>JANAVB010017195.1:471856-614695 GCA_029216955.1 Iris pallida | reverse complement strand
TCAAGTAATTATTCTGGCACATCCTAATGGATGTTACATCTACCCATATTTACTGAAAACAAGGGAAAAGAAGCAATTTGATATTATGCCTGTAGGGTACGGATTCCCTTCCTATGTGAAGAATGCCAGGGTCCTTTTAATCCTAACCTAATTAGGGGAAGTGTTATTTAGATGCTCTTACATAGTAAGCAATCCTAATCTAATTGATAGTTAGGATTTTGGATGGGCTTACAAATTGATCCATCCTAATCTAACTATTGGTTAGGATTTTGGATATGCTTATATGTTAAGCACTCCTAACCTAACTAGGAGTATTCACCTACAAATAGGGGTAGCATTTTCAACAGAAAACACACAACATAGAAGGGGAGGGAGGGAGACAGAGAGATAGTTATGAGGGAGATTACGAGTGCTTTCCGGTCGAAGTTCTTCACAACGGGTTCGTGTTGTCGATATTAGGAAAGCAGATTCAACAACGTGTTTGAGCTTCTTAATTGATAACACCTGTATTGGTTCTCGTTGTACTTTGTTCTCGTCTATTTGTGGTGGTTCGTTTCTCGGATCGGTGGATATTTGCATCCAATAAGTTGAACCTATATTTATTTTTTTGAGATGTCCGGCGATACGCACGGGACTTTGTGCACACTGCATTGCATGCTTTTTGGGCCCACTGCCCTCAACTCCCACTATTTATTGTAAATGGAATGAATTATATGCCTCCGTTGCTCGATCCACTGATTTTCTGCCACCCAGCCAGGGTATTATGCCTCTCCTCGGTAACTACAAGGGTCACTCGAGTTCGGCAAAGTTGTACCTATATTCATTAGTGAAGGTTTTCTAAGGTTGAACTCCCGACTTTCTCGTGGTTTTACCCCGATTTGAGTTTCCACATAAAAATTGATTGTTTGTGTTCGCTCGCTCTGTGGATTGTAGTTTAGATTTATTATTCACTCTTCACTCGCAGTTTCTTGTCCGTTGCTGCCTGCTGGGTTGAATAGGTCACCTTAAGTAATGTTATTCACGCTGTGCTGATACGGAGCTACATGCTAAAGAAACATATTACTCAAACTACTCGGAATAAAGGTAGATTCGGTGGTGGGTGGGGGTGTCGGGGCTGTATGCAAATGCAAAATAAGCAAAACCCATTCGAAGAAATGGCAAAGTAAGCAAAACCCATTTGAAGAAATGGCAAAGTAAGCAAAACCCATATCACAAAACTCCATAATCCCTCCCCCAACAACTACGCAAACAACACATTCGACGAAATATCTGAAAGGAAAGGGGGGGGGGGGGGGGGGGGGGGGGGGGGGGGGTTGATTAAATTACCATTTGTTCGAGGAGGGGCCGAGGAGGAAGGACTGGATGCAGAACCCACCGAGCTTCACCTCCTCCCCTTCCTCCTCCTCCTTCTGCGGGGAAGGAGGAATTGTTGGGGAGGAGAAGGAAGGGATGATTCCGAGCGGGAAGGCCCGCGTCAGGAAGGAGAGCTGCTGCGGACGTACGGTCCGGCTCGACCGGGCCGTCGCCGGGGGGACCGGCTCGCCCGGGACGGACCGGGCCGTCCCGTCGAGGGACTGGCCGGAGGAGAGGTTCAGGTCCCAGAACGCAGCGTCCATCGCCGTCCGGAGCATCTCTTTCACTCTCTCTCTCTCTCTCTCTCTCTCTCTCTCCGCCTACCTACTCTATCCGTTTGGGTTCAAGTGAGTGGGGTTTTGTTGAGCCCGGGACTACACAAGTTATGTACAATTACAAACCTTCCAAACAAAAAGAAAAAAAATTCTAATTTGAAAGTTAGAGACAGAATCAGCTTTCCCTGATCCACTATTCCAACCATGTTCACCTTCTATGACATACGGGCCTTTTTATTAATTTTTATCAGTAGAGTCCATATGTCATTAAGGGAGACATAATTGGAATACCGAATCAGAAACAACTGATCCGGTCCCTGAAAGTTAAAACATCTTATTATTGCACTTTAACAACTTAATATTATGTTTGCGTCTCGTTATCCTAAACTTTAATTACAATGCGTGCTATCACCGTCCTTATCTCTGATCCCAATTTATTTCTTGTTTGTGTAGGACAGTAAATAACGGAAGGACACAGTTGAATATATTTGCATTGATAAACACAACTATATTGTGAGCATGCGTTCTTTCGTTGTTGGCATATTTTATGTGCACGTTCGGATGAATTGTGTCCTACTCGTAAGACATACTGAGAAGGGGGAGGAAAACTACTTTTATTGTGATTTTACTCTTTCAGTGTTGGACTAATGCTTGAGTGATGTTGATGAGAATTAAGGGCACTGAATTACATATACATATTGCATCATCGTGAGAGCCATGCGTAAATTAACTCAGTAGATGGTACAATCTCTTGGTGCTAACTACTAGTCTATATAGAGATCTATGAATATTTTGCCGTCACAAAGGATCAACGAAAAGGGAAAGAAAAAAAATCACTAGTGGACCGGTTAAGTAAGATTTTCGCTAACTAGATGGTACATGCTATATCATTTAGTAAGGAGTTAGTTGGTTGGCTGCGAGTTATCCATCCTACTTATTTCTTCTGAAAATAAGTGTTTACTTGTACATCAAATTGCCTAAACATCCCACGTTCCTAGGAGTTGCCCTTAGGGATTGACCACATGACGCTCTTAGACATGGCCGGTCCGAAGGGTTGGATTATCCTATCTTGGAACTAATTTTGGTTGCCCTTGGATTTTTATTGTCAGGTGGTCCTGGTGGCCATCCGTGACCCTGACCTTGGATGGGATCATACTTAGCCTTGGGAGTTACTCTAGCAGAGGGGGGTTGCCCAAGTCCCAAGTCTTGTCCGGCTTACCCCAGGGCCGGCCCTGCTCTTAGACCATCTCCAATGGAGATTTCTAAATTTTGGGTTTCTATCCTACTTGGCATTGTACTTTCTATCCTAGTTGTAAGAGTTTCTACATAGAATTGTATAGGGCCCTAGAATTGTACAACAAAAAAAAATACTTTTTCAATAATGTAATAGTGTGGGGTCCAATAATAATTGTCATGAGAGGGAGAGAGAGGAGAATTTCTATTGAGAGTTTCTACATGTAGAAACCCTCATAGAAATTTTTCATCCTACATTATTGCCACCTATTATTATTGGGGCCCACACTATTATATTATTGAAAAAAGTATTTTTTTTTTGTTGTACAATTCTATGTAGAAACTCTTACAACTAGGATAGAAAGGACAATGCCAAGTAGGATAGAAACCCAAATTTTAGAAATCCCCATTGGAGATGGTCTTATAATCCGAAGCTAATATTGGACAGGTGCTTGCGTTGTTGGGTTTGGATCGGGTAATAACTGCAGGCTATATATTTTATAGCTTAGAACATACATATTTGCACGGTCATGAACAACTTGTACATATGGTTTGACTTTTCTCGAACGGGATCCGAGAGAAAATTATGAGATGCATTCTTCTCGCCAAGAGAATAGCATAAGTACGAATAACATAAGTACGCTTGGCTTCGAGGGAGGAGAAGGGGACGAGGGTATTAGAGACCTCCAGTAAGGTTGGCTACATGTACTAAGGGACACTATAATATTGTAGATAGTCCAAAATGGTGTATCATCAGCGAATGTCATGTAGCTAGACTGCATAATAATCGTAAATATTTTTGTATATACAAAACTAATTGATATAAATACGGACTTATGACGCTTATAAGTGTGATTTCTAATATTATTTTGCAAAGACGAGAAAAATACAAACTTCTTTATCGTATTATTATCCTTGTTTTGCAAGAAAGAAAAGTTATTTGAGGGTAAAATGGTAAAGCCCTCTTTTATATTTCCAAATAAGCTAGTAACCAAAATAACATATATATATATATATATATATATATATATATATATATATATATATATATATATATATATATATATATATATAACCCCCACCATATATTAATCAAGGCTCAAAACGTTGAAGCCAGAGACGTATACAAGGCACAAAAAGCGGACGCTTATACAAGTGTACAAGCAAAATAAAAAGGGGGAACGATGCACACGGTCATAGGAGGCGAAGGAGCGGTGACCAGAATGTGCTCCGGCAGTGGGGGCACAGGGTGCTCCGTTTGCAGCATTAGTCGTAGACTTCCCGAATGAGCTGGTCAGCATGGAGCATGTTACCTTCGTATCTCGCTTTGTTGCGATTCTTCCAAATCACCCACGGGGCGGCCGATGCGACGATCTAGTGCCCGTGGGAGGCGCTACCCCAATCGGCCGCTAGATCGTGGAAGCATCCGCCACTCGGCTCAATACTGAAGCGCTGGTTAAGAGTCTGCCAGATGCTCCTAGGCAGGTTCCCTTGACAAAAGATGTGGTCAATAGTCTCCTTCTGGTGGTCAGAACAACAATTGCAGGCTGAGGCAAAGCTGATCCCTATGGTGTTGAGGATATCGTCAGTAAGCAGTTTCTTTCTAATGGCTCTCCACATGAGGAAGGACCACTTCTTAGGGATGCAGGTGTGCCAATAATGAGCAGTGATTTGAGTTGGCCGGCCAATCCCATGGAGGGAGGGTCTAGCCGACATCACTGAAAATGCACTGAAAGCCTCGAGAGACCATCTCCACGCATCGGCCACAGGACCGATCCTAAGACCGCTGAGACGAACGCTATGCTCCAAATCGGTGCCTCTCCATTCACGCATCTTATCCCAGTCCAAGTCGTCGGTAGTGTGGTTCCACATGTCCTTGATCCTACAATCTCTCGGGGGTTCCGAGAGGCTAGGGGTCAAACTATCCCCTGTCTATCTCTTCCGAAATGGGTGTGACTCGTCGGTGCCCAGATGAAGCCTTATAGCCTGTTCTGCGAGGTCATGCCCGATTAGGATACGACGCCAAGCCATCGAAGATCTGCTATTGGATGTGGCCTGTGAAGGGTGGGTGTGCTTGAAGTACCTGGCTTTCATGAACTTGGTTCATAAATTCTTGCTCGTACGAAGATGCCACCACAATTTCATCGAGAAAGTCTTAATGATGTGGGTGAGTTTGGTAAATCCCTGTAGTGCCCTGTCCCTACATCGTGCCCCGTTGTCCGTCCACGGGGTGCGCGAGAAAGGAACACTGTCGCTATCGACTCGGTCGGGACCGATAGGTCTGGATCGATCGAATTGATCGAACAGGAACGGTTGAATTAAGATCCATTCCCCGTTATGGAATGGCTTCTTCGGAACCAAGTCCCATATTCAGCGGGCTGCGCCTCAAGGATTGACTCTGCGGCTGAGTCGGGAGAGACCTCCCGTTGCTCTGCTTTTCACGCCGCTTGCGTTGGTTTTGGCTTTGTTTTCTGAATGCATTTTCGTGAATGTTTTCGATGGTTTTCATGGCTTACGTTTCGCATTCATATCGAATTTCCTTGAATAACACAGTGTTCTAATCGGTTGCTTGTACGATTTTAGGTGATCGCGTAGGCAACGTCTAGTATGGCCAACCAGTTTCTCGCCTCCAGTAAATACTAAGGTGAGTGGCTGACCTCCTTCGCCTCGATCCTCTATTTCAAAATAAGAACTCGGGTAATGATATCGAAACCGAATGATTCGTTTGAAGAATACAAGTCCTATGTGCAAGAAGAGAAAATAGATGTATTGTGTTGTGTTAAAAAGAGATAGAATTATTTTAGGCCAGCAAAACAACCAAGTAAGTGAATCGACTATGTAACAAGCCCCAACGGTACCCTAAATTATACATTGTTAACCTATCACGGTCATGGACAACTTGTCGACAAGGACGATGGTTTCTTCGAGCGGCAACCCGGGGCTACGGGACCGACTCGGCCTAGGAAGAAACAGGTTATAGCCGAGCTGGGTAATAGGCAATCGGTAAGACGGGGACTTGCATCGGAGCTCGCTACTTGCGTTGCAAGGGTCCCATATTATCAGGCTATGTCCAAGATGGCTAGTTAATGCCAGTGACCTCCATATCAAACACTTGATATAAATTGTTATCAACTAACAGAGAAAGTGATGGTAAGTTTTATGTCGCACGGCGCGCTCTGCCGAAGGAAATCTTGGTGTAACTTAATGCTTCTTATGAAAATATCTAGGATGGCTAAAAAGACCACTAAAAAGCAAGTTGTATGATTTTATCTAAATTCTTGAACCAAATGAGAGCCTAAAAATTAATTAGCCACTCGCCAGTACATGTTGATTGTACTGATCCTCGCTCTCTCTACAGGTGCGATAGATCGGGAGGAGCGTGCTACGTGAAGGGAGGCAACGCTCGTATGTTTTGAAGCTTCGTTCGTGCATCGAAGCTTGGATCAAACCTTTTAAGACTCCGCTGTTGAAGATCGAAGACAGATGGAGCGACTTCCCACCATCCCAGGTGTTTTTTTTGTAGTTTTGGTTGTATAATCAAGGGATAAATGTATGGAATGGCTATCTCGTCGACGTTCATTTTGTAATGGAGTCAGTTTGTAAAAACCCGTACGGCGCCCTTGTATCGAGTCTGTAAAAATGATGTTCAATATCAATAAAGCTTAAATTTCCTTCTCTATAATGTGTGTTCAATTTACTCTGTGCATTCTTTTGTTTTTGTGTTTCGGATAACCTTATGACTATGCCTTGTGCGAGCGCAACTTAGGCTTGTACGGCATCATGCCCGGGGGACGACTATCGATTCTACGGAATCGGGGCGTGACATAATGGTATCAGAGCACGGCTTTACGTCCTTGGCCTCTAGTGTCGAGTTTCCAGTCTCAAATTGTTGGTCTCGTGTCGATGAGATATGTCGTTCCATACGAGGGAGTCCGAAATAAGTTTTGTGACTAATGTATTTTTACCTTCAAAATCCCAGAAGGTACGGGATGAATGTGGCGGCGAACGAAGAAAGTGCTTCGAGCGGCTCGAGTAGCTCGAGGCCCGGACCCTCTAACGATGCCATGGAACGGATGTTGTGCATGCTGGAAGCGCAACAACAACAAGCTCAGGAGAATCAACGCCTGAATGAGAAACATCGACGGGAGACAGAGGCACATCGACGGAAGGTAGAGGCACGCCAGACCCAGTTCGAGGCCCGATTCGATACATAATTCAAGTTGCAGTAGAAGCAGCTTGATACTCTTCAGCAGATTGTACAGACCGTGGTGGCCAACAATAACAACTCCGCGACAACTCCTGTCGTGACCGAGCCTGTGGCCAGACAAAGTAAAGTCGAACCGGAGGTACCCGAGCTTATGCCTGCAGTACCGAGAAGTTCCAACTTCGACGTGTCAAAATTCACAAAGAGCTTCCGTACTTCCTTCTGCGGTACTAAAGACCCTTCGTTGGCGATCGATTGGCTCGAGGAGTTGGAAGACCGGTTCGAGCTTCTGGGTGTCGATGAGTCCAAGAAAGTCGCATGTGCTCAACTTCTACTCCAATTGAACGCGCACGACTGGTGGGCCGTGCAAAAGTGAGCAATCAGACGCGACAACGAGACAGCGGTAATATCTTGGGCCACCTTCCGAGAGGCGTTCGAGATCGAGTACCTTCCCGAAGCTATTCGACAAAAAAAGAGAATGAATTTATGCAGCTAAGGCAAGGGAACATGACGGTATGGCAGTATGCAGCAGAGTTCAACAAGTTAGCCAAGTTTGCTGGAGAATTCCTGCCCTCCCTAGCGAGTCATGCACGACGGTTCGAAATGGGCCTACGACCATCTATCTACGCCCATGTGTCTGTTTCCAAATACCAAACGATGGGGGAGTCCCTCAACCACGCCCTCTACCTTGAAAGCCAATACCCTCCAAGTGCTGCCGGCGCTATGCATACATACAATCACAAATGCCCTAGCCACGCGGGAGGAAACAACGTGACCAAGCGTCCAAACAATGGGCCACAAGGCGGGTATCAAGGTCATAATCCACGGCCTTACTGTAACCGATGTCACCGTCTCGGTCACACGATCGATAACTGCCAGATACTAGAGGATGGATGCTGGAACTGTGGCAAGAGAGGCCACTTTCGTGCTGATTGTCCAACTAGAAGGCCGAACCCAATGGCGCCCCAACAGCACCGTCCAATGGCGCCCCAACAGCACCTTCCAGGGAATCAAATCCCAGCGCCTCGAGCCCATCAACCTGCGCCACAAAATGGCCAAGACCGTCGCCCCAATGCCCAGGGCCGCGTCTACGCCGTGACTCGCGATGAAGTGCTTGCGTCAAATACGGTCGTGACAGGTATACTTAGTTTCAATAATGTGCCTGCTCGTGTACTATTTGATTCAGGTGCTTCGTATAGTTTTATATCGGTGGACTTTGCCGCCGAGCATAAATTTCTGATAATATCATTAGATCTCGACCTTAGCGTAAGCACACCTTCGGTCACACCAATACTCACTAATTTAGCTTGCCCGACGGGATTATCTATATCGTCGGTCAAAAGATCGGTCTTGACGTGATAGTCCTAGACATGAAGGACTTCGATATTATTCTGGGAATGGATTGGCTCGGGCCGTACAACGCAACCATAGACTGCGCTAGAAAGACGGTCACCTTCCACATTCCAGGAGTGCCTGAATTCTGCTTTTCGTGTGGTGAGGCATCATCGACCTGCATGCTGATTTCGGCAATTTTTGCTCGGAGGATGCTGCATTCTGGGTACGAAGGCTATTTGGCGTCCGTCCGAGATATGCGACAGGATGGTGCAAACGCGGGTCAGACCGACGTTGTGACAGAATTCCCCGATGTGTTCCCGGACGAGCTACCCGGCATGCCCCCCGATCGAGAAATCGAGTTCAGTATCGATACATTTTTCGATACTCGACCGATTTCTAAGGCCCCGTACAGAATGGCTCCCGTCGAGCTGAAGGAACTCAAGGTCCAGCTACAAGAGTTACTCGATAAAGGTTTTATTCGGCCTAGCGTGTCACCGTGGGGAGCGCCCGTATTGTTCGTAAAGAAGAAGGATGGGTCCATGCGTCTGTACGTCGATTACCGAGAGCTGAACAAGGCTACCATCCGGAACAAGTACCCATTGTCCCGCATAGACGACTTATTCGATCAACTACAAGGTGCCTCGGTATTTTTGAAGATTGATCTCTGCTCAGGCTATCATCAACTCAAGATCAAGTCAGGCGACGTGCAAAAGTCCGCCTTTCGCACTCGATATGGCCACTACGAGTTCCTGGTGATGCCATTCGGCCTGACGAACGCTCCTGCCGCCTTCATGGATCTGATGAACCGGTTATTTCGACCCTTCCTTGATAAATTTTTGGTAGTCTTTATTGATGATATTCTCGTCTACTTGAAGGACAGGGCGCAGCATGCAGAACATCTACGGGCTGTGCTCCAGACACTTCGAGAACATGAGTTGTACGCGAAGCAGAGTAAGTGCGAATTTTGGCTAAGCAGCGTATCCTTTCTTGGTCACATTATTTCGTCCGAAGGCATTGCAGTCGACCCGAAGAAAGTGGAAGCTGTTGCTGATTGGAAGCGGCCTGCGTCTGCTAGTGAGATTCGAAGCTTTTTTGGTTTGGCGGGATACTATCGACGCTTCGTGAAAGACTTCGCGAAGATTGCACCGCCACTGACTCGCCTCACTCAAAAGGGAGTCGTGTATGAGTGGTCGGATGACTGTGAAGCTTCATTCTAGGAGCTAAAACAGCGACTAATTTTGGCACCTATACTCGCACTTCCGGATGGGCCAGAGGGTTTTCAGATATTCAGCGATGCTTCAGGCCAGGGCTTGGGATGTGTGCTCATGCAGCGAAACAAGGTGATATACTTCGCCTCTAGACAGTTGAAGCCGCATGAGAAGAACTATCCTACGCACGACTTGGAGTTAGCAGCGATTGTGTTCGCATTAAAATTGTGGCGTCACTATCTATATGGTGTGGCATGCACGATCTATACCGACCACAAGAGCCTCAAGTATCTCTTCAATCAAAAGGAATTAAACTTGCGACAGAGGCGCTGGCTCGAATTGAACCAAGACTATGACTTGACGATCGACTACACTCCGGGCAAGGGAAATGTTGTGGCGGATGCTCTGAGTCGAAAATATCTTGCCTTGCTATCCATCAATCGTAGACTACTACAAGATCTAAAAGAAATGGGCATCGATCTCCAGGTTCGATTCAGGGATGTACGGTTGGCGCAGCTTAAGTTAGAGCCGAGTTTACTGGAAAAGATCATGGCCGCTCAGAAGGATGATCCGTACCTGAAAAAAATGCACGAGCGAATTTCGACAGGTAGTGCGACCGACTTTGCAGAAGATAAGACCGGCGTGCTGAGAATGAATGGCCGACTATGTGTTCCGGATGATTCAGAACTACGAAAGGAGATAATGTTGGAGGCGCATTGTGTGAGATATACCTTGCATCCAGGCAGTACCAAGATGTATAAGGACCGCCGCACGACCTTCTGTTGTCACGGGATGACGAGAGATGTGGCGCTCTTCGTGTCGTAATGCATGGCCTGTCAGCAGGTGAAAGCTGAGCATCAGCGACCGGACAGGGAGATGCAGAACCTCGCAATTCTCGAGTGGAAGTGGGATCACGTCACTATAGATTTTATTGTTGGCCTGCCGAAGACACCACGGGGGAACGACACCATCTGGGTCATCGTCGATCGATTAACCAAGTCAATACACTTTATCGCCATCAAAGTTACTTGGAGCGTTGATCGCCTGGCGCAGATTTATCTTGACGAGATAGTACGGCTGTACGGAGTTCCAGTATCCATCGTCTCTGATCGGGATTCACGGTTCATATCGCGATTCTGGAGTAGCCTTCAGTCGGCACTGGGTACCAAGTTGCAGTTCAGCTCAGCTTACCATCCTCAGACCGACGGCCAAACGGAGCACGTTAATCAGATTCTCGAAGACATGCTACGGCTCTACACAATTGACTTCAAATCAAGCTGGGACGTCCACCTACCGCTGGCAGAATTTGCATACAATAATAGCTACCAATCCAGCATCCAAATGGCGCCGTATGAAGCTTTGTACGGTCGGAAGTGCAGATCGCCCATTTGCTGGGATGAAGTCGGGGAACGGCAGATACTCGGCCCGGAGCTGGTGGAACAGACTGTGGAAATGGTCAAGCTAATTCAGGAAAGATTGAAGATTGCACAGAGTCAACAAAAGAGCTACGCCGACACCCATCGAAGACCGCTTGAGTTCCAGGTGGGCAATCACGTGTTCCTGAAGGTGTCGCCTATGCGAGGAGTTACTCGGTTTGGCGCGAAGGGAAAGCTGAGTCCAAGATTTGTTGGGCCGTTCGAAATACTCGAGCGAGTCGTCCCAGTGGCCTATAAAATTGCCCTACCGCCGGCGCTTGAAGGTGTGCACAATGTCTTCCATGTCTCCCAGTTACGGAAGTACGTGCACGACCCTAGCCACGTGGTAGATTTTGGCCAGTTGGAGCTAAAGTCCGACTTATCCTACATTGAAAAGCCAGTTCAAATCTTAGAACGCAAGGATAAGCTACTGCGAAATCAGGCGATCCCTCTTGTTCGCGTACTCTGGAGGAACCATGCGGCAGAAGAGTCGACATTGGAACTCGAGTCAGAGATGAAGGAAAAGTTTTCTTCATTGTTTTCATAGAGGTAGGTTATGTTCTTAAGTTTCAAGGACAAAACGTTTTCTTAGTTGGTTATGGTGTAGTGCCCCGTCCCTACATCGTGCCTCGTTGTTCGTCCATGGGGTGCACGAGAAAGGAACAATGTCGCTATCGACTTGGTCGGGACCGATAGGTCGGGATCGATCGAATCGATCGAACGGGAATGGTTGAATTAAGATCCATTCCCCATTATGGAATGGCTTCTTCGGAACCAAGTCCCATATTCAGTAGGCTGTGCCTCAAGGATTGACTCTGCGGCTGAGTCGGGAGAGACCTTCCGTTGCTCTGCTTTTCACGCCGCTTGCGTTGGTTTTGGCTTTATTTTCTGAATGCATTTTCGTGAATGTTTTTTATGGTTTTCATGGCTTAAATTTCGAACTTCGCATTCATATCGAATTTCTTTGAATAACACAGTGTTCTAATCGGTTGCTTGTGCGATTTCAGGTGATCGCGTAGGCAACGTCTAGTGCGGCCAACCAGTTTCTCGCCTCCAGTAAATACTAAGGTGAGTGGCTGACCTCCTTCGCCTCGACCCTCTATTTCAAAATAAGAACTCGGGTAATGATATCGAAACCGAATGATTCGTTTGAAGAATACAAGTCCTATGTGCAAGAAGAGAAAAGAGATGTATTGTGTTGTGTTGAAAAGAGATAGAATTATTTTAGGCCAGCAAAACAACCAAGTAAGTGAATCGACTATGTAACAAGCCCCAACGGTACCCTAAATTATACCTTGTTAACCTATCACGGTCATGGACAACTTGTCGACAAGGGTGATGGTTTCTTCGAGTGGCAACCCGGGGCCACGGGACCGACTCGGCCTAGGAAGAAACAGGTTATAGCCGAGCTGGGTAATAGACAATCGGTAAGATGGGGACATGCATCGGAGCTCGCTACTTGCGTTGCAAGGGTCCCGTATTACCAGGCTATATCCAAGATGGCTAGTTAATGCCAGTGACCTCCATATCAAACACTTGATATAAATTGTTATCAACTAACAGGAAAAGTGATGGTAAGTTTTATGTCGCACGGCGCACTCTGCAGAAGGAAATCTTGGTGTAACTTAATGCTTCTTATGAAAATATCTAGGATGGCTAAAAATGTCACGCCCCGATCCCGGAGGATTGAAAACAAGCCACTGGGCGTGATGCCGTACAAGTCTAGATTGTACTTGTACAAGGCAAAACCATTACAGTTCCTGGTAATTCTAAAAAAACATCAATAAGGCAGCGGAACCAAGCAGATAAATTGAAGTTACACAATTTATATAGAAATGTATCTCTTTATTGATAATCAAAATGGATTACAAGACTCGCAACGGAATACAGAGTTTACAACTGATTACAAGGCTCTTAAATAGCCAACTAAATGTATACACTTGCCTTTTAGGCTACAACTGAATATACCGACTTCTTTACAATAAACTTGCCAATATGGCTACAATCTCACTGGTACAACTGAGTTCCACTGTTCCATACATTATGTCCCGTATAGCAGAAGACATCATCTTGAAAGAAGAGCTTCTGCACACCCATCCGATTCATCGATGCCAAACACTGATTCACAGGATTTCTCCAAGCAAACACCTGTAATATTGCCCACAACGTGGGTCAGTACATCATCAATGTACTGGCGAGCGGTGCTGGCCCAACTCACCTAAGAAGACAGCACTAAGTAATCATGTTACAGAACATTATTATCAATGGTCTTTCTTGTTGCCTTAGGGTCAATTTCATGTTATAGCCGACAAGAAGTAAAGCATGCAAATCTCATAGCCAACATAATTAAAAGCATACTGTTATCACCCTTTGGTGATTCTTACCCACGGTCGTATAGCCATCCCTGTACATTTATAATGCTTACTCTGCCTGCACAAGACATTGTTAGAAACAATATCATGATTCAATATGAATATCACCGTTCAGGTGATTCTTACCAACAGCCGACATCCTTTCCTGTATTTGAGTAATAACTTACTCTGCCTGCATAAGACATCATTAGCACCTGACCTATCTATATGAAGGTCACTGGCGACACGCCATCCTGGACCGTCTTAAAGATATACAGCGCCCTTGCCAGTGCAGGTAGCTAGCCCCACTGCAAGTCCTGTATACCGTGCTACTACTTCAGCACTGCCACAACTTCGGCATTGGTTTCCCCTAGGACGAACCGGGTTCCATGGCCCAGGAATACCGTTCGAGAAACCACCTTGTCGATAAGTTGTCCATGACCATGCAACTATATGCAACTTATCTAAGAAGAAAACATATAATGCATGATAAGGAAAACTAAGTAATTCGGCCACCATTCTCATTTATATTACCATCTTGCCATCTTGCCTTGAGCCAATGCTCATATTATCATCTACCCAATCCAGGGTCTTGGCGTAATCAACATTCTACATCGGCGACATGATAATAGAATGTTGTTATCCAATCCTTTTGCCACATCTTTGATACCATACATCTTTCTAACCAAACTCAGTGTACTCACCGCCCAATTCCTGGGACTTAGCATCTGTTTTAGCATTCATTCATTTGAATGCAATTCAAGCATACTCACTGCCCAGTTCTTTGGGTCTTAACATCTGTTTTGCCATCTATTCATTGAGCCAAAGCTCAATATACTCACCTGCCCAAGTATTTGGGACTTTGCCTTCACCTGTCATGTAATTCATCGCAATAGCGTACAAGCATACAATTCATCTAGCCACAACAGTTTACGTTCAGGTGATTATTATCTTTTATTATCTTTCCAAATTCCATGCAAGGTGTTATTGAACAACACAATAAGAAACATAGCATACTCATCCTTATTTTAAGCGTGAAGCTAAAGGATCTTTGAAGGGTTCAACACTACTCACATTTATAGGACGATTTCCGCCACGATCGCATAGACTTCCAAGCGATCCTTCGTATATTCTCAAGTCCAACAAGGCTTCATCGAACCAACCATCCATCATAAGGCATCTTGCGGGTCGGGGCGTTACAATATATACCACCCAGAAAAAGTTTCGTCCTCGAAACTTAAAACAAAACTCATCCCCAACACTTCAAACAACTTTTCATGAAACTTCTCAATGATCAACTTGCACCATTTAATATTTCTCCGCAATATCTCGATTGATTTCAAGTAATGTACCGTCTCGTTACAGCATCCCAATTAATTCGACATAGTTTACCATCTTTGATCTTTCCTCCAACACTCATGCAAATCCTTAGCACATAATAATCCTTCCCGTGGCTTCGTTTGAATTCAGCATACCATTAGTTGGAATCATACACATATTTTAGGCGTCCCCGAAATACATGCACTTCAGCCAAGTTCAGTGATAGAGAAAACGAACAAGCTACGGTGTACCTTCCTTTCTCGAACATCAGTAATTGTTTGAGCATCTCGTATAATCCCACTTGTTCATTCAATATCCAACCAACTAATAACACAACAGATGTTACCAATTCCAACTCAAACAATTATCCTCAACCGATCCAAAATTTCCAAAATATTCTGACTTAGATGTATCAAGTATTCCTTTCAAGTTCATTGTCATCCATGCCACCAAAGTTGATAAATCATATTGCCACATTTTATTTCGATACCCCGATGCTCATCGGCCCAATCTTGCACTCGTTATCATTCGCATCCATATACTTTGTTTGCAACTCGTAACTTTTCGATCATAATCTATCCATCAAATTGTACCATCATTCCATTCTAGTAACATTTCTCGTTGTATTCCAACATTTTCTCGTATTGATCAAGCCAACATATTATCCTCTTGCATAAGCAACTTTTATATCCAACAACATTAATCCTGAGGATCGTTCTTATACACATTCGCATCTCGCCGATCTCGACTACATGTACTATCCAATTCCGTCATTACACTTATATCCTCAATTCTGATTCGGTCAATGAAATTATTCCAACTATCTCAAAGCACTACCAACAATTTTTGTACCTCAATATCAATCAATCAAATCCAACTAGTCCCAACAATTTCCAGCAATCCAACAAAGGCAACCAAATTTTCGAAACCAACATGATCCGTCATCCCATCCAACATTATAACATCAAATTTCCCAAATATCCATTCCATTCCAAAGTCTACCTTCCGACACATCTTACTCATTCCGACTATACTCATGCAACATCAATAGGGACATCCTACGGTTTTCCAACGGTCAACTTAGCATACAGTCAAGTCTCTACGGTCAGCTAATCTAAGCTAAACCAGACATTCAGCTAACCCATATGAGATGGATAGCTATCAGGGACATACTTATATCTTATCTTAGAGGCAACCAATTCTCAACATAGGACAACTCTACGGTCTGACCAACTTAGGGACATGGGACACCACCCCAATCTTATGAACTTATTCCCAACACGGACAACTGGAGAACATAGCCACCAATCTTAAACTTAGGCAACCAACCGACACTCTAGGCAACCAACTGACATTCTAGGCAACCAACCAACAATCTAGGCAACTAGCCAACAATTTAGGCAACTAGCCAACAATCTAGGCAACTAGCCAACAATCTAGGCAACCAGCCGACAATCTAGGGTCAAGTCTATCTACCCGTACTCATATTCGGGTCATACCCAACGAAGTCTCATTCTAGACTTACCCGTAACCGACCAAATCCATCCGATAATTCTATCCAACAATTCTATCCCACAACTCTATGGGTCAATCTCGAAGCTATCATATAAAACTCCTAAATCAAATATCCAAACTTTCAATTTCCACTTGCATAGACATAGCATCACTTGTTCAATTCGACTTGCATCCACATATCGTACTCAAATTGTCTATTCAATCGGGTCAACTATTCTGAGTTATAATCCAACATTGTTACCTCAATATTTATCACTTACGATCTCTTCCTACGGTCTCTTTGCGACATATTCGTTTTCCATATTTTTAGATCATCGATACGGTCCGTACACTTTTAACCAACAAAATAAGGCAACTACATAATCATATTTCTTCCGAGGCATCCTTTATAAATTTTCTAGCACCAACATGGTCATCTCTTAGCAATCCCCGTTAACCATCAATATTCGTTTTGCATCATCTCCTTGTGATTCCATAAGAAAATTTACTATTCATGCACCGATCCAATCTCTATGGCACCAATCATCTAGCATACGCGTATCGGTCATCTTAGCGGATATAATATAACTCATTAGCTAAGTCATAATCCCACAATTCTTATATTCTACCAAACTTGTTATTCATGCGACAACATCATCTACCGACATGGTCTATTACATATCGCTGCACCTCGATACTTATTTGTATCCCAGCCATTCGACTCTCGTAAGGAACATCTACTCTTTCATGCATCAAGGGACAAGTACTCATTCTCTATGCCTCAAAATAGTCAAGGGTCATAACTTGTTAATTCGGGACATCAATTTCTCTCAAGCACACTGCACCACGTGCTAAGATCATCTATTCCTCAATCCCATTCCCAATCTTTTCGGCAGTTGATGCAACTCTCTCTGCATCTTCTAAAATCATTTGCAACATCCCGATAAGCGTCTAACATCGCCAACAATTCTGTCGGTATCCAACATACAATTTTCTTATACTAAATTCCAACATCATTCCATATTCGGTCCATAGTTATTCCCGCAAAATCATTCGATAGCAACACCACACTATCGTTACCAAGCCTACCATCCTTTTATCCAACTGATTCAAGTACTCGCTTGAATCTGAAACTCATTTCATTCCCAACCAAGTCATTCATTTCATATTCTCAATTCTCTTATTACCCAACGTAATGCTAACCGACAAGGTCTAGCGATGGTTCACCCGAACACATCAAAATCTCACAACGGGTCACCCAACTTAAAATCAAAGGACATTTCTAGCCGTCATGTATCAATCGTAAGTTCAGCTACGATTCGATACCACCCAATACCTTATAGGTAAAGCAATCACAAAATCATAAACACATCAAGGGTCAAGGGACATCTTATCACGACGAGGGTATATGCAATATACCACTCAGAGCTCAAGCCATTCCCAACACAATATTTCTTCGCATCAAACCAACGTCCCATATGGACAATCCATCCTGCAATGGTTATGCTGACCACAAATATCGACTCAAAATTCTGTCGATTCCCATTCACTGAAATCCATGCACATTCTGTTCCAAGATACCAAGCCATCACCCACGGTCGATTGCTGCATAACAATCGACTCCAAAGAATCCCACACATAAGACATCCAGCATATATCACAAACTTATTATCGCATCGCATCATTGTTATTCTTTTGGTAACTTTTAGAAATTCAACAAGCACACATATCATAGCCCACATATTTAGACTTATTGTATGGAACACCCAGTGAGAGGTTAGAATGATCAATGGACTTTCAGTCAAGGGAACAACATAGAATAGTTTGGAAGCAACACAGAACAATCACAGAAGCACTATGAATCATCATAGAGGCAACTTTGATTTCATCGTGGAAGCAACTTTGAGTATTCGCGGAAGCAACTTTCATTCACCGCGGAAGCAACTTTTGAATAATCGCGGAAGCAATCTTTGAATCATCGCGAAAGCAGCTTAGAATCATCTTAGTAGCAACATTGATTCGAAACAATTCGAATAGGAATCCAAGGACATAAAGCCGTGCTCTGATACCATTATGTCACGTCCCGATCCCGGAGGATCGAAAACAAGCCACTGGGTGTGATGCCGTACAAGTCTAGATTGCACTTGTACAAGACAAAACCATTACAGTTCCTGGTAATTCTAAAAAAACATCAATAAGGCAGCGGAACCAAGCAGATAAATTGAAGTTACACAATTTATATAGAAATGTATCTCTTTATTGATAATCAAAATGGATTACAAGACTCGCAGCGGAATACAGAGTTTACAACTGATTACAAGGCTCTTAAATAGCCAACTGAATGTATACACTTGCCCTTTAGGCTACAACTGAATATACCGACTTCTTTACAATAAACTTACCAATATGGCTACAATCTCACTGGTACAACTGAGTTCCACTGTTCCATACATTATGTCCCGTATAGCAGAAGACATCATCTTGAAAGAAGAGCTTCTGCACACCCATCCGATTCATCGATGCCAAGTACTGATTCACAGGATTTCCCCAAGCAAACACCTGTAATATTGCCCACAACGTGGGTTAGTACATCATCAATGTACTGGCGAGCGGTGCTGGCCCAACTCACCTAAGAAGACAGCACTAAGTAATCATGTTACAGAATATTATTATCAATGGTCTTTCTTGTTGCCTTAGGGTCAATTTTATGTTATAGCCGACAAGAAGTAAAGCATGCAAATCTCATAGCCAACATAATTAAAAGCATACTGTTATCACCCTTTGGTGATTCTTACCCACGGTCGTATAGCCATCCCTGTACATTTATAATACTTACTCTGCCTGCACAAGACATTGTTAGAAACAATATCATGATTCAATATGAATATCACCGTTTAGTGATTCTTACCAACAGTCGACATCCTTTTCTGTATTTGAGTAATAACTTACTCTGCCTGTATAAGACATCATTAGCACCTGACCTATCTATATGAAGGTCACTGGCGACACGCCATCCTGGACCGTCTTACAGGTATACAGCGCCCTTGCCAGTGTAGGTAGCTAGCCCCACTGCAAGTCCTGTATACCGTGCTACTACTTCAGCACTGCCACTACTTCGGCATTGGTTTCCCCTAGGACGAATCGGGTTCCATGGCCCAGGAATACCGTTCGAGAAACGACCTTGTCGACAAGTTATCCATGACCATGCAACTATATGCAACTTATCTAAGAAGAAAACATATAATGCATGATAAGGAAAACTAAGTAATTCGGCCACCATTCTCATTCATATTACCATCTTGCCATCTTGCCTTGAGCCAATGCTCATATTATCATCTACCCAATCCAGGGTCTTGGCGTAATCAACATTCTACATCGGCGACAGGATAATAGAATGTTGTTATCCAATCCTTTTGCCATATCTTTGATACCATACATCTTTCCAACCAAACTCAGTGTACTCACCGCCCAATTCCTGGGACTTAGCATCTGTTTTAGCATTCATTCATTTGAATGCAATTCAAGCATACTCACTGCCCAGTTCTTTGGGTCTTAACATCTATTTTGCCATCTATTCATTGAGCCAAAGCTCAATATACTCACCTGCCCAAGTATTTGGGACTTTGCCTTCACCTGTCATGTAATTCATCGCAACAGCGTACAAGCATACAATTCATCTAGCCACAACAGTTTACGTTCAGGTGATTATTATCTTTTATTATCTTTCCAAATTCCATGCAAGGTGTTATTGAACAACACAATAAGAAACATAACATACTCATCCTTATTTTAAGCGTGAAGCTAAAGGATCTTTGAAGGGTTCAATACTACTCACATTCATAGGACGATTTCCGCCACGATCGCATAGACTTCCAAGCGATCCTTCGCATATTCTCAAGTCCAACAAGGCTTCATCGAACCAACCATCCATCATAAGGCATCTTGCGGGTCGGGGCGTTACAATATATACCACCCAGAAAAAGTTTCGTCCTCGAAACTTAAAACAAAACTCATCCCCAAAACTTCAACCAACTTTTCATGAAACTTCTCAACGATCAACTTGCACCATTTAATATTCCTCCGCAATATCTCGATTGATTTCAAGTAATGTACCGTCTCGTTACAGCATCCCAATTAATTTGACATAGTTTACCATCTTTGATCTTTCCTCCAACACTCGTGCAAATCCTTAGCACATAATAATTCTTTCCGTGGCTTCGTTTGAATTCAGCATACCACTTAGTTGGAATCATACATATATTTTAGGCGTCCCCGAAATACATGCACTTCAGCCAAGTTTAGTGATAGAGAAAACGAACGAGCTACGGTGTTCCTTCCTTTCCCGAACATCAGTAATTCTTTGAGCATCTCGTATAATCTCACTTGTTCATTCAATATCCAACCAACTAATAACACAACAGATGTTACCAATTCCAACTCAAGCAATTATCCTCAACCGATCCAAAATTTCCAAAATATTCCGACTTAGATGTATCAAGTATTCCATTCAAGTTCATTGTCATCCATGCCACCAAAGTTGATAAATCATATTGCCACATTTTATTTCGATACCCCGATGCTCATCGGCCCAATCTTGCACTCGTTATCATTCGCATCTATATACTTTGTTTGCAACTCGTAACTTTTCGATCATAATCCATCCATCAAATTGTACCATCATTCCATTCTAGTAACATTTCTCGTTGTATTCCAACATTTTCTCGTATTGATCAAGCCAACATATTATCCTCTCGCATAAGCAACTTTTATATCCAACAATATTAATCCTGAGGATCATTCTTATTAACATTCGCATCTCGCCGATCTCGACAACATGTACTATCCAATTCCGTCATTACACTTATATCCTCAATTCTGATTCGGTCAATGAAATTATTCTAACTATCTCAAAGCACTACCAACAATTTTTGTACCTCAATATCAATCAATCAAATCCAACTAGTCCCAACAATTTCCAACAATCCAACAAAGGCAACCAAAATTTCGAAACCAACATGATCCGTCATCCCATCCAACATTATAATATCAAATTTCCCAAATATCCACTCCATTCCAAAGTCTACCTTCCGACACATCTTACTCATTCCGACTATACTCATGCAACATCAACAGGGACATCCTACGGTTTTCCAACGGTCAACTTAGCATACAGTCAAGTCTCTACGGTCAGCTAATCTAAGCTAAACCAGACATTCAGCTAACCCATATGAGATGGATAGCTATCAGGGACATACTTATATCTTATCTTAGAGGCAACCAATTCTCAACATAGGGCAACTCTACGGTCTGACCAACTTAGGGACATGGGACACCACCCCAATCTTATGAACTTATTCCCAACACGGACAACTGGAGAACATAGCCACCAATCTCAAACTTAGACAACCAACCGACACTCTAGGCAACCAACCGACATTCTAGGCAACCAACCAACAATCTAGGCAACTAGCCAACAATCTAGGCAACTAGCCAACAATCTAGGCAACCAGCCGACAATCTAGGGTCAAGTCTTTCTACCCGTACTCATACTCGGGTCATACCCAACGAAGTCTCATTCTAGACTTACCCGTAACCGACCAAATCCATCCGATAATTCTATCCAACAATTCTATCCCACAACTCTATGGGTCAATCTCGAAGCTATCATATAAAACTCCTAAATCAAATATCCAAACTTTCAATTTCCACTTGCATAGACATAGCATCACTTGTTCAATTCGACTTGCATCCTCATATCGTACTCAAATTGTCTATTCAATCGGGTCAACTATTCTGAGTTATAATCCAACATTGTTACCTCAATATTTATCACTTACGATCTCTTCCTACGGTCTCTTTGCGACATATTCGTTTTCCATATTTTTAGATCATCGATACGCTCCATACACTTTTAACCAACAAAATAAGGCAACTACATAATCATATTTCTTCCGAGGCATCCTTTATAAATTTTCTAGCACCAACACGGCCATCTCTTAGCAATCCCCGTTAACCATCAATATTCGTTTTACATCATCTCCTTGTGATTCCATAAGAAGATTTACTATTCATGCACCGATCCAATCTCTATGGCACCAATCATCTAGCATACGCGTATCGGTCATCTTAGCGGATATAATATAACTCATTAGCTAAGTCATAATCCTACAATTCTTATATTCCACCAAACTTGTTATTCATGCGACAACATCATCTACCGACATAGTCTATTACATATCGCTGCACCTCGATACTTATTTGTATCCCAGCCATTCGACTCTCGTAAGGAACATCTACTCTTTCATGCATCAAGGGACAAGTACTCATTCTCTATGCCTCAAAATAGTCAAGGGTCATAACTTGTTAATTTGGGACATCAATTTCTCTCAAGCACACTGCACCACATGCTAAGATCATCTATTCCTCAATCCCATTCCCAATCTTTTCGGCAGTTGATGCAACTCTCTCTGCATCTTCTAAAATTATTTGCAACATCCCGATAAGCGTCTAACATCGCCAACAATTCTGTCGGTATCCAACATGCAATTTTCTTATACTAAATTCTAACATCATTCCATATTTTGTCCATAGTTATTCCCGCAAAATCATTCGATAGCAATACCACACTATCGTTACCAAGCCTACCATCCTTTTATCCAACTGATTCAAGTACTCGCTTGAATCTGAAACTCATTTCATTCCCAACCAAGTCATTCATTTCATATTCTCAATTCTCTTATTACCCAACATAATGCTAACCGACAAGGTCTAGCGATGGTTCACCCGAACACATCAAAATCTCACAACGGGTCATCCAACTTAAAATCAAAGGACATTTTTAGCCGTCATGTATCAATCGTAAGTTCAGCTACGATTCGATACCACCCAATACCTTATAGGTAAAGCAATCACAAAATCATAAACACATCAAGGGTCAAGGGACATCTTATCACGACGAGGGTATATGCAATATACCACTCAGAGCTCAAGCCATTCCCGACACAATATTTCTTCGCATCAAACCAACGTCCCATATGGACAATCCATCCTGCAGTGGTTATGCTGACCACAAATATCGACTCAAAATTCTGTCGATTCCTATTCACTGAAATCTATGCACATTCTGTTCCAACATACCAAGCCATCACCCACGGTCGATTGCTGCATAACAATCGACTCCAAAGAATCCCACACATAAGACATCCAGCATATACCACAAACTTATTATCGCATCGCATCATTGTTATTCTTTTGGTAACTTTTAGAAATTCAACAAGCACACATATCATACCCCACATATTTAGACTTATTGTATGGAATACCCAAGTAAGTGAATCGACTATGTAACAAGCCCTAACGGTACCCTAAATTATACCTTGTTAACCTATCACGATCATGGACAACTTGTCGACAAGGACGATGGTTTCTTCGAGCGGCAACCCGGGGCCACGGGACCGACTCGGCCTAGGAAGAAACAGGTTATAGCCGAGCTGGGTAATAGGCAATCGGTAAGACGGGGACTTGCATCGGAGCTCGCTACTTGCGTTGCAAGGGTCCCGTATTATCAGGCTATGTCCAAGATGGCTAGTTAATGCCAGTGACCTCCATATCAAACACTTGATATAAATTGTTATCAACTAACAGGGAAAGTGATGGTAAGTTTTATGTCGTACGACGCGCTCTGCCGAAGGAAATCTTGGTATAACTTAATGCTTCTTATGAAAATATCTAGGATGGCTAAAAAGACCACTAAAATCAAGTTGTATGATTTTATCTAAATTCTTGAACCAAATGAGTGCCTGGAAATTAATTAGCCACTCGCTAGTACATGTTGATTGTACTGATCCTCGCTCTCTCTACAGGTACGATAGATCGGGAGGAGCGTGCTACGTGAAGGGAGGCAACGCTCATGTGTTTTGAAGCTTCATCCGTGCATCGAAGCTTGGATAAAACCTTTGAAGACTCCGCTGTTGAAGATCGAAGACAGATGGAGCGACTTTCCACCATCCCAGGTGTTTTTTGTAGTTTTGGTTGTATAATCAAGGGATGAATGTATGGAATGGCTATCTCGTCGACGTTCATTTTGTAATGGAGTCAGTTTGTAGAAAGCCCGTGCGGCACCCTTGTATCGAGTCTGTAAAAATGATGTTCATTATCAATAAAGCTTAAATTTCCTTCTCTATAATGTGTGTTCAATTTACTCTGCGCATTCTTTTGTCGTTGTGTTTCGGATAACCTTATGACTATGCCTTGTGCGAGCGCAACTTAGGCTTGCACGGCATCACGCCCGGGAGACGACTATCGATTCTACGGAATAGGGGCATGACAATCCCAGACCCCCTTCCTCAGTCGACTGAGCCATGGAGTCCCAGCTTGTCCAATGGTGCTTATCATGGCCGTTGCAATGGCCCCAAAAAAAGTTACAAAAGATCTGCTCGATCGAAGTAAGAACCTTCAAAGACGGGGAGCAAGCGGCTAGAGTATGGATAGGAATGGAGGTGAGTACATGATTGATGATGATCATCTTGTCTCCTGAGGATAAAGTGGCATTGTGCCACCCTTCAAGTTTGTTCCTTATTCTGATGATTAACTTCTCGAAGATCCTGGCATTGGATCTCCCGTACACTAGGGGACAACCAAGATAGGTAAATGGGAGATGATCAACAGAGAAAGATGTTAAGTTGGAAATCCTGCTGGCATGCTCGGAGTTGATGTTGTGGTGTGCATAGATGATGCTTTTGGATGGGTTGATTTTCTGGCCTGAGTACATGGAGTACCGCTGTAGGGTATTGTGGACCACTTGAACCGCTCCTTCGTTCCCAGATGAGAAGATGAGTAAGTCGTCAGCAAAGGCCAGATGGGTGATGGTAGGACATCCGCTTGCTGTGTGATATTGTTGGAAGTGCGGGACACTGATCATGTTATTGAGGTTCCTGCTGAGGGCATCTGCCGCAATGATGAAAACAGTGGATGATAGAGGGTTGCCTTGCCTAACCCCGCGGCTAGATTTGAAGAATCCCTCGGTATGACCATTAATGACTGTAGAAAACCACGAGTTGCTGATGGATCTCCATACAGTGTTGGTCCAAGTTTTAGAGAAACCAAATGCCCTAAAAATCCATATCATAAATTGCCAGTCCAGTCTGTCGTAAGCTTTTTCCATGTCGATCTTTATGGTGATATTGTCTCCTCTAACAGGAAATTTCATACAGGTAATTAACTCATGGGCTAGCATGATATTGTCTTGGATATTTCTCCAACGAACAAACCTACTTTGCTTATTAGAGATGATCTTGGGGAGGAGACCCGCCATTATGGTATCGATGACCTTGGAGATAATCTTGTTAGTGAAAGTGCACAGACTGATTGGCCTAAAGTCGCAAAAGGACTCCGAATTTTTTTCGAGATGAGGATGAGTTGGGCGCTGGAGATGGCTTTGGGGTAAGTGGCTCCTTCGAAGAATGCGATTGCAGCTTCGATGATGTCCTGCTTGATGATGTCCTAGCACGTGCGAAAGAAGACCCCCGAGAATCCGTCGGGACCGGGAGCGTTGTGCTCGTTCAGAGCCCACACCGCGTCTTTCACTTCCTGGTCTGTGGGACGACATTCCAGCTGGGCATTGTCGGTATTGTCAATGAGGCAGGAAATTTGATCTAGAAAGGCGTTGTCTTTGTGGACCGTCTCTTTGGTGAATAATTTGGAATAGAATTTCGTAGCAGCTTCATGGATACTCTTTTGGTCGGTGATGATGTTCCATTATCGTCCGTAGTATGGTGAATCGTAAGCTTCCGTCTGCGGCCGTTGACGCAATCATGAAAGTATTTCGAGTTTTTGTCCCCGTCACTATCCCATTTCAACCTCGTTTTCTGTTTCCAAAAGTCCGTCTCCACTTTGAACCTGAATTTGAGCATAGCCTTGGTAAGATTCAGGGCAATCCTGGCCGTCGGGGATCGATCTAAAACGAATCTGGCTTCTGCTTGGGTGACGTCGTCTTCAGCAATTCGTACGGCTTGGAAAATGTCCCCATAGGAGAGTTTACTCCACTTGGATAGGGCTATCCTTGTGGCCTTGAGTTTTTTGCTTACCCGGGCAAGGGGATTGGGGGAGTCGTCGCTATTCCATGCTTCCGCGACGATACCCAAGAATTAGGGGTGCTCGATCCAGAATTCGAGGAATTGAAAATTCTTTTTTGGTGAGTTGGAGTTGCTTTTAATTTCCACCAGCAGCGGGGTGTGGTCGGATTCGGAGGAGTTGAGATGGGATAGCTTGGTGGTGATCCCCATACCGTGCCAAAGGTCGTTCGTGTAACAGTATACTAAAAAAGTGATGCTTTTAGTATATAACCCTAACAATCTTCCACTTATACTCAAAGCATTGCTTTTCAGTATACTGTTACAAATCTCCCAATTATACTTAAAGCCATACTGCTACACATCTGACTCCGATTCCCTCAACATGACTATCAAAAGCCTTAGCTGGTAAGCTCTTTGTAAAGGGATCAGCTAGGTTGTCGGCTGATGCTATCTTGATCACAGCAACTTTTTCTTTCTTTACGAAATCTCGTATCATGTGGTAGTTGCGCTCAATGTGTCTGCCAGTCTTATGGGCTCGTGGTTCCTTCGAGTTTGCAACTGCACCACTATTATCACAATAAAGTGTAATAGACTTAGGCAAACTAGGTACCACATCCAAGTCCAACAGAAAGTTTTTGAGCCAAATCGCTTCTTTGGCTACCTCAGAGGCTGCCACATACTTGGCTTCCATGGTGGAATCAGCAATACATTTTTGCTTGATACTCCTCCACACAATGGCTCCACCTCCCAAAGTAAACACATAACCTGAGGTAGATTTCCTAGAATCCCTATCTGACTGAAAATCTGAGTCTGTATACCCCAAGGGAACTAAACTATCTGCCTGGTAAACTAGCATATACTCTTTAGTCCTTTTCAGCTACTTCAAAATATGCTTTACGGCAGTCCAGCGCTCTTGTCCTGGGTTAGACTGATATCTGCTGACCATGCCTACGACAAAGCAGATGTCTGGTCTCGCACATAACATAGCATATATTAAGCTTCCTACTGCTAAAGCATAAGGAACTGCCTTCATGTTCTCTATCTCTTTAGGTGTCCTCGGACACTGCTCCTTTGATAGAGCAATTCCATGTCTAAAAGGTAAGAAACCTTTCTTAGAATTTTGCATACTGAAACGAGTTAGTACAGTATCGATATAGGAAGCTTGGGATAAGCCCAACATCCTTTTCTTGTGATCTCGTAGAACTTTGATCCCAAGGATGTGACCTACTTCTTCCAAGTCCTTCATATCAAACTGTTTGGATAACCATACCCTTACATCAGATAACACCTTCATATTGTTTCCAATGAGCAAGATGTCATCCAGATAAAGTACTAGGAACACCACCACATTTCCGTCATACTTTTTGTATACACATGATTCATCCTGACATTGATCAAATCCATAGGATTTTATCACCTGATCAGAACATATGCTCCAAGATCTGGAAGCTTGCTTAAGTTCATAAATGGACTTCTTGAGCTTACAAAGAAGATGCTCCTGGCCCTTTTCAATGAACCCGTCTGGTTGCTTCATATAGATGTTTTTCTCAAGACTTCCATTAAGGAAAGCTGTCTTGACATCCATTTGCCAAATCTCATAATCGAGATGAGCTGCAATAGGTAAAAGAATCCGGATAGACATAAGCATGGCTACAGGAGAAAAGGTTTCCTCATAATCGATACCCTCTCTTTGAGTAAAACCTTTTGCTACAAGTCAAGCTTTAAAAGTTTCAACCTTATCGTCTGATCCTCTTTTTCTCTTATAGACCCACTTGCATCCAATAGCTTTTACACCAACGGGTGGTTCTACAAGCTCCCAGACCTGATTAGAATCTATAGATTCTATTTCAGATATCATTGCTTTTTGCCAAGACTCTGCACCTTTATCTTGGAGTGCTTTATTGTAGGTACAGGGATCATAATCTTGTTCCTCAGGGACGAAGTCTGACGACTCTCCCAAGAACATATATCTATCAGGTTGTATCACAACCCTCCCACTACGACGAGGCACTATCAGTTGTGGTGTAACATTTGTGACACGTTGTGCAGTTATTTGTGGTTCATCCTCTTGTACTGTTGGTACTGAAGTACTTGGTGTCTCACGTCTCAGTTCTTCTAGAACAACTCTACTTGTGGGTTTATGGTTCATCACATAGTCTTACTCTAAGAATCGGGCATTGGTGCTAACAATGACCTTCTGATCCTTAGGACTATAAAATAAACCTCCTTCCGTTCCTCTTGGATAGCCTACAAACAAGTGTACTTCTGTACGAGATTCCAACTTATCTACTTTCCCATTCATCACATGTGCTGGACTACCCCAAATGCGAACATGTTTCAAACTAGGCTTACGCCCAATCCACAGCTCTGTGGGAGTAAGAGATACTGACTTAGAAGGAACCAAATTCAAAATATAAGCTGTAGTCTCTAAGGCATATCCCCAAAATGAATCTGGCAAATCCGAATAACTCATCATTGATCTAACCATCTCCATAAGAGTTTTTTTCCTTCTTTAGGCTACACCATTCTGCTGGGGCATTCCAGGTGTAGTCAATTGGGATGCAATTCCAGCCTCTGATAAATAATCCCTAAACTCTCCAAAGAGGTACTCGCCACCACGATCTGATCGTAATGATTTGATACATTTTCTATGACGTTTCTTCGTTTCAGCCTTGTACTCTTTGAATTTCTCAAAGCACTCAGACTTACGGCGCATCAAATAAATGTATCCATACCTTGAATAATCGTCAATAAATGTGACAAAATATTCAAAGCCACCTCTAGCTTGGATAGTCATGGGTCCACACAAATCAGAATGAACCAATTCCAACACATCTTTGGCCCTATACCCCTTTGCCGTAAAAGGCCTTTTGGTCATTTTACCTTCCAAGCAGGATTCACAGACTGGTAGTGCCTCCACGTCCAATAAACTCAAAGGTCCATCTTTAACCAGTCTTTGAATCCTTCTTAGGTTAATATGCCCCAATCGCAAGTACCAAAGATATATTTGGTTCATACAAGAAGGTTTATTTCTCTTATTTAAGTTAGATGGCATATTATTCATTTTTATAAGTTGTATTATGGGCGAAATAGGATTAATGACATACAAATTATCAACCAATGCACCAGAACAGATAAAATATTTATTCTTTCTAATAACAATATTGTCATTAAAATAAACTGAATATCCATCCTTAACTAACATAGAAACAGAAGCTAAATTCCTTCTAAGTGAAGGTGCATAAAGATAATCTCTCAATGTCAAATACTTATTTCTACCAAAAGATAACGTAACATCTCCTAATGCAACGACCGATACTTTTGTAGCATCACCCATGAACAAGCATATCTCTCCATCACTGAGCCGTCTGGTTTCCTGGAACCCCTGCAATGTATTGCAGACATGATTTGTGGCTCCTGTATCTACATACCAGGTGCCGGTAGATAACACCGCTAAATATGTTTCAACTACTAGTAAATGAGATATACCTTCTTTGTTCCCTTGTTTGAGAAGTGGACAATCAGTCTTCCAATGTCCTGACCCTTTGCACTTGAAACATTTGCCTTTCGACTTTTTTACCGCGCCTTGAGGTCCCATGCCTTTCTTTGCTGAGTTTGCATGTTTCTGAATATTATTCTTCTTCTTACCGCCTTTTAGCTTAGAAGTAGAAGGCTTTTCAGAAACAAAAACATGACCACTCTGTCTAAAGAGAGATTCAGCATCATGCAGCTCTTTTGCAAGTTCTGCCAAACTATACAACCTTTTGTTCATATTGTAATTAAGGCAGAAATTGTCAAAACTTTTAGACAGAGTCCCGAGAATGATATCGACCTGGAATTCCCCATCGATTTTAGCTCCAAGGATCTCCATCTCATTCAGATGATCCATCATCTTGAGAACATGATCCCTTACTGGTATACCCTCAGCCATTTTTGTATTCATCAAACATTTCATAGCAAACTGCCTAGCTGCTCTACTCTGAAGTCCAAAGAGTTCCTTGAGGTTATATATCATGTCATAAGCAGTGGCCATGGCCTGATGCTGATGTTGTAGTACATTTGACATAGATGCCAGAATATAATACCGCGCCATCTCATCTGCCTTTTTCCACTTCTTATAAGCCTCTTTGACCTCTTCATCAGAGTTAGCATCAGGCTTAGGTGGGCATTCCTCAATAAGTACGTATTTGTACTCATCAGCAGTCAGAACAATATCCAAATTATGTTTCCAGTCAATATAATTAGGTCCAGTAAGTTTGTTTTCTTTAAGAATCACCATAAGTGGACTGAAAGAACCTATTTTTGAAATCCTGAGAATCGCATAAATAAAATTATATAGGGCAAAAAAACTTTTTGAATTAACTAAATATTGATTCCCTCAAAACAATAATAAGAAATTCATCAACACCTTGAACACCATGAATTTAACATGCCACGATAGTGTGGACGTATACAAATTCAACTTTGTTCAAGTAGATTTTTCTTATTAATTTTACTATCATGTCAACGTAACTTTATGACAAATAAAATTAATATGCTGGTCTTGCTCTGGTCATACAAATAATAGCAGTGACTCCGATGGGGAGGATACCATTATATTGTATCTAAGTGTTTACCATTAATTAATACTAAGTCCATTACCTTGTAATGAGTTCCTTCAGATGGAGAAGTGAACACATACTAGGTAACTTTCTACAATTATCCCTAAGGAAGTTTGTACTGATGATCCATAATTATACTCATTAGATATGGAGGAAAGCACTATAGCCAACACGCAAGTACAATTACATCACCTACAAACCAGTAATAAAAACCATAGGATTTAAACTAAATAATATCCTCTCCCACTTAGTTATTTAACAATGAGGGTTTTTCTACTAGTTGATATTATGTCCATATTGTCCATTATTAATGTAGGATTGGTTTTTCAAAAAAAACAACCACATAATAATAAACATGCATAATCAGAAAAAATAAAATGACAAAAATAAGATAAAATATTCAACTATTATAGTCATCTTTGCTGCTCCGTCCTCAACTATCCGAATCCAAAATCTGGCACTACGTAAATCTATTCGGAGTTCGACCTGCCCGGTCAGGTCGTGGGGTTCGGGGTAGCGCTCCGATTTTTTTAAAAAGGTTTTGGCTGTCGATTCCTTCATTGAAAATCATCTGTCTGCCTCTGGAATGTTTAAAACCAGCATCTCGTCCGACGTCAGAAACAACCACCACTGCTATCATGATTGATCAAAAACAATTAAAATTACATCAATCCTATGCCTCCCGAAGGAGTTCACACATAATCTAGATTGCAAAATTAAAATAATAAGCACGATCAACCCTTGTGATTTTAATTACATCCACAGCAACAACAACATCTACGACATGTCCGTAGTTTAAATAACACAATAAAAAACATGCATTGAACCATAATAGTTGGATCTAAGATGCCTGCAAAATCGAGTTAGAACAGATCTACATCTACCGACTATTACACAGGACAGGTTTTATTGGACAACATGGACGTATCAATCAATACGTAGATCCAAAGTGGCTCTGATACCAATTGATGGAACTGGGGATTCCCAGGATCCTTCCTTTGGTGTGCGTATTGATCGATAGAAAGTTAAACAGATCTAATACGTGTTCTAACCCTTCATAGGCGAAAACTAGGGTTCACGAATTATACCTGCGGCAAAAAGGAGACAAGTAATTCCTGGCAATCTCGAGCGGACGACCCCAAGATCTTCTGTATGTATTCCTTCCTCGAGTTGGACGTCGTGTGGGCGACGATCTCCCAACCTTTTCTTCTCCTTGGCAGCCCTCTCTTTCTCTCCTTACGTGAATCACGAATTTAGAGAAAGTTTCAGATTTCTGATCGGTAATCTGGCGGCCAGAGAATAGAGGATATATATAGGCTACGGCAGGGACCATGAGGAGAAATTAGGGTTAGGCCTCCTAACGGATCTAGATATCCCATGTTCAGCCCGAACACACAATCCAGGCCCATTAACAATAGCTCGGTCCACTAATGAGCTGTTGTTGCACTACTTTCCTAATCCCAAATTATGTTTGTGGGCTTCTTTTATTATATGCTAGTTTGGCTTTCCATGTTAAGATATCGTATGTCCGTCGATCAAATTAAGTTACTGACAACTATATTGATTCGATATCTTTTATCCTTAAGTAGTACCGCTCAACTTTATTTGTCATGTCAGATATAATCCACCTGCAGGGTTTACATGACAATCCTTATGAGCTCCTTAAGGGAACATCATCAACCCGATGTATCGGGACATGGATTCCATTTATAATCAATAGCTCATCATATATACAATGTTATTACCCAATTCAGAGAGGTTGTTGATCCATAATGAATCTCACTCTTTTATGAGTCAAAATAATGTACACTTCATATACATATCCATTATTATATCCGGATTAAGAGCACAAGCATCCATAATAACAGAGGTGTTTGCTCTCTTATGTAGTCAGTACAAAGAGAACAACCTCAAGTGGTCCTGTTCAATACACACAAAGTGTACTAGTGTAAACCTATAGTCAAGATAGACTAATACCAGATTACACTACAACCTTTCCAATAGATTGTCCAAGTCCATCTAGGTTGTGAACTATTTATATACTCCATAGGAAACTGATAATATGATCTTCTGCGTGACACCACACACCATATTATCTATAATATAGAATATCAAACATTTGCATTAACACTTGCAACAAATACAATATGCAAACATTTGCCTATATGATTCTTATTCAAAATTTAAGGAAATAAGGTTACTAAAAAAGTGATGCTTTTAGTATATAACCCTAACAGTTCGTTAGGGCTCTGTCGAGCCGAGAATATTGGCGCCGGTCGCCTTATTGCATGTTACACTAGGTGAAAGTATTGTCCGTAAACTGGAGAGGGATAAGATGAGCGTCGAAGATGAAGTTATTGAAGTCTTGCATGGCCGGCAGGGGCGGTGGACGGCTGCCGGTTTTCTCTTCTCTGCGGGTAATCGCATTGAAGTCTCTGATGCAAAGCCAAGGGGAGTTGATATGGTTCAGGTGAGTGTCGAGGGGGTCGTTCCATAGTTGTTTTCGCTCGGTGATATCGTAGCTGCTATGGACCGCCGAGAGGATTGCGCGCTCGGGTAGCATGGGGTGTTCCACCTAGCAGGAGAGGGCCTGTCGAGTTTCTTGGATGATTTCGATGTTGACATCCTGAGTGTCGAGGATCCAAATGTCGTGTCTGCCAGCTATAGCGGTGGGGAGGTTCAGTTGTAATTGGATGGATTTAAGTCTTTTGGTGGGGATTTTGGGTTCAAGGATAATAAGGATGTCGATCTTGTAGATTTTTTGCATGGTGGAAACTCTCCTTAATGTAGGTTTGTTCCCCAGACCGCGTACATTCCAGGATAGGATGTTAATCATTAAGGAGTTAGGGTGGTGATTTTTTGTTCCGCTTGGCAGCGGATCTAGTTTGGATGGTTGTGGTCTTCGCGGTTCCAAGCTTGTCATGGATCCCGCACGAGCTTGATGCTTCAGCTTTTGTCGAGGTGGGGTGTGGGTCCAAATGGTGGCCGATTGATTCCCCGGTGGAGTCCAGGATGGGGTCGTCCGCTGGGCTAACTAATTCCCCAGCAGAGTCCCGGGTGGGCTCCTCGGAGGGAATGGTTAGGGAGTCGCTAGAACTTCCCGTCTCTAGGAAGGTGTGCTATATTGGGCAGCCTGCGGCTTGGATCTGTAGGCCTCTCCGAACCTGTTCGGGTCCGAGGATAGTGAGTGCTTCTTCAACTCATTCTTTGATGGTGCGCATATGATCACCCTTGCTGGTGATGGTGGAAGCCTCTACCGCCTCCGAGTTAGGGAGGTTGGGCGCTATCTCGGTGAGGGCGAGATCATGTAGGGGATCTGCTGACTACATTTGAGCTACCGTCTCGCCCGAATCAAGAGCATCAAATTGGTTGGCGAGCGTGAGAGGGTGGAGGTCGAAGGGGACCATTGCTTTGCTGGTAGACTTGCTTCTGTCTGACTTGCCGTCATTGGAGTCGAATCTAGTGTGCGAGTTTGGAAGTGGGAGAATGGGTGGTAGAGGAGTTCTCCCCTCTTCCTGCGAGCTGACTTTCTGGGTTTTATTCTGCTTGAGTTCTGGATGAAGACGGTGGCAGTGCTTCGGGAGATGACCTCTCAAATGGCAGTGGTTGCAGAACATAATATGGTTATCGTAGAGGATTTGTTGGGTGTGGATCGATTTTTCGAGCTCGATGGTAATAAAATTGGGAGGTTCAGAGGAAAGGTCGAGCTCGACGTATATTTTGGCATAGTGGGCCTTGGAGAGGTTGCTTATTTTCGGAGCCGTCGCCACGTACGTGCCGAACGAGTTGGCGTTACGCCTGAGAGCTGCCGGAACAAAGCAAATGAGGGGTAAATTGGGTAGGGTCACCCAAGCAGCAACTAGTGCTGAGTCTTCTTTGGTACTAAAGCCTGGGGACCACTTAATGATTTTCATCTGGTGTGAGTCGACCTTGCAGGGGCCTTTGGACCAAACTATTCTGTGGTCGGGGTCGGAGGAGAGGTGGAGGAGAATATGATTGGGATCGAGGGGGGCCACTCGGTAATCCATCGTGAGTTTCCAAGTGGCGATCGTCTCCTGCACTCTGGAGAGTTTGGGGCAACCGGTGGAAAATTTAAGAATAAAATAGCGGAAGAATGAGGATAACAGAGAGGTCAATTCCGAGTCTGAGAAGGGGACCAGTGGCACAGGGGAGTCCTGGGAGTACACAATGTCTGGGAGGGGGATGTTAGGGAATTGGAGACCCTTCGAGGTTGCTGAGTCCGGGCAAAGATTGGTGGCGTAGGAACACTGGCCAACTCCGGTAGGATGGGAGGCCCAAGAGGCTTTGCCGGGTTGCTTGGTCGCCAAGTGGGGGGGAGACTGGTCGGGGAGGGGGATCAGGATAGCGGGGGTGGCTGGGTTAATGCTAGTCGGAGAGGGTGGGGCAATGGGTGCTGCAGCGGGATCGGTGGAGGGGTGCAGCGCGAGGATCGTACCACTGACAGGTTGAGAGGACTCCGGCTAACTGACGGCAGACGAAGGGTGGAGATCGGCGATTTTAATAGCCTGAGAGGATTCCCCAAGATCTGCTGCGCCCGCCTGGCGCTGGTTCTCCGGGTGCGCGGGGATGAGATCCTCGGGAGGAGGAGGCCCATGAGGAGACTCCGCCACAGGTGCGGGAGGTGCGACAGGGGCGGGATATTGGGAGGTTGACTGAGAGGGAGGGTGTTGTGTCGGGGGTTGGCTGAGGGGGCAGTGGAGGACTGGTGGCAGGGGATGGAGAGTATAGAAGCATGGAAAATATCAGAATGATGGTCTTTGCGGCTCGGAACAGGAGAACCCCATGCAGCTCATATAGGGGCAGTCCCATGCGGTTCAGAGAGACTCTCAGTCTCATGCGGTTCGGGGCAGGAGAATCCATGCGGCTTACATAGGGACAGTCCCATGTGGTTCAAAGAGTCTCCCAGCCTCATGCGGCTCGGAAGTATATGCGGCTCACATACGACCAACAGAGATATGCGGCTCGATCAACACCACGTGTCCCTATGGGATCCTTCACACAGCTGGCCATCGAGTAATGGCCTTATTTAATGCTCTGTCATGATTTGACAGCTGACAGCTCTGACATAAAGTGCCATGATGGTCCTGTCATAATGACAGACTCTTCGGGAACGGAAGAAAATCTCTGATACGATCCGAGATTGCCACATGGCAGACTCCCATGCGGCTCAATCGAAGAACAGTTCCATGCGACTGGCAGGAATCATCTTCCTGCGGCTTACCACAAAACCATCCCATGCGGCTCGCAAGTACTATACCTATGCGGCTCGCTGAGACGCTGTCTTATGCGGTTCATGGATATCATACGGCTCTGACAGGGTCCACCATTAAGACACGTGGCAGAGATTCAATTGCCTACATGACTTGACAGCTAGCAGCAGGGGAGATTATGGGATGTGTGGTATTAAATCAACAAGAGATTTACCAGATCCCAATAACCATATTTAACGTTATCCTCATAATTAATGAGATCAGGTCATATCATTCATGATCAAGCCAATGGGACACGTGGTGAGAGATCCAAGCTTGACACAACCAATCATGAAGATTTAAAGCAATCAGCTTTAATCATTCACAGGATTCAATACTATCCACATTAATGGCCCAGATCCTTCACGCTTAAGACTAATGGTTCAGATTGATTAATCATCAGGCCGCCGCCACTTTGAGAATGGGCAATCATCCAAACCCTAATGATGCCCCCACTCCTATAAATAAGCAAGGTGCCATTCCCTTGCGAGAAGAGGAGATAGACAGAGAGAGCTCCCCCCTAATAATTAGAGAGAAAATACACAGAGAAAGAGAGAAGTCAGAAGAGCAGTACGCGGAGAGCAAGAAGAGCATTTCTTCATCAACGCTAACCATCTCGTCACAGGAGTCAAGGCTGCATACTGATCGTCCAAGGAGTAAGGCAGGGCTGCCGTCGCCTTCCCGAGCCTCTATCGTCACCTCCCAGAATCTAAAATAAACAATTGTACTTAGACTGCTGTACCTAGGTTTTTGTCCCTAGGCTTTCTTTCTACAAGCGAGTTTGTAACGTGAAGTAAAAGTCCGGTCCTCCGATAATTGTTCTGTTCTTTTATATTTTATGGCAAACACGATGGCGACTCCGCTGGGGACAAACTTCTCCACGGCTGAGGAGTTGGTGACGCAGTCGGATGCAGCCAAACTTGGCTCCACGCAACAAAAGATGGTCGTCCGCTTCGACCAACAGGCGTTTGAAGAGATGCTCTCCGAAGGAAGCGCTGGCCCGATCCAGAAGCGCACCCGTACGACGAAGGCTCGCAAAGAGTGGAGGCCAAAATCATTTGCTCCTCCCCAAGCACTCGATGGGATACCCTCTATTGCTCAAGACGGCAAGAAGGACTCTCCTGCGGCCCCACTTCAGACCGTAGACAACTCTGCTTTCCCCAAGTCCGGCAGAAGAAAATACTATGATGCTGGACTTGTAGGGGCAGAGAAAAACTCTATGCGATCCGAGCCGCATAAGGGTATTAGCTGCAGGGAGAAAGCTCATGCGGCTGCATCCGCCAGCCGCATAAAGAAAACTTATACGGCCACATCTGTCGGCCGCATAGTTTATGCGGCTACAGTTGCCGACCGCATGGATGAGACTCATGCGGTCACTGAAGTCAATCGCTTGCAGAAAACCCATACGGCCACAGTTGCCAACCGCATGCGGCCAGCCTGCACGGTCGTGACTCCCAGTCGCACACGAACAACTCATCCGACAGCAGAAGATTACCGCATGGAGACGGCCTGCACGGTTTCCAACCCTAGCCGCATAGCGTTCGTTCCACGCTCCTCTCGATCAGTCTTTGACCGTCTCTCATACGGTCCTAACCCTGATGGTTCTTTGGATGATAAACCAGACTCTGTGGTATTCAACTTAGACTCTTCCTATTACGCACCCGCAAGTGATAAAAAGAAGAAGGCTAGGGCAGCACGGGCTCATCAAGCCCAGTCAGCTGCCCCAACCTCTGACTATCGGGGCATCTCGTTGACCATCACGCGGGCCTCTGATGGGAAGTTGTATAGAACCGCTCGAGTCCAGCCCCCGACGGCAAAAGGACAAAGTGGTTCCTCTGACCTGCGTGAGGCAACCCTCCATAAGCGCAAGGAAAGAGAAGGGGCTTCAGTGTGCAAAGAGTCCTCGCTTGGACGTCACTGCACCCAAATCATCGTCAAATACTGTTGCAACAACGCGACAGTAACGGAAAACAGGCCATCAGTCTTCCAAAGACTACAACATCCGAGCTCAGAGGACGAGGCACCTCCTGTTGTCTCCTGCAATTCCACTCAGAAAGTCCCCGCCGAGGGGAAAGGGAAGAAGACAAGCATCTCCAGCCCCAAGATATCAACCACTACAGCTAAAAAACTGTCGTCTAAATGGTTGTCCTCCACCGGAGTATTCCAGCACACCCGTTCAAAGACGAAATCTGCTGCAGTAGGAAATTCATCATCCACATCGCTGGGGTCGTGGGAACTGAGGGTAGCACTCCTCCGAAAATCCATAACAATCTGACGTTTCAAGGAGACGAGCCCGGGGAAACAACTCTCCCATCAGGTACAACAGACGCTGATATCCCCGAGGACATCTATGACTCTCAAGACGAAGCAAGCTCTGAGGCTGGGGGTACCGTTCCCTCCGAGTCTGAACCCAAAGAGAATATTCCCACCTACCCCGATGACTTCTCGGTGCATGGGTATGACTCGGAGGGCACATCCTCCACCGTTCCTTCCATCACTCCTCATGTAAGGACGGTGTTCATGACGGACAGCAATCAAGATGGTTCCAGCGATCGCCAACGCATCGACACTTTGGAGGCTATACTACAGGCCTTGGTCAAGTCTGTAGATGAAATCAAAGCTGCTCTTCCAACTCTGCAAAGAGGGACGCCTGGCCAAACAAGCACGGGTCCCGCGGTCAATGCGGACTCAAACTCCGCGGCACCGAACCCGAGGAATAATCCTCCCGAAATAACAACCCCTACCGTGACATAGGAGGCCCGAGAAGTAAGAAGAGAGGTTCAGGAGCTCCGAGCCATGTTTCATGCCCGAGAAAATGCTCAAGACCTCAGAATACGGCAACCATACCCTGCTAAATGGATGGATGTTCCATTCCCACCAAGATATAAGCCGTTCAATTTCAACCCGTATGATGGCAAGACCTCATCAAGTCGGTACATCACTTACTTCGAGGTCACCACTGACCATCTGCCCCATGATGATGCTATCCTCACACGATTATTTATTGGGGCATTGGAAGGAGTCGCCTTCGACTGGTACCGCAACCTGCCAGACAACTGCATCCACTCCTTCGCTAGCTTCAAGCGCTTGTTCTTGGAGAGGTTCTACGAGGTAGGACAGGACGTCACAATGTCTTCCCTCATAGACGTCGTCCAGGGAGAGAAAGAGCTGACAAGGAATTATATTGAGCGATTTCGTCAAACCGCAATGAAGTTACCGTCTGGTAATCCGGATTCTTCTTGATTGAAATTTTCCAAAAGAGATTACTCCCAACAATTAGTCTCTGGATGGGCGAGAGTCAATTCAAGGATTGGAAGGCATTTATCATCAGTGCCACAAGTGCCGAAGAACGGTTGAGAAAGGCTCGCCAACTAGGATTGCACATTTCGGAGGGAGAGAACAAGGGCAAGCATCCCAACACCAACAACGACAATGGGGGTAGCCCCTCCAACAATCGGGACAACAGAGGCAAGTAGGCCATGGCGGCCGATACAGCCCAGATGCCTGAGTCACAACTAGTAGACAAATAATGGCCTCAAATCACTTATTCTTTCGAAGACGGCCGCGTTAAGCCTATCTTGGACATGCTCATACAAGGAGACAGAATTCAGCTTTCTCCACCGAGACGGGAGCCTCGGCCGGCAGATCTGGATAATCTAAAATTCTGCCACTACCACCGCTACGTCCACCATGCTACACACGACTGCTACCAACAGAAACGATACATCCAAAATCTTATCGATTAGAACGCTCTGGCCATCGATTTCGAGGAGGTAACCGTAGCAGCCAACATGGTGTCCGTATAATTCGGTAGCTTCCCTCCAACGGAGACTCAAGACGGTGTCATACCCATCCCTCTGGCGACGATGGAAATTGCTAATCTTCCTCCTGCTCATGATCAAGCTGCTGGTCTAGTACCCCTCACCACATCGCGAGAAGAAATCATGTGGGTCCATCCGGACCTGGTCCACGAGGTGACTCAGTCCACGCCGCCTCCCATTCACAAGAAGAGGAGTGGAAGAGTCAGATCCTACTGTACCATCTCGACAGATGTGGAAGAAATCACGGCCATCGTTACTCGATCTGGAGCACAATCCCAACCTGGGGCTGAGAACTCGACTGATGATCATCCTCCAGCTACCACTGACGCTCCAAGGCCCCCTCAGCCTCCGACGACCGACAAGCCTAGGCCGAAGGAGACTCGCTTCAACAAATCCCTCCGGAAAGAGAAACCTCAAGGGCTGGAGAGGCCCTACAACTTCGATATACTAGCACAATTGGCTAATACACCGGCCAAATTGTCCTTATATGAACTCCTGAGGCTCTCGAAGGATGTCCGCGCAGCCTTGAGCGACGTAATCCAAAATGTTGACGCATACTTGGCTCAGGCCAACCTTACGAGAGATAATCAACCTGCAGATCTCTAAGACAGTGCGTGTACGGGTGCGATACCCAATATCGTCTTTTCTCCGCAGGACATGCTCATCGAAACCAACCTGCACGGTCGTCCGTTATACTATACCGGATACATCGGCGACGTAAAAGTGGACCGGATGCACATTGATCCTGGGTCATCCATAAGCATCATTCCCAAGGGTCTGCTACATGATCTTTGCATTCCAATGCATCGCCTGAAGCCTACAAGCACCGCCATCAGCGATTTCAATTCGGGCATGAGCTACCCAATTGGAAAGATTAGCCTGAAGTGTCAGATTGGCGATCTCCAATCAGAAGTCACCTGCTACGTCATAGATGTCGACACTTCTTACAACATCCTCCTGGGGCGCCCTTGGATACACGATTACATGATCGTGCCCTCCACGCTGCCCCAATGCTTCAAATATGTCGATAAGCATGGCTTCGTAAGGACAGAATTTGCCGATATCGATCCCTTCAAGGGAGTCGAATCTTATTACTCAGACTCCTGCCTGTACGAAAAATTAAAGAAGCACCTGGGTGAAGAAGATGTGCAAGCTCATGCCAAGACAGCCACAGGATCAGAGGAACCTCTGACGATCCACCTCCAGGCTCGCAAGCCAGGAAAGTTCGCACCCCTTACGGCCACTTTGCGTAAGGACGCGATCAGTCTCTCGGCACAAGAAGAACAGATGATAATTCGACTGTCGAGGTTGGGCCAAGCGCCAAGACCTACAACGGGGCCACTAACAATCAGGCTGCCAAAAATCGGTCAGCCGTAAAAGGAGAAGCTCAATCCCTCAGACAAGCCAATGACGATACGTCTTTCCAAGAAGAGTCATCACCCTGATGCAAGGCCGGGGACTTCTAGCAAACCAACCACTCTCCGTCCAGCATCGAGTACCAAGCTGGGGGTTGCTAGTCTGCCGACAACTCCACGTTCTGCTCCACCAGTTGAACCTCTGAAGATCAAGTTGATCAGGTCGTCCTCTCAGTCTTCATTTATACAGGAGGTCGCCGAAGATGAACCAGAGCTAGCCAAGTATGTGGCTGCCCACACTGATATTCCTTTCGCAGATGATGTAATCCCCTAGAAAAGATACCTTATTTCATCAATAAAGGGCTATCTTTGAACTACATCGAGCTTAATAAGCTTTGTACAATGTACGCTATGGAACATGGTATAGGCACCCACCTACACACATAGGTGACAAATATGCACACCATAATCCAGCTTATTCCAGCAGAAGACGCGTACCGCATAATCGAGGGAGGAGATCATCCGATCATCTTCGGCCGGAAAGACGATCCGCGTCCCTTCACCATAAAAGAAGTCGATCTTGAGTCTGATACCAGGAGACTGCCTCTGTATCTTTATAGCCCTCAGTCCAAATATCTCATGCAAAAATAGGGATATGATCTGGAAACTACGCCAGGCTTGAACTATGGCACCGGGCGACGATTATCTTTGAAGCCACCAGTTCCGGCTGGCAAGCCACGGGACTACTATAGCAAAACTCGATGTGGACTAGGGTATGTAACTCCCACGATGACCCCTGAGAGTTCAGATGAGGAGTGTGACTGGCAGTCACATTCAATTGGATCACCAACCTCTGACTCGGATACCAGCATCGGAGACATATTCAGACAAGTTCTGTCAGCCAATATGGCATTCGCCGACGCTTACGAAGAAGACGAAAACATTTCTGAAATCCTCGAACTAGAGCCGTGGGCCCAACAGCTGGATGCACAATAGGAAAAGCGGTTCGAGCAGAGAGAACCTCCTACCTAAGATGAGGTTATGCAGGTCAACCTCGGCAGCGAATCCTCTCCAAAGCCAATCTTTGATAGTAAAAGCTTAACAGACGAAGAGCGAGAATCGCTGCTGGAACTTATCAGAGAATATATTGATGTGTTCGCATGGAGTTATGAAGACATGCCGGGGTTAGATCCCGATATTGCTCTTCACAAGCTCAACATACGGCCAGATGCAAAGCCAGTCAAGCAGCAACAACGACGCTTCCGCCCAGGTGTCATGGACGCGATCGAAGCCGAAGTCAACAAACTGATAGCCAGCGGCTTCATTCGTGAGGAACAACATCCCGATTGGGTCGCCAATATAGTTCCGGTCCTCAAGAAGAATGGAAAAATCCGAATTTGTATCGACTTCCGCAATCTGAATGAGGCATGCCCGAAAGACGAATTACCCCTCCCTATCACAGATATCATGATTAACAACACATGCGGCTTCGAACGTATGTCGTTCATGGATGGATTCTCGGGGTACAACCAAATCAAGATATCTCCTGACGACGAAAAGCATACATCATTCCGAACACCGATTGGCACATACTGTTACACAGTCATGCCTTTCGGTTTAAAGAATGCTGGCGCCACGTATCAACGAGCCATGAGTATCATCTTCAGAGAATACCTGCGCAAGACGGTAGAATATTATGTCGATGACATCGCCGTCAAGAGTCGCTGTGAGGGAGATCATCTGCAGGACCTGAGGACGGTATTCGACCTGATGCGAGCCCACAATCTGAAAATGAACCCTACGAAATCTTTTTTGGGCATATCCAGCAGAAAATTCTTGGGATTCATCATCACCGCTCAGGGCATTCATGTAGACCCTGAGAAAATAAAGGCAATCATGGAGATGGGTCCTCCAAGAAATCTCCGCAAACTCAGAGGCCTCCAAGGGAGGCTAGCTTAAATCAGGAGGTTCATTTCTAACCTCTTCGGGCGATGCCGACCGTTCACGCACCTCATGAAGAAAGGAGTCTCATTCGTATGGGACGAGGAATGTCAGCCTGCCTTCGACAGCATCAAAGAATATTTGTCAAATCCTCCAGTCTTGGTGGCCCCGGTTGCCGGAAAACTGTTTCTGCTATACGTACGAGCAATGGAACACTCCCTTGGTACTCTGTTGGCACAAAACAACGATGCAGGCCACGAACAAGCCATATACTACCTCAGCCGAATGATGGTTGGACCGGAGCACCGATACACCGCGGTAGAGAAGGAATGCCTTGCCTTGGTGTTCGCTATTCAGAAGACGCGGTATTATGTCACAGGACAAACCATACATGTGATCTCACGAGTCAACCCTCTCAGAGTCCTCATGACTAAGCCAGGGGCACTCAGCTCTCGCCTCGCTACATGGGCAATATTGTTGTCTCTCTATCATATGGTATTCATCCCGCAGAAGGCTGTCAAAGGTCAAGCCCTGGCAGACTTCTTGGCAGCCCACCCAGGGTCGGAGTCATCCAGAATATATGAAGAGATACCAGATGAGGTCACCGACTCGAATATAACCACTCACGATAACATATGGCAAATGTTCTTCGACGGCGCTTCAAGAACTGGACCTAAGGGAAACATCATCGTTGGAGTCGGGGTTGTATTGATTTCTCCTACCGGGCTCGTGATCAATCGTACCTACTCTCTCACGGAACCCTGCTCTAACAACGTGGCTGAGTACAACGCTTTAGTCATCGGTCTCCAACTTGCAAAAGAGCTGGGGATAGAATATCTGGAAGCATACGGCAATTTGCAATTAATCGTCAATCAGATTCGGGGATCATACGAAGTCCGCCATGAAGACATGATCCCCTACCACCAAATAGCGATCAACATCATCTCATCGTTTGAGGGATTCTTCATCGAGCACGTCCCCAGACTCCAAAATATCAAAACCGACGCCTTAGTGGGCATTGCCGCTTCCTTAGCAGTACCAAACCACACTCATTATTCGGTTGACGTGATAGGCCACGAATTGGTCTGCCCCAAGAACAATGTTTAATTCGTGGCAAGCTATTCCGCCCAGGCGGTCGACGAAGCACCAGACTGGAGACAGCCATTCATCGACTTCGTCGTCTACGATATCCTCCCAGAGAATCCAAAGGAAGCCACCTCCATCAGACGGCGTTCTCTTAGATTCTTCTACGATATAGAGACGAAAATGCTGTATCGACGATCCTATGACGGGTTGTTGCTTCGGTGCTTGTCAAACGCAGAAGCCAAAGAGGCCGTACGAGAAGCTCATGACGGTGTCTGTGGGGCCCACCAGCCTGGTCCTAAATTGCAAGATCGTCTTCGACGAATGGACTACTATTGGCCCATGATGGTGGTAGATGCGATAGATTATGCTAGAAAATGCAAAGCCTGCCAAGTTCACGCGGACTTCATTCACCAACCATCTGAATTTCTATATCCGACAGTGGCATCCTGGCCATTCGAAGCATGGGAAATGGATATCATTGGTCCAATCACCCCACCTTCCTCCCGAGGACATCGCTTCATACTTGCGATCACTGATTACTTCTCCAAATGGGCAGAAGCTGTCCCACTCGCAGAAGTCAAGACTTCAAACGTGATCAGCTTTCTTAAGCATCACGTCATCTACCGCTTTGGACTGCCCCGAAGAATCATCCATGATAATGGTCCACAGTTTGCAAGCCACACATTCTATCGGTTTTACGATAAGTACCGTATTCAGAATGTCGCTTCGACACCGTACAACCCGGCAGCGAACGGTTGGCAGAGGTATTCAACAAAATAATCATCAAACTCCTCAAGAAGTTTGTCTCCTCCAACAAACGCGACTGGAACGAGAAGCTCGACGAATGCTTATGGGCTTATCGTACCACAGTTCGAACAGCCACCGGGAATACACCATTCTCCCTGGTATACGGGAGTGAGGCAGTCCTCCCATTGGAGACTCAGATCCCCTCACTACGGGTTGCCCTCACACATTAATTGATGACAGACGAAAACCACCATCGCTGGCTACAGGAATTGGAGGCACTAGATGAAAAGCGCCTCTTGGCTCAGCAACGAATTGAGCTATACCAAGCATGCATCTCGGAAGCCTTCAACAAAAAGGTCAAAATCAGAACATTCCAAGTGGGCGATCTCGTTCTGGCAGTCCGGAGGCCAATGGTCATGACTCACAAGACCGTCGGCAAATTCCAGCCAAAGTGGGAAGGTCCATTTATCATTGAGGCAGTATTCTCCAACGGTGCTTACCGCCTCGTAAAATAAAACGGAGACTTGCTCATGTTGCCCGTCAACGACAAGTTCCTGAAGAAATATTATGTCTGAACGACATTCTCTCCGGATCATCGAGTCATGTAACCGCTGGTGCCGCTGAACTCATATCCACAACATTTCAGATTATCGAGTCATGTACCTGCTGGTGCCGCTGAACTCACCTCTACATTCCTTTCAGATTATCGAGTCATGTACCTGCTGGAACCACTGAACTCACACCCATATGTACCTCAGAATACTGAGTCATGTACTCGCTGGTACCGCTAAACTTACACTTTCTCAATATTCTAAATTACCGAGTCATGTGCCCGCTGGTGCCTCTGAACTCACATTCCGGTCACTCTTTCAGATAATAAGTCACGTATAATTATACCTCTGAACTTTCTTCCTGGAAGAGATCCTCCCTCATGATCCACTACCCGCACTCCCAGTGCACAAAAAGGGTAATCGATCCACAAATTTCCGAAACGGCCATGTCCTCATTACCTCTGAGTCGTTTTCACTTCCACCAAAAACAAACCCCCCTCGCATAGAACTTCCACGTTCTCCTACCTCTGAGTCGTTCTATGTACCCCCTCTTCATTGAGCCTACTCCTGCCATGTCCTCATTACCTCTGAGTGGGAAGGCTCCGTCGAAGAAACCTTCATGCTTGCCATGTCCCCATTACCTCTGAGTAAGTATGTCGGTTCCCTTTCAACCTATTATTTGTACCCACAACCGGAGTACGACAAGGATAATAGGTCCACAAATGTCCTCTATTGACCACAAATGTCCTCTGTTGACCATAAATGTCCTCTGTTGACCACAAATGTCCTCTGTTGACCACAAACGTCATCTGTTGACCACAAATGTCCTCTGTTGACCACAAATGTCCTCAGTCGACCACAGATGCTGTACTGGATCTCCAGTACACGCCCATACCTTCCCTATCATGCCTGAGAGCCCAGCTGTTCCTTGGCGTTCTTCTGAATACCAAAAACTTCTATAGCTGTCTTATCGCAAAGTTGTTCTAGGTATTCCTCTCCAAAACTTGTTACTCGTACCTAAAACTAAGGTACGCCCAGGGTGACAGGTCCACAAATAATCCTCCAGCAGGTCCAAATCTACGAACACCACAAGTACAAGAAAGAGAAGATGAGTTGAAACATGCTTATTTATTCAAAATTCAAAGTGCTACATCATTTGGGATCTCATCCCTTACAAAATGAAGACAAAAAGAAAAAAGACAGCAAAAGAAGACAGAAGGACGATCACTGCTCCGAGGCACATAACGCCATGAGACGGTCCGTCAGCAAGGCAACCGACCGCTCAAGCCTCTGTTTAGCTCGACGGTCCGCCTCCTGGCTCAGCACCGCCGCGTCCTCCAGATGAGCATGAGCTTGCCAGTTGTCCTCGAATTTCTTGAAAGCCCGCTCCAGGTTGACAGAAGATCGGGAAACCCTCTCGGCCTCCCGAGCAATCGACTCCTATTCCGCACGAGCAGCCACCAGCTCTGACTCTAAGAAGGTCAACTCCCTCTGGAGTGCGAGAATCCACTCCTTCGTATCAGCGATTGCACGAGAAGCAGACTCTTCCCGAGCCCGACAAGCCTGACTTCGACGACCCAGCCTGTCATACGAAGCGGAGAACTTGTCAAGGTCCCCATGTACGACTGGCCCGACAGTATCTCGAGCGAGCTTGATCCTATCCCGAGCAGCAATAAGGAAGCCCCGCTCTCGTTCAATCACAGCAGGCAAGCCCGCATGCCGTATCGCCAGCAATTGGGTCACAAGCTGATCAGCCTCTGCCAACTTAGGCTCCAGGAGTGCAGCCAACCCCACCCCGCCAGGAAAAGACTTCAAAGTTGCAACCTGGCCCCGAGTGCACCGCAGAGACAGAGTAAAAGGGGTCCCCCGTTCTACAGCAGCATCTACGCCCCTCTTTAAGTGGCGATAGAAGCTGTCAACCACATCCCGCGTCACCTCGTCCAGAGCCTCCGAAGAAGTCTGTGTCAACGGGAGTGTAGCCGACAACGCTGAAGAAGCCGCAACAGAATCTGCTGCTCCTGCCATAAGATAAACAAACTCCGTACGGAAGGACGCATGAACAGCGGCCAACTCCTCTTCAGCAGCCCGCAGAACTTGAATGCTCGGCAGGGTAGAGAGGTCAATCTCCGGAGCCGTATAATCAGCAGAGGATGAGGCAGAGACCATCGCCAGCTCCATTCCCATCTGCCCGGAGCTGGCGGGAGGCCCCTCGACATGAGACGGCGAAGGAGAGGAAACGCTCCTTTCCCCCAGATCGCGGCGGGCCGAGCCTTCCCCAAGAACATCCGCGGTGGAAAGTAAAGGGTCAGGACCTGTAGGGCCAAGACAAACATGAATCAATTTGACCCGGAGGATATGTTGATAGAGCAAATAAGCCCCCTCACTAGTCAATATTTGGCTTATCGTACAGTGGAGGAGTGTGGAGGCTGAGGTTCACCTACGGCTATCGCAGCCTCTTCACCAGCAGCCTCCGAGTTGAATATGATAGGCTCCTCCGCCCCAACACCCTCGGGAGGGGATGCGACGAGATCGGTGTCACCTTGCAGAAATTCAGCAACCTCGGAGGTAGGCCCGAGGGAACCTTCGTCATCCCGGACTGGGGCCTCAGCAACTTGGGAGTCCTCAGCCGCCGCTGGGAGAGCCCCCGCTGAAAGGATCGCGAAACACATACCACTAATCAAAGCAGTAAGGGCCGGGTCAACCTCAAGGGCGGCAGACGGTTCATGGGAGGCCGGTTCATCAGACACCTACAAAGAAAAATGATTAAGTCATATCCTAAGAAAAAGAAAACCACAACAAGAAGATGGCGCCGACTTGGTCTTACCTCCGGAACATCGTCTGCATCTTCACCTCCCTCGGTAATAAGTAATCCACGAGACCTAACGGCAGCTCTCTTCACGGAAAAGGTCGCTCTGCTGTCAGAAGACTCACGTCTGACTCGTTTGCATGAGGGACCAGACACAGTGGGAGGCTGTCCTTCCCTCACTACTTCCTCTTGTGTAGCAAGTAACGGATCCTCCGCCAGTTCATCGTATGTGGGAAGCGGTTGATCTGCTACTTCTTCACCCCCACCAGAAAGGGAGTCTTCGCTATCATGATCATCATCCTCCTCAGCCGACTCGGAAGATTCTGATTCAGGGAGGGGAGTCTGGAGCGCTAGTTGCTTTCTAGCCTTAGCCCCCTTGGGCTTCTCCTCTAAACCGGTACCCACGATAAAACTGGTACTCGGATCGAAATTAACAGGAGGCTTGTTCGCCATAACATGATACAAAGCAGCCACGTACAAAATTTCCCTCGGCGCCTTAGCATCGGGGACCGAGAAGCTGGCCCGAGTATGATAAGCGTCATAATAATTCCACGCCCTGACACCATCAAGAACGCTACCTTCGAAGCCCAAACAAGGGTTGGGACAGTCAAGGAATAACTGGCTATAGCCAAATTGGCGGGAAAACCTACTAGGCAGGTAGGGCTCTAAGTACACATTATCGCGGTTACGATAGACCAGATGCGCGGGGCGGATGTTGTGCAACCAGGTGAGCATATTCGAAGACAGAAAGTGAGAAGGTTCGGTACCATCAAGGTATACATTCCCCACTTCCTCATCGAAAAAATGAGGAACAGACACAAAAAAGTTACACCCATCCACCCTCGCCAGCACCCTCCGACAAGCTGGCATAGTATTGTATTCCCAAGACTAGAGATGGCATTTGAAAAGGAAAGCGTCTTCATCTGCAGCATCTTCCGCTATTCCAGGTCCCATCAAAGATTTGTAGTATATTAACAACCACCCCATCAAATAGTGGAACGGTAGCTCTATGCGCTCAAAATCCAGCGTCTTCTTGCGGACAATGATCTTGGACGAGAATGTTCGGAGACCATAGTGTATGCTACACACCATAGCCGGAAGAAGAGCCAGTCTAACTCCAAATACCAGCTTAACGGCAGGGAGAATGAAGTGGCGACTGATCCTCTCAATAGAACCGGCCCCTCCCGAGATTACGCAGTTCCGTAGCCATATCAATAAAAATCCAGCCAGGAGCGCCTTCTCTGACATCTGCGTGGTGCCGTAGTAAAAATAGCTAAAAGAGTCAGTTTGACTCCCGAATATGTCGCTCTTGGACCGCGACCTCTTGACGCTCAACATTAGGTCCTTTATCTCTCCCTGGGTTCGAGGGGTTCGAGGAGTAACTTCGCCAGAAGGGTCAACTTTAAAAGGATAATTGACCCAGGATGTGGTGTGGGGAGCGGTCCCTTCTGAGCTATCCTCCTTTTTTATATAGCCATCTGGTGACAAGCACTATGATGGCACATCAACTCCTGATACACAACAACAAAACCTGGGAGTCGTCGGTTCAAGTTCCCGAACTCCTCATTCGACGGGGTGTACACCTCGAAAGGCTCGTTCCCCCACGGAAGTTTGGAGACAGTATACATCTCATGGAGAGCAAGCCCCAACTCCCCTATGGGTGCAAAGAACGTCCCCGTTCATCGGTTATACATCTCCAGGAGCGCCACAAACAATGGTTTATTGATAGAAAGCCCGTGACAAGTGCCCCGAATGGCATGATAAACTCCCATCTCCCGCAGGAATGTTCCGTAGGTCTGCAGAACCCAAGTGGTCAACTGGGCCCACGTAGAAGTGGGGTTTATCCAGTTCAACAATGCCAATCTATCGACGGGATAAGATTTTTTGTGAGCGAGCCGATTCAGGAATGTATCAGCTTGAGTGAATGTGAAGTTAGGGCCGTATACATTCATGAAAGAGCCTGGGGCCAGACCCATCATGTACCGGAGGACGGAGTCCTTACCCGTGTACGCTGACCGCATGTTCGGGTTATAATGGATGTTGCCCATCAACATCCTTGATTGGGTAGGAGTTAAGTTACACACCATCTTCCTGTCCAACAACACCATATTGAACCACGACAGAGGATAATGACGTTCCATGAGAGGAATATGGATCGCCATCCCATCCAAAGAAAAATCCCAGTTATCAGAAATCTCTAATACTCGGGGATTCTTTATGATTAAAGCGTCTCCAAAGAGGAATGAAGGCTTCAGGTATAATCCATCCAACTTCCCAGTATTCATCATGGCACGGAGATAATGGAGGGTCTGATTCTCGATGGCGTTCAACCTCTCCGAAGGCTCATTAGCAGGAAATTGATTCAGCACATGCTTAACTAAGTCATCAAGACGCACGCCCAAGGTGAACTGATTCGAGCCAACCAGAAGTTCCCCCGCAGGATTTACTGGCAGATTCACTGAAGAAAGACAAAAGAAACAAGGTCAAAAAGATAGCCGAAACACAACTACTCGATGCTTATGCGGCTTAGTTCAGCATAGCCTTATGCGGCTCAGTTTGAAAGAGCTCATGTGGTTCAGTTCGAATGAGCTTACGCGGTTTGGTTCAAAACGAGCGTATGCGGTTCAGTGCGGATGAGCTTATGCGGCCTAGTTCAAATGTTCTTATGCGGTTCAGTTCAAAATAGGCTTATATGGCTCAGTTTGAAAGAGCTCATGCGGTCCAGTCCAGATGAGCTTATGCGGCCCTGATGGTGAAGTAATTATACGGCTGCAAACAACAACTTTCATGCGGCTCAGGCCTGGGTCATATCCCATGCGGCTCAGACATGAGTCGGACATGCATCACACTTGGAAATACAGGCTCGCGCATAAGATATACGGCATAGCCATGACAGTTCATATTGATGGGCCTACCAGCAATAGGCGGGTGAATGTCGGGGTGAAAAACAGGCACGTCAGCCGGCGGAGGAGTCGCCACGTTTGCCGTCGCAGTCGATGAAGATGCGGCCATCTTGCCCTTCACTGCCGCAGACGACGACACGGTCTTCTTGTCCGTAGCAGCGGTAGTCTTCTTGGGAGCCATTGTCGATCGTTGATAGGAGAAGACGAAGAGGGAGTCGGCAACAAGGAGTTCGAGCAAAGAGAGAAGGTAAAAAAACCCTCAAAAAATAAATTACTCTTATTTATAGGCGAAGAAGGCTCGTAAATCAACAAATGCCTCGATCCACATGCCGCCTAAAAGAATAAAAGCAAAACGCTTCGGTCAAAGCAAAACTGACCCTTGGGATCTTCCCCCAAAAGGCAGCGTTGATTGAAAAAAAAATGAATCAAGGGTATTTAATGCAGAAGATTTGCACACGTGGTTGGGACACGTAGAAAAAAGTCTATGCGGCCTAACAGCTCATGCGGCCAGATAAATCCATACGGCTGAACCATCTATGCGGTCAGCAAAGGCCATGCTTCTTATTCAAAGTATTTTAATTTTGCAAATTGAAAACTTTGAAGGGGGTCTTGTAGAAGCATGGAAAATATCAGAATGATGGTCGATGCGGCTCGGAACAGGAGAACCCCATGCGACTCATACAGGGGCAGTCCTATGCGGTTCAGAGAGACTCTCAGTCTCATGCGGCTCGGGGCAGGAGAATCCATGCGGCTTACATAGGGACAGTCCCATGCGGTTCAAAGAGTCTCCCAGCCTCATGCGGCTCGGAAGTACATGCGGCTCACATATGACCAACAGAGATATACGGCTCGATCAACACCATGTGTCCCTATGGGATCCCTTCACACAGCTTGCCATCGAGTAATAGCGTTATTTAATGCTCTGCCATGATTTGACAGCTGACGGCTCTGACATAAAGTGCCATGATGGTCCTGTCATAATGACAGACTCTTCGGGAACGGAAGAAAATCTCTGATACGATCCGAGATTGCCACATGGCAGACTCCCATGCGGCTCAATCGAAGAATAGCTCCATGCGGCTGGCAGGAATCATCTTCCTGCGGCTTACCACGAAACCATCCCATGCGGCTTGTAAGTACTATACCTATGCGGCTCGCTGAGACGTTGTGGTGTATACATTTTGCAAGGATGTTGTATACGACTATGGGTTGTGATTGTACTGGGCAAAATTGGTAGGCTGTTCACCTAAGCATCCAATGATTGGATAGCTTATGGAACATTGGTTGGGTTTTGCCATGTCCTCGTACAGTTGCTAAGTTGTATTTTGCTTGTTGCTTTAAGATGAATACTGTTGGGTGCAAGAGAGTCACTGGCGTTTTCAGGGATGAGAGCATGAGTATTGGATGGTTGGTATACCAATAGGTTGGATAAATAATTGTACTCCTAAACTGTGGTTCATTTTGAGTCGTGTGTATATATTAGTTGAGATAAGTTTTTGCTAAACCACTTAATATATTTTTACTTTTTGTTAAAATAATTAGCTAGTAAGTTTTCTAAAAAACTATTTTGATAAATATATTCTTGATAAATCTAGTCTCCATGAGAGTCTATATTTTAATAGTGCTTGCCATAAATTATTCTAATATTATTATTCTAGCTATTATATAATTAATTAGTTCAATCCTATAGTTAATTGTTGTCAATAATTAGATCTTTACCAGAGTATACTACCTATATTATTTTGGTATAGTATTTCAATATCAATCCTGTAAAAGATTTCTATTCATATATCTAGTAGAGAGGAGAGTAGATTAGTGGTATATCTATTATTCATAATTGGTTAAAAGTATGGCCAATACCTTAATATAATTATACTATAGATAGTTATGGTTAGAGAATAGATTGCTAGTTGATAATTGTGTAGAAATTAACCAACTTGTACCAATTAAACTGGAGGATACTAGATCTACTACCCTTACTTGATCACCCGGAGCAAGGCAAGTATACTCCTCTGATTTGTTTATTTCTCATGTCTTCATATCCTTTCTTGTATATCATTGATGACACGATAGTTCACGATATTGTCTGGTTTCATGTTCCATGTATCATTACGTCTGGGAGGGAAAATACTATAGATATGTGATCAAACCCTGTTACTACTCATGTGAATAGCTTGAGTCCCGTACCGTGCACGCGGGGCCAAAGCCGTACCATTTCATTATCATTGCATCTACCCAAGCCGATCACAATCTAGATGTATTTCAATTATTACACATGTCAGGATTCAGTTTGTATTTCAGGATTTTATGGTTGTATTTCATGTTCAGGCTGTATTTCATGTTCAGATTATACTTCATGTTCAGATTATATTTCATGCTCAGGACTCTTACCATGTTCCCTGTTTTACTTTCAGTATTTCCTGCTCAGTTTTATGTCTTGTCTCATTTTCTGTACTTTACATTTATTCTTGTTTTCTTGATTCATACCATGATGTACATGTTCATTTCTCTGGATATACTTAGCTCCGCTCCTGAATAGGATATGTTGCAGGTATGCTTGCAGGACATTGTTCTACTCTATGGGCCAGAGCCCAGGATTTAGCTGAGCAGGATGAGGCTTAGCTTGAGGCTTCAGGTTTAGATTACTTAGCTTTACTTTGAGATATTAACTTTAGAGTTTATAGCACTTTTTATTCATGTTGATTCTGGTACATTATGATATCTGGATTTGTGGATTATGGTGATCATTCTGGGATACATTTTTAGATGCTGTGATTATATACTTTCATGTTTAACTGGTTAGCTTTCCCTAGCTTGGTACAGCTTACTTCGTCGTGTCTAACGACGAAGGCAGGGCGTGTCCGACTCGTGTCCGATTATTCGGGAGCGGATCGTGACATGGATCATCAAAGCTACTAGTATCCTTATATGCATAATAAGGATTTAGTAAGTAGCCCGCCAAATGCAAGGGGCTATCAAGACGGCCGGTGGCTTTTGAATCGATGATTTCAATGATCGGTCTATAGCTCATCTCATTGTTTTGAAACACATTCTTTACTTGTTCTCTTACTTGCTTGAGCTCCCCGTAAATAAAGCCCATTGATGGCTTCTTATCTCCATCGGTCAATCTAAGTAACTTGACTAATGGAGCAAACAATCGCAAGCATAGTGCTACACCCGACCAAAAGCTTGCACTTACCACAATGGCATAGGCTTTCTTTCCTTTTGCGGTACCATGACACAATTTGCTTGATTCCCAATCAGAAGAACCTACCATTGCATGAAATTGATGCTTCTTCTCAAACATACTTTGCAAAATCAAGAATGTCGTTGCAAATCGAGTCACACCCGGTCTCACTATGTCACGTCTTTTTGTATATTTTCTCATCATAGCCAATGTCCTGTGATGAGAATAAATGAACACTGTGAATGCCTTTGCTTTGTCGATCACATCTCTGAACTTCGAAATTTTAGCAATCCCTTCAAGCATAAGATCTATTGTGTGAGTGGCACACGAGGTCCAGAAAATAGTAGGCCTCTTCTCCTTCAATAACTTGGCGGCCGCCATGTTGTTCGACGCATTATCCGTCACAACTTGAACTACACTTTTGGGCCCAATTTCTTCAATGCACTTGTCAACATAATGGAATATATATTCTCCAGTGTGTGCATCTATTGAAGCTGCTTGTGAAGAATGAAAACTTGTACCTTAAGCAAAAAAATATGAATTTTACCATTAAGCAAAAAATATATGAATATTACCATTAAGCAAAAAATATATGAATTTTACCATTAAGCAAAAAAAATATCATACCTTCAATACAATTGACGCACATGTTCATGATACTCCTCCTCTTACGGTCGATCCAAGCGTCGGTCATAACTGAATAACCACTTTTAGTCCACTCTTCTTCATGCTTCTTGAGTGACTCTCTAGTTTTCTCCATCTCTTTCTTCAAAAGTGGTTCCCTCAACATATATTGGCTTGGCTTTCGATAACCTGGACCGAACTGACCAACCGTTTCAATAAACCGATCAAAACTATCAAGGGTAATAGCATGAAAAGATATGCCGACCTCATACACCTACTTAGCCAAATATTGATGCACAGCTTCCGTCTTTTCTTTAAATAATGCCTCATTTATATTTTGTTGTCTTAGCCTCTTTGTCAGATTTGCCCCACTATCAGGATTGATGGATGTAGCCCATTTGTCTATAGCTCCAAAAAAATGTGGTCTTTTTCTTGATCCCACAATTTCAATTTCTTCTTCTTCATCTTGATCTTCAATTTGTACCTCTTCTCTTATGCTTTCCTCTTGTTTTCTCTTCTCCTTCTTCTTGACTTTGCTAGCTTCAATAGTCGCCTTGCATTTATCTTGATCTTCTTTCGTAGATCTCCGGCATGAAGCCACATTTCCTTTAATATGTCCTATTTGTTGTTTGATCCTATAAATCCCTCCAGAACAAATTTTGCCACATAACTTGCATTTTAATTTGTCTAGATTTGTAGGATCAACCAATGCACCGTACTCCCATCCAATATCAGTAGAGGAACGCCGAAGCACCGACGAACTTGAAACGTTGACATTGTCAGAGGATGCCGTATTAGATCCACTTCCAGACATTTTTCTATTTCACGCAATAAAAATATGTTATATAAAATGAAAGCAAATAATATAAAATGCAAGCAATATAATTTGTATTTTAATTTGTCTAGACATTTTTCGGTTTCATAACTTTTAACATTTTTTTTATTATTTTCCAGTGTGTGTGCAGCACTATGCTACTGTGGAGAAAAAAAAGGGGGCGGCTTCAGAATACTGCACAGTGCAGTTGCAGCCGGTTTAAAAAGAGATAAAGAGAAAGAAAAAAGAAAAAGGAAAAAGACAAAAAGGGTCTGCTTCAAAAGTTACAGAGAAGAGAGAAAGAAAAAAAAAGTTGGTTTCTCCTTCTTCCTCTAGAGAGTGAGAAGAAGAAGAGTAGAAAAAGGAAAAGATGAAGAGTGAGAAGAAGAAGAGAAGAGAAGATGAAGATTGAGAAGGTGAGAACCCTAACCTTCCTACTGATGTTTCTCCTTCTTCCTCTGCTTCTTCTTCTTCCTCTCTTTTAGGTTTTTTTGTTCCTGCTGCTGATTTTTCGTTGGTTGCTGCTGATTTCTCTTCTTCTGCTGATTTTTCTTTTTCCTCCACTATCGGGTTTCGGGTTTCGGGCGGGTCCTGCACTTAAAAAAAAATTCCAAAAAAATTTGAAACCGCCTAGGCGACCGCCTTCCGGCCACGAGGACGTCCGCCTAGGCGTCCGCCCCACCGCCTTGGGTGCCTAGGCGGCCGCCTAAGCCTGCATTTCTTCCTGGCCCGCCCGGGGACCGCCTTCGGCCCAGAGTTGGGCGCCACCGCGCCGTCCAGCACCTAGGCGCCGCCTAATCCCGCTTTTTAGAACACTGCACATGCGTCCTCAAGCAGAAGATCACGCACTGTACATGCTGTCGATGACCCACTGCTCCTCATGAACTGTGTGAATGATGATGCTCCCGTCTCAGATTGAGTTTACTACAAACCTTGATCTCCTTCCTGGCTTCGAACTGCTAAAACCGATGTCGCTCCATAAAGCTTTGGTAAACCACCTGTTGCTAAAACTAGATCCATAGGGTAACTCCCACCTGAAGACCGACGAGCTGTCATGGGATCGACAGACTGATCCTCAATCTTTGACTCATCACTATCCGTCGATTTGTCTCGATAAACCGAATCCTTCGTATAACCCTCAAAACTTTTCGAAGACCCTCCCCAGTAAGTTTCCAACGATCCACCTCATGTGGAACACCCCTGAGACTCCATTCGGTGTCTATGGCCTGCTTGTACAACTCAGCGGCTTGAGCTTGTACATGCCACAACACAAATCTCTCTGAGCCATCTTTTGGAAACCCTTCGCAAGCATCCAATCTTTGCTCCCAAACATACTATGACAACTATTATCTACTAGTCTTCCTACCGAAATCAGAATGTAACGCAAACTCGGTACATGTCACACACCCCTGAGGACGAGCATCTCACCAAACTCCATCATCAAGTGTACATCATCAATGCCTACAACTACAGTCGTTCCCTTATCACCCATCTTCACACGTCTAAACCTGTCATCGCGGTATAACGTGAATATCCTTCTATGTGGAGTGGCGTGATACGATACCCCCGTGTCCATGACCCAGTCGCCATCATGACACATGCCACAAGGTTTCTCTGTATCGATCGCTGCGATGATGATATCTCCAAACATCGTGAGATCCTCCTGATCGTCCTTGCCTTTGGCCTTCTCAGCTTTGAGCTTCATGCAGTTCCTCTTGAAATGACCCATTTTGTCACAGTAATAGCAACTCTCCTTGTAGTCCACAATCGCAAGATCCCGAGAACTCCTCCATATCCTCGTCTGTGACTTAGGACTTTATCATCCAAGATAGAAGAAAGAAGAAGATCTAATCGAGTAGTCCTCAACTTTGGTTAGGGAGATTGCTACGGGTTGGTGAGTGGTCTCAATTGTAATCTTAAAATTTTCTTCTTGAGAGTGGTGAGGGGGTTGAACCAATTAGGGCAAAGGGTTCAACGTGAGTTCTGTCAATCTTGTAATTTTATCTGAGTTATTAAAGGTTAAGATTTGTCTAAGTGATGTACATCACTGCCATATACTTGTCTTCAACTTGTACTTGGTGTCCATTAGACGAGGTTGGTTTTGGTCAGGTGGGTTGGCAAATGCTTTCGCACGCGCCTAATAATTGGTATCAAAGCCAGGTTCGGTTCGTTCTTCTCTGATACCAATTGTTGGGTATCAGACCAGAACGAACCGAACCTGGCTCTGATACCAATTGTTAGGCACGTGTAGAAGCGTTTGCCAATCCACCTGATCAAAACTAACTCCCGTCTAATGGACACTAAGCAGAAGATGAAGACAAGTATATAGCAGTGATGTACGTCACCTGGATAAATCTCAACCTTTAATAACTCAGATAAAATTACAAGATTGACAGAACTCATGTTGAACCCTTTGTCCTAATTAATAGGTTCAACCCCCTCACCACTCTCAAGAAGAAAAATAGAAGATTACGACTGAGACCACTCACCAAACCGTAGCAATCTTTCTAACCGAAGTTGGCGACTCCTCGATTATATCTTCTTCTTCTTTCTGTCTTGGATGGCAAAGTCCTAAAAGCAAAGTACGGACATTCTCTTTGATTTTCTTGTGGACGAGCATCCCGAATCTCCACTTTATGCTTTGTGTTTATTCTTTGTGACTCCACCCTCATCCCATATATATAAGATGAGAAAATCATATTTTAGATCATAATATAATTTCTTAAACTGGAAATTGCTGAGAAATCCAATTTCGGGATGGGCTTTTATGAAATGCCCACACGCTGGATGAGTTTTATGAAATGCCCAGAATTAAGTATTTTCACGTTAAATATTCCAAGATTCCCTTTTAGATGCCACCCGCTGGAAACTGCTATTTTTATAATACCGAAACTACCCCTCCGCGCGAATTGGTCATCTATATGTATTTGAATTCAAAAAACTCAGATCTGGATTACAATTTTCGTCTTCTTCTTCTTCACGGAAAATCTGAATTCCATTGCTCTCATCTTCAGCAGAGATCGCAAAGATCGTTTGTAGTTCGGTGTACTTTTCTTCGGTCGAACTCAGATCATCGCTCGTCATCATCATCACCATCATCATCATCTTCATCGACGTCAATTGTGGAGAGAAGATCTTTCTTCTTCTTTTTCATAAGAATTATCATCGCTTTGAAAGAAGAACGAAACTCTTTATTCCTCTCTCCTACGTTTTAACACTGGAAATGACCATTCTCCGTGTAAATTAACACGGAGAATGCCATTCTCCGTTTTATTTAAAACGGAGAATGACATTCTCCGTGTTTCTAACACGGAGAATGGCCATTCTCCTGCGTTTTAACACCGAAATGATCATTCTCCGTACTAAATTACACGGAGAATGACCATTCTCCGTTTTATTTAACACGGAAAATGACTATTCTCTGTGTAAATTAACACGGAGAATGCCATTCTCCATTTTATTTAAAACGGAGAATGACATTCTCCGTATTTCTAATACGGAGAATGGCCATTCTCCTGCGTTTTAACACTGAAATGACCATTCTCCGTGCTAAATTAAACGGAGAATGACCATTCTCCGTTTTATTTAACACGGAGAATGACCATTCTCCGTTTTATTTAACACGGAGAACGTCATTCTCCGTTTTATTTAAAACGGAGAATGCCATTCTCCTGCGTTTTAACACTGAAATAACCATTCTCCGTGCTAAATTACACGGAGAATGCTATTCTCCGTTTTATTTAACACGGAGAATAACATTCTCCATTTTATTTAACACGGAGAATTGTATTCTCCGTTTTTCTAACACGAAGAATGGTCATTCTCCTGTGTTTTAATACTGAAATGACCATTCTCCGTGATAAACTACACGGAGAATGGCATTCTCCGTGTAAATTAACACGGAGAATAGTCATTCTCCGCATAATTTAGCACGGAGAATGGTCATTCTCCGTGTAAATTAAGACGGAGAATGCCATTCTCCGTGTTAGTAACACGGAGAATGTCATTCTCCGTGTAAATTAAGACGGAGAATGACATTCTCCGTGTTACTAACACAGAGAATGACCACCCTCATGCGAAATTAATATTTTTCGTGTTCTAACACGGAGAATGACCATTCTCCTGCATTTTATGGTCAGCTGAAACTTTGGAGAGCTATAACTTTTGACTGGGAGGTCGAAACGAGGTCCCGTTTGTCATAAAATGAGCGTATCGTCGAGAAGACTAAAAGTAACCGCTTCACCATTAGATGGCCTTCCGTAATTTTAGAATCGTAAAAAAATGATGTTTGGACCTCCGTTTTAGCACTTTTGCCGTTTGTCCCGGTCTTTCCGAAATTTTCCGACGAGTTTTTGAAGATTTTTGAGGAGAAAACCTAGATTCGAAAGTGAGCAGCGTATGGAAGAAGATGAAGTATCGAAAGTTTTTTTAAGAGCAGTTTCGTGGGTGTTTTCAATAAATTAAAAGGAAGGGCAGAATGGTCATTTGGAACCCGCTTTGGATAAGTTTCTCTAATTCTGGGCACACGATGAAAGTTTTTTTAGCGGTGGGTTTTACATAAAACTTTTTTAGTTTTTGGGCATTTCATAAATCCTCCCATTCTTAAATAGGAAGCCCTCAGATAAGAATCTTATTATACCTATAATAGCCCATCAATTATTCTATTTTAGATCATAATATGATTTTCTAAAATAAGAATCATACTATATCTAAAATAGACCAACACCAATTATGAAAATCCAAATATAATCAAATCAAATTAAATATTTAATTAGATTTTGATTCCACAAATATGTTGTTACCAAATCCAGACTGGACTCCAACAACAGTCCCTGAAGGAGCCACTCACGGAAAGAAGAAGCAATAAGCTTTACTTCTCTACCAGGTATATTCTAGGTTTTGGTCCGTCCGATTTCTTGATCGTACTATGATTTTCCTATAGTTCCTTATGCAAGGAGACTGATAGAAATTGGCTATTTGACCACTCTCGATTGGAGTCCCTTGCTGGACTTTGATAGAGATTTACTATAGATTATGAGATCCTCATTGGGCTACTCTATACAGGACCCCTTAGTACCTTACTGGACTGCGATCATTATTTTGATTTTGTTAGCCACGACTAGTACGACACTTCTCTATGATATGTCATATCTTATATTATCTTTTCTATATTATTTAGCGTCTCTTATGCATATTATTTACTGTAGTGCCCCGCTCCGCAAAGGCACTAGATAAACAGAAAGATCGGATTGCTGGCTCTGCAACAGAAGACGATTAATCTGGGTGAGTGGACAAAGACTCATTTTATGATTCGCTTACGCCTTAAGAATCTGAGTTTTTGATTGAATGCTTTTGTTAATAACAAGACTGAAATCTTGAGTATGCTTAAAAGAGAACCTGCCCCTTGTCTGCTAAGAAAAGAGATCTGTATCCTGCCCGAAAAGAAGATGGAATTGTTTATGACTTGCTCGATTTATGCATGATTCATTTGATATCGCATGCGCATTGGGGAATCCACTTAGTGACGAGCTGAACCCTAGAGAGTCACAGCGGCTAGCGACGAGCTGAACCCATGAGAGTCACAGCGGTTAGCGACGAGCTGAACCCAAGAGCGTCACAGCGGCTAGCGACGAGCTGAACCCATGCGAGTCACAGCGGTTAGCGACGAGCTGAACCCGTGGGAGGCACAGCGGCTAAGATGGAAATGATTGTGGCTTTTCAAAGATGTGTTTTCAAAAGAATGTAAACTGACTAATGCATTCATGAAATGAATCTAGGTAAAGAGTAGCAAGATCACATCACAAGAAAATGTTTTCTCACTAAATAAACAGTGATCGTTTCAGAAAAATGTAGCTCCTTTGTTCACAATTCACCAGTATGCTGATATACTGACCCATCATCAGTCTGCATGCAGGTGCACCATGCATCGAAAAGGATAGTCCGAAGCGATAGCCCGAGCCTCATCCTCAGGAGCCAGAAATCAGAAGAGATGCCAAGAGACGACATCTGTGCAAGAGTTTGGTTTTGTATATAAAAGGATGTAATGTATGGGAACGGGATCATTGTAATCTGTAAAGTTCTGAGAGAATGTAATATTGTATCAGAGAGAATCGAGAGCTTGTAATCTGTTCAAATGAAATCAATAAAGAGAAATGTTCTTGTTACCATTGTGTTCAATACTTGTATTCTGAAATATGTCCGCTGCTGCTTCAATTATCTGTGATACGTTCCGCTGCGTATTGTCAAACTTGTCTATCTTGTCTTGCTTCAGGTCTCGGCCTTGTGCAAGCGCAACTTAGGCTTGCACGACATCACGCCTTAGCGAGGACGAACGGTCCCAAAGAGCCCGAAGCGAGGACGAAAAGGACTCTGCGGGATCGGGGCGTGACAGAATGGTATCAGAGCAACACGATCCTCTGGCCAATTTTGATTCAATTGAATTTGTACATGTCTTCTGATTGAAATTCCGTTGCCTACTCGATATCAATAATGAGATGAACGTTCCATACAAAAAGTTCGTAAATATTTTATGATGGTGAAGGATGAGGACTATCGCTGCTAAGGATATCGTAAGTTTCTCCTTAAGTTTCGAGGACGAAACTTCTTTTCGGTGGGTAATTATGTAGTACCCCGCTCCGCAAAGGCACTAGATAAACAGAAAGATCGGATTGCTGGCTCTGCAACAGAAGACGATTAATCTGGGTGAGTGGACAAAGACTCATTTTATGATTCGCTTACGCCTTAAGAATCTGAGTTTTTGATTGAATGCTTTTGTTAATAACAAGACTGAAATCTTGAGTATGCTTAAAAGAGAACCTGCCCCTTGTCTGCTAAGAAAAGAGATCTGTATCCTGCCTGAAAAGAAGATGGAATTGTTTATGACTTGCTCGATTTATGCATGATTCATTTGATATCGTATGCGCATTGGGGAATCCACTTAGTGACGAGCTGAACCCTAGAGAGTCACAGCGGCTAGCGACGAGCTAAACCCATGAGAGTCACAGCGGTTAGCAACGAGCTGAACCCAAGAGCGTCACAGCGGCTAGCGACGAGCTGAACCCATGCGAGTCACAGCGGTTAGCGACGAGCTGAACCCGTGGAAGGCACAGCGGCTAAGATGGAAATGATTGTGGCTTTTCAAAGATGTGTTTTCAAAAGAATGTAAACTGACTAATGCATTCATGAAATGAATCTAGGTAAAGAGTAGCAAGATCACATCACAAGAAAATGTTTTCTCACTAAATAAACAGTGATCGTTTCAGAAAAATGTAGCTCCTTTGTTCACAATTCACCAGTATGCTGATATACTGACCCATCATCAGTCTGCATGCAGGTGCACCATGCATCGAAAAGGATAGTCCGAAGCGATAGCCCGAGCCTCATCCTCAGGAGCCAGAAATCAGAAGAGATGCCAAGAGACGACATCTGTGCAAGAGTTTGGTTTTGTATATAAAAGGATGTAATGTATGGGAACGGGATCATTGTAATCTGTAAAGTTCTGAGAGAATGTAATATTGTATCAGAGAGAATCGAGAGCTTGTAATCTGTTCAAATGAAATCAATAAAGAGAAATGTTCTTGTTACCATTGTGTTCAATACTTGTATTCTAAAATATGTCCGCTGCTGCTTCAATTATCTGCGATACGTTCTGCTGCGTATTGTCAAACTTGTCTATCTTGTCTTGCTTCAGGTCTCGGCCTTGTGTAAGTGCAACTTAGGCTTGCACGGCATCACGCCTTAGCGAGGACGAACGGTCCCAAAGAGCCCGAAGCGAGGACGAAAAGGACTCTGCGGGATCGGGGCGTGACATTTACTGTTAATTAGTGACATGTAAATTGTGTATCTCGCTATGTTTTTCGAGAACCTGAACTTTTCTTCTGATATAGAATACCAGGTTTATTCTATTATCTACTAGAAGCGCATTTGTCTCAACCGGGTATTCTAGTATCTTGCTACATATTTGGCAGTTAGTTGTTGACTTTTCATAGTTATCCTATTTGTTGGTTAGGTTATATTCTTAATGTGCTTATGGATGAGAATTAGATCCCACATGTGACTTAGATGTTATATTAAGCCTATGGGCTTGAGTCCTTTATAGACAATATAAGTGCATGCTTGGAGGTCTTTCATAAAATGCAGTAGTCCTTGAGTACATACCTGTCACTTTCCGTTCCCAGAATACGTATTTTTAATACATGTACTGCTTTAATATATTTATTTAATATTTATCATGTATTGTTCTGTAATTAAATCCCTTTAATTTTATGTTAATTAATTTTCTGTAATTTTATTTCAGTTTTTTATTTTCTGCTTTTATACTCTGCTTTAGCTATGCTTTGGGTTTGGCTTGGATTGGATTAAGTATGTTGCTTCATCATGAACCGAAACAACCCCTACCTACCACCACCCCTTCATTTAAAGTCCATCCCCTTTCTCTCTCTTCATTACTTCACCATTACTCTTCTTATACTTCTTCTTCCTCCATAACTCTTCCCCAGCTACCAGAGGTCTAGGCAAGTGCCAACTTGCTTCTTGATGGATCTCCATTTTTGTTGTTCCATTATCTTCCTCTCAGGATTTTTAGATACTTCAGTACTTAGCATTTTCAATTTCCATAGCTCATTTCTTGTAAATCTAAGTTTAATGCATTTTCGGATTCTTAGGTTTTGATCTAGTAACTTTGTTATTCTTCAAGTTTTGATGGTTCCATGTTGTAGAGAATTTTGTTCTACCCTATTTTGACCTATGGAAGTCCAGTTTTGGGCTTGAAATGAAGGAATTAGGGAGCTCGGAAGCAACGGCTTCCATGGTTCTGATTCTCGGAAAAGTAGAGAAGAAGAACAGTGCTTGACCGCATGAGTTTTCATGCGGCAAGGCTTCGTTAGCCGCATGGGCTTAGTTAGCCGCATGGGCTTAGTCAGTCGCATGAGACTTATCTGCCGCATGAGTTTTAGCTAGCCGCATATGCATTCAGTCCCACAGCCGCATGGCGCTGATCATTCTCAGCCACATGGTGCTGCACGACTTCTCAGCCGTATATAGGCTTGCACCTATTCAGCCACATGGAATTTCCTCTAGACGCAGGGGTGCAAGTCATCCGTAGCCGCATGAGATATTTCTCAGCCGCATGGGCACGCGTTGCTTGCAGCCGCATAAAATTCGAAACCCGAGCCGCATGAGGCCAGTCATCCGCAGCCGCATGAACTCCCATTGTATCTTAGCCGCATAAAGCTTATTTGCATCCAGCCGTATAGGCTTGTTCTTTGAGCCCCATATGTTATTCCCAGACCGCATAAATGGAGCCCGATTTGCCTAGCCGCATAAATAGACATCTGCCTATGGCTGCCCATAATGCCCTTTTGGCTGATTCTGTCCCGAGTTGACATTAATTAAACATAAATTATTATTTTGGCATTAATTGACATTGATTGGCATATATTACCATTGATTGATTGACTTGGCATTTATTACCATTAATTATTATCTTAACATTAATGAACAAGGATTGTCATCTTAATTTAATAATTGATCATGCGTTTCTAGTTGGAACTTAGAGGCTGGCTAGTCGTTTTATTGAATTAAATAAATGAGACACGTTCATATCATGAACTATTGTAATCGACTGGCTGATCCTGAATATTGGCATACAGACACATGCAGGTTTCAATTTAAATTTATTTATTTATTTTACAAAAGCAGCATGTGTACTTTATGGTCAAGGCATGATTATTTCGTGGTTAGTTTGATTGTTGCATTACGCTATGTAAGACCTACAAGCTAACCGCATGGGTATCGTTGTAGAGTTGTGCATATCGTACCCCGTATGAAAGTACTCATTCTGAATGACCATGATCCACGGTATGAGACTTTACTCAACGTAGAGACTATTAAGTTAAATAAAATAATGATTGCATGGAGAGAATGGATTCCCGAGTTCTTACATGGCAGCTCTCTTGGGACTATTAAGTACCCGACAGGCCGGCTGGTTCCCACAGATACTACAAATCTGCCACACGGGTAGGAAACGGTATCTGCTTATATTATTTAATTGTACATGGTATACTAACGACGGGCGTCCTGCCGGGACTCGTCTAATTCATGATTGGCGCAATTGATTGACTGGATAGACTAGCCTTGCTTGCACATAGTAAGAACTGATGAATCCTTTATTGCATAATTCCAGGATAACTTGGAACTCACAGTAGCAAGCCGTAGCAGTTATATGGCCGTTTAAATTAATTTGTTTGTGTACTGTACCTACTCTGTTATCTAACTGAGATGATCAGAATGTCATGACATGACGGGCCAACTTCTGTCCTTGTTTGGTTGGGAGGTTGGTTCGAAGTGTCGTGATGTTATGTGAATCCTAGTAGATAGCAGAGATCTATTATCATATTCTCTTTTTACTGGCTTCATTCCTCATATCGTGCTTCCTTGCAGTACTTGCTATTAGAGGTCTAACCTCTCTGGTTTTACATGGCCAGATGTAGAGCCGGTCCCCGAGGATCCAGCTTACTTCTACCTCCAAGATGGTCAATACTAGAGGGATGATCGCAGGAGGACTCGAGTGGGTTTCTTACTTCCCCGCTCGTTTTGTTATCTACTTTATACTTTGCCGTTTGGCACCGACATGTTAGTCGGATTGTCCTGTACTTGCTTTTACATAATTGTAACTAAAGTTAGGCTGCAGCTGATAAACAATTGTGTATACTTTGCTACATCATCTGGCTATGTTTTTGTAAAGCCAGATATCAAGAACATTTTGACTGAGCGTTTGGGACGCCTTACTGCTTTATCTCACATGTTCTCTATTTCTGTTTCTTGTTTGAATGATTGAGACAATAGATGTGAAGTGACCATAGCGAGACTTTTATGTAGTATGCACCCCCTCGTCTTATTAGACAGCATTGATCGTATTATACGGTATTCATCTACCCGTAATACGTAGCTGGCTGAGTCATTCCCCCGCTCTCCAGTATTATGGTTCTGGGGTGTGACAAGGTTTTAGTGGTGGCCCATGCAGGTCTCATTTCAGACTTATGGGGTATTTTGATTTATAAGATGTCTCAATCACACATGTTCCCTCTTGATCTCATGATTCGTTATTCTCAACCCTAGCTTGACATTCCCGTATCCTTCGGCTTCATTGATCTTTCTTGTCCGTTCGTTTGATTATTCTCTTGTCCCTTTTTAGGGGCACTTCGTCCGTACCGGTCAGAGCTGGACAGCAACAACATGGACAACATGACCAGGTTGGTCAGCAACAAGGACCAGTACTACCCCAAGATACTATTTAAGAAGAAGTGATAGTGGAAGCAACAGCTGGATCGCAGTATCCGGAGGTTCCACCACCACCAACAGTTCCACCTACCCCCGTGGAAGTGGACACACCGGCCCTTCTAGAGATCATGAGAGGGATGATGGCCACTCAGCAACACCAGATGTTAGCCCAGCAGCGCATGCACGCTCAGTTGCAGGAGCAGAACGTACTACTCAACCAAGGATTGCAGACGGCTTTAGAAAGAGGGGCAAGGCCAGATTCAGGAGCATCAACCAGATTTTGCAAGTTCAACCCCCGTCGTTTTGAGGACACGGAAGATGCCATCTCAGCAGATGCATGGCTTAAGGATATTGAGGCTATTTTGACAGCGGTTAAGGTACCGGCAGAAGAACGTGTGGATCAGGTGAAGTTGCTACTTCAGGATCTCGCACGTGATTGGTGGAAATCAGAGGAAGTAGGCATCAGACGTCCCGTTGCTTGGGACGATTTTACCGCAAGATTCAAGACGAAGTACTATGGAGTTGTGGCGCAGTTTGAGCTACAACAGAAGTTTATCAACCTCAAGCAGGCCGGCAAGACAGTAGATGCTTATGCAGTGGAGTTCTGCAGATTGAGTAGGTTCGCCCCAGAGATGGTAGCAACGGAGAGCCAGAGGGCTATGAGATTTCAGCAAGGGTTTCACCTTGAGCTCTTGCAATTGGTAGAGGGGCACAATTATCGGACTTTTGATGAGATATTAACGGCAACCCGAAGGCATGAGATCACCATTCAGAGGATCACATCAAGGACTAGAGGTCAGAAGAGATCCCACAGTCAGATTGAAGGAGGAGAGGGAGCAGCGCCCCGAACAACAACACCATCCCTTGGCATTCGCATTCACGATGTGGCAATACGAGGGCTAGCACCACCACCCAGGCAGCAGCAGCAACAAAGGAAGAATCAGCAACCCCCAGCGGGCTGTATTTATTGTGGGAAGGTAGGGCACACTAGAGATGTGTGTCGGACATTGAACAGACTGTGTTTGATATGTGGAAATCCAGATCATCGGGTTACCACCTGTCCTATGAATTCGAGGTCAGGAGGACCCATACAACAGTTTCCTGCTCTGCCAGCACCAGGGGTAGGCCAGTATCGAGGAACAGCAGTGGCAGTGAGACCATTGGCCCAGTGTTCGTTGATGCCACAGGCTCAGATGTTTTGGCAGCAGGGACCGCCGATGCAGCAACACCAGTATAGACCACCCCAGTATCATCAAGGCAGGGGCCAGCAGCAGCACCAGGCTAGGCCACAGCATGGGAACCAGCAAGGAGGTCGAGGACAGGCATTCACACTATCCTTGGAGGAGGCATTAGCATCGGGAGATGTTGTGGCAGGTAACATTCTCGTCACCTCATATTCCGCAGTAGCATTGTTTGATTCGGGAGCATCACATTCATTTATATCTGCACAATTTGCGACACGGCTAGGAATGGAGTTCGAGGCATTGCCAGAGAGGTTGAATATACTCACTGGTAATGGGCTCGTAGGAGTTAGTAGAATTATTCTAGCATATAGCATTGTAGTTTGCGGGCATTCCTTACCCGTCCAGTTGATAGAATTTTCTGTTAGAAATTTCGACGTTATCTTAGGCATGGACTGGCTGAAAGACATTCATGCGACAATAGATTGTCGTAGTGGAAGTGTATCTTTTGATATTCCAGGCATGAAGAGATTCACCTTAGTCAGATCAGAGGCAACTCAGCAAGAGTAGGGAGTAATAATGGCAATGGAAGAAGTTCATGTTCCGAAGGTAGTTAAAGAATTTCTAGACGTATTTCCCGAAGAACTTCCCGGTCTACCACCGGTTAGAGATATTGAGTTCAGTATAGAGTTGGCACCTGGAACTAAACCGATATCAGATCGAGTTTACAGAATGGCAGATTCAGAGCAGGCCAAGGTATATCAGCACATAGAGAAACTGAAGGAGAAGAAGTTCATCCAAGCTAGTATATCACCATGGGCAGCACCAGTGGTACTTGTAGGGAAGAAGAATGGGTCATCCAGATTGTGTATCGATTACAGAAGCTTAATGCGACAACAGTAAAGAATAAGTACCCACTACCAAGGATCGACGACTTGTTTGATCAGTTGAGCAGAGCTAGAGTTTTCTCCAAGATAGATCTTCGGTCAGTTTATCATCAAGTGAGGGTTCGGAAGGAGGACATTCCCAAGACAGCATTCAGGTCGAAGTATGGGCATTATGAATTTTTAGTAATGCCGTTTGGTTTGACCAATGCTCCAGCAATATTTATGGATTTGACGAACCGCATCTTTATGCCATATTTAGATCAGTTTGTCATTGTGCTTCTTGACGACATCCTCGTATACTCTGCTAGTGAAAAGGAGCATGAAGACCACCTCAGGAAAGTGTTATAGGTTTTGAGAGAGAACCAGTTGTATGCCAAGCTCAACAAGTGTGAGTTCTGGATGGACCATATTTCATGTTTGGGTCACATCATATCAGGAGCTGGAGTAGCAGTAGATCCCAAGAAGATAGAAGCAGTAGAGAGTTGGCCAGTACCCAAGACCGTAGCTGATGTGTGGAGTTTTTTGGGATTGGCAGGATATTACAGGAGATTTGTATCAGACTTTGTAAGACTTTCAGCACCCATGACCCTCTTGACACGGAAGGATGTGCCATTCGTCTGGTCGGTAGAATGTCAGGCATCATTTGAGAATCTGAAGCAGAAGTTGATATCAGCGCCCATTCTTGCATTGCTAGTTGGACCCGGAGGTTTTACTGTATATTATGATGCGTCAGGTAAAGGACTTGGGTGTGTCCTTATGTAACATGGGAAGGTAATAGCATATGCATCAAGGCAACTTCGAGACCACAATAAGAATTATCCAACTCATGATTTGGAGTTGGCAGCAGTAGTATTTGCTTTGAAGCTATGGAGGCATTACTTATATGGTGATCGAGTGGACATGTACACAGACCATAAAAGCCTGAAGTACATCTTTACTCAGAAGGAGCTGAACATGAGGCAGAGAAGATGGTTAGAGCTGATCAAGGATTATGACATGAAGCTTCAGTATCATCCAGACAAGGCTAATATGGTAGCAGATACTCTCAGCAAGAGAGGCGGCGCATTTATGTTGACAACACAGAGGCATATCTTAGAAGACCTTCAGGAGATGGGCATCGAAGTTATACTTCCTAGTGATGTAGGAATTCTGGCAAGTCTACAAGTCCAATCTGACTTGGTAGATAGGATCAAGGCAGCTCAGGCACAGGACCCAAGGATTCAGAAGCTTAGGACAGAATGTGAGTCAGGACTAAGAAAGGAGATACAAATTCATGAACATGGTACCCTTAGGTTTGGATCGCGCCTATGTGTGCCTAGTGAAGATATTAGACAGGAAGTTATAGCAGAAGCTCACAGTTCTTGGTATTCTATACACCCTGAAGGGACCAAGATGTACCAAGATATCAAGCAGCACTTCTGGTGGAACAGAATGAAGAGGGAGATAGCTAGATTTGTTTCCCGTTGCTTGGTATGTCAGCAAGTGAAAGCAGAACAGCAGAGGCCAGCTGGGTTATTTCAACCGCTTCCTATTCTGGAATGGAAGTGGGAACACATCACAATAGACTTTGTGACCGGTTTACCGAGATCGCCAAGTGGTAAAGATGCTATTTGGGTGATAGTGGACCAGCTTACAAAGGTAGCACACTTTCTTCCTTTCAGAGTAGGGCAATCTACAGAAAAGTTGGCAGAGTTGTATATACAACAGATAGTCAAGCAGCATTGAGTCCCTGTCAGTATTGTGTCAGATAGAGATACCCATTTTATATTATATTTTTGGAAGAGCTTACATCATAGTCTGGGCACCAAGTTAAGATTTAGTACGGCTTACCATCCACAGACGGACGGGCAATTAGAAAGGATAATTCAGACTTTGGAAGATATGTTGCGAGCTTGCACCCTAGAGTTTGGAGGATCTTAGGAGAGCCACTTACACTTAGTTGAGTTTTCATATAACAACAGTTATCAAGCCAGCATCCAGATGGTACCATTTGAAGCACTATATGGTAAGAAGTGTAGGTCGCCACTAGCATGGGATGATATCGGGGAGAGGAAGATGTTAGACCCAGAGATGATTGTCCAGACAGTTGAATTGGTTAAAGGAATTAGAGAGCGACTGCGAGTTGTGCAAGATAGGCATCGTCATTGGGCGGACTAGCATCGTAGGCCGCTAGAGTTTTCTGTTGGGGACCACGTGTTCCTACGGATCTCACCTACCCGTGGGGTCATTAGATTTGGCGTTCGTGGGAAGTTGAGTCCGCGATACGTAGGACCATTCGTTATCCTTGATAGGGTAGGCAATGTTACTTATCGTTTATCCCTTCCACCTTCGTTACGAGAGGTGCATGACATGTTTCATGTATCTCAGCTGTGAAGGTATGTATCGGACCCAAGCCACATCCTTGATCATTCTGAGTTGGTTGTTGGTACCAACCTGTCTTACGAGGAGCAGTCGGTGTCTATTTTGGACCGAAGAGAGAAGATAATCAAGAACCGAACAATTAGCCTTGTCCCGGTTGCTTGGGGTCATCACACTTTAGGAGAGTTAACATGGAAACGTGAGGATGATATCCGATCACGGTATCCATACTTGTTTGACTCACAAGGTATATTTCTTTCCGTATACCTTGATTGTCTTAACCCCTCATGCTTGTCACCCTATGGATAGAACTACTTGATATCGTAGATTGTTAATATAGATATGTTATCTGCTAGTTAACATTGAAGAATGATTAATTGCTCAAGTTTCTTGTACCTAGATTAGCTTAGTTTTGATATTCCTATCCTGCTTTGATTTGAAATTTCGAGGACGGAATTTTTCTAAGGAGGGTAGAGATGTCACTTCCCGTTCCCAGAATACATATTTTTAATACATTTACTGCTTTAATATATTTATTTAATATTTATCATGTATTATTCTATAATTAAACCCCTTTAATTTTATGTTAATTAATTTCCTGCAATTTTATTTTTGTATTTTATTTTCTGCTTTTATACTCTGCTTTAGCTATGCTTTGGGTTCGGCTTGGATTGGATTAAGTATGTTGGTTCATCATGAACCGAAACAACCCCCACCTACCACCACCCCTTCATTTAAAGCCCATTCCCTTTCTCTCTCTTCATTACTTCACCATTACTCTTCTTACACTTCTTCTTCCTCCATAACTCTTCCCCAGCTACCAGAGGTCTAGGCAAGTGCCAACTTGCTTCTTGATGGATCTCCATTTTTGTTGTTCTATTATCTTTCTCTCAGGTTTTTTAGATACTTTAGTACTTAGCATTTTCAATTTCCATGGCTCATTTCTTGTAAATCTAAGTTTACTGCATTTTCAGATTCTTAGGTTTTGATCTAGTAACTTTGTCGTTCTTCAAGTTTTGATGGTTCTATGTTGTAGAGAATTTCGTTCTACCCCATTTTGACCTATGGAAGTCCAGTTTTGGGCTTGGAATGAAGGAATTAGGAAGCTCGGAAGCAACGGCTTCCATGGTTCTGATTCTCAGAAAAGTAGAGAAGAAGAACAGTGCTTGACCGCATGAGTTTTTATGCGACAAGGCTTCGTTAGACGCATGGGCTTAGTTAGCCGCATGAGCTTAGATAGCCGCATGGGCTTAGTCAGCCGCATGAGACTTATCTGCCGCATGAGTTTTAGCTAGCTGCATATGCATTCAGTCCCACAGCCGCATGGCGCTGATCATTCTCAGTCACATGGCGCTGCATGACTTCTCAGCCGCATATAGGCTTGCACCTATTCAGCCGCATGGAATTTCCTCTGGCCGTAGGGGCGCAAGTCATCCGTAGCCGCATGAGATATTTCTCAGCCACATGGACGCGCGTTGCTTGCAGCCGCATAAAATTCGAAACCCGAGCCGCATGAGGCCAGTCATCCGCAGCCGCATGAACTCCCATTGTATCTTAGCCGCATAAAGCTTATTTGCATCCAGTCGCATTGGCTTGTTCCTTGAGCCCCATATGAATTGTTATTCCCAGACCGCATAGATGGAGCCCGACTTGCCTACCCGCATAAATAGGCATCTGCCTATGGCTGTCCATAATACCCTTTTGGCTGATTCTGTCCCGAATTGGCATTAAATAAACATAAATGTTATTTTGGCATTAATTGACATTGATTGACATATATTACCATTGATTAATTGACTTGGCATTTATTACCATTAATTATTATCTTGATATTAATGAACAAGGATTGTCATCTTAATTTAATAATTGATCATGCATTCCTAGTTGGAACTAAGAGGCTGGCTAGTCGTCTTATTGAATTAAATAAATGAGACACGTTCATATCATGAACTATTGTAATCGACTGGCTGATCCTGAATATTGGCATACAGACACATGCAGGTTTCAATTTAAATTTATTTATTTATTTTACAAAAGCAGCATGTGTACTTTATGGTCAAGACATGATTATTCCGTGGTTAGTTTGATTGTTGCATTAAGCTATGTAAGACCTACAACCTAACCGCATGGGTATCGTTGTAGAGTTGTGCATATCGTACCCTGTACGAAAGTGCTCATTCTGAATGACCATGATCCACGGTGTAACACCCTGTTTTCTGAAATTAGGAATTTTTGAAAATTTATTATTTTTATTATTTATTAATGGTATTTTAGTCATGGTATGATTTTTGGTGATTTTAGTTAATTTAAAATTATTTTCTAAGTCATGGTTTATGACTTTGTGATCTTACTAGTATAACCTCAGTGTAACCCTAGTTTTCATAACCTAGAGACTAACCATGATCATGTGAGCCTAGCCATAGGTTTAGAACATCATTTTAGTGGTTTTTAGCCTAAGGGGTATTTTGGTAATTTTTTAGGAATTTAGTAGGATTAGTGAGATTTTACTATTCATGGACTTTTAGATTAATGACTTGCTAATCCCTAACCTAATTACCCTAATCCATAGGTTAGCTACTAACCTAGAATGGCTAAGAGTGATATTTTTCATTGGTCAAAGAAATGGAAAATATCTAATTTTACCTTTAATGATATTTTGCTTGAATTGTGCAAAATATCAAGACTTTGGCAACAAAGTCTATGCCTTAGCCTAGAAGTCTTGAACCCACCACCTTGCCATGGTGTGGCCGGCCAAGGACACCCCAAGGACACCCCATGACAGCCCTTGCCCCCCTCTCTCCTATATAGTTAAACACTTAGTTCAAGAGTTCAAGTTTCATGAGAAAAGAACTCTTGAAAAACCAAGAAAAACCCTTCCACTTCACATAGCCATAACCTTGTCATTTCTCAAGCTTTGGACCTCTAGTTTCTTGCATTAGGACACTAGTATTCTGAGGAAGCCTAGGGAGAATAGCTATCCAAGTTTCATCAAGCAAGGACTCATCAAGCTAGGGGACACACACTCCTCATTTTGGTGTTTTTTCAAGAAAACCACATTGAGGTAAATATATCTAAACCTAGTTATTATACTGGTTTTTCTTCATTATTGCATGCATATAGTTATAATATAGTTGTGGGTAGGGTTTGGTACAATTTTAGGATTGTTTGGTGTCGTGTCGGACACGTATCCTACTTGTAAAACTCTAATTTTTGCTCACTGTTTTGATCACTGTCATAGTATATATACACACTGTTTTCCAATTCTTTTTGAACCAAAACCTAGCCTAGCTAACCCTAAACCTAACCCTAAAACACTGAGCACGTTTTGAGCTTGTGTCGTGTCCAAAACTGGACATAAAGCTCTCGGACACAACACTGTTTAGACACTGCTTTTACACTATAAATGTGCCCTGCTACCACAGTGTCCAAACACACTCTACACGCCACTTGGACACGTCAAACTTGACACACGACACGGGGCACTGACTGACAGGTCATCCCCAAAGTTTGGGATGACCTCGTGTCGTGTCGGACACGGAATCATCCCCGCGAGGGTCATTCAGTACACAGTGTACACACACAGACACTCGACTTTGAGCGTGTCGTGTCCACTCTACACGACACTTGGGCACCTCGTGGTGACACGAGTGTGTAGCCCTACACGTGGCGTACACATGGACACGAGCACGTGGTGTGTCGTGTCCTGTGTCGCGAACACGAGACGCACGACCGCATGCACGACGCAGTCTGAAACGCGCGTATCAGTCGTGTTTTCACGACTGATACGGCCTTCGTGTCGTGTCCAGAGGACACGTGGACACGATACAGGCTACCTAAACCCTAGACCAACCCTAGGCGAACCTACCCACACGTACACGAGACTTCTAGACACGTGTGCCGTGTCCTAGAGCGAAGTGCACGCGTGCACGACGCTGTGCGTGTATACGCGTATCAGTGTTTACCCGAGTCGTGTTTTCTCGTGTTTGGACACGTGAAAACGTGTCGTGGTGTCGTGTCAGTGTCCTAGGACACTAGAGTATCTATGGGGGGCTAGTGTTACCAACCATTTGTATCGAGCCTTAGCTCGGTTTTGTATGAGAATTTAGGTTTACCCTGTTTTCGAATGAACAGTCCAGTTTCCTGATTTTGGGATTAATCCAGTTTTTCAGAAATGAAATTCAAAACCTGTTTTGATATGATTAATGCATTGTATATATGTATTTTAGTGTGTATATATGTAGTATATACGTATTTGTGAGTGTGGGTCGATTTTGGGGAGATTAGGTTATGTGTATGTGTAGTTATATATGTATATACATATGTATGTATATATGTATCCTGTGTGTGTGTGTGTGTGTGAGTTGGGGCCTTTGGTTCCAGGTTCTGAAACCCCCCTGTCCTGACCCTATTCCAGTCCCTCTCTCTCTCACTGTCTCACAGCCTCTCTCTCTCTCTTCCCTTCCCTATATATATATATATATGTAATATATGTATAGTTATATATATATATATATGTATTGTATATATATATATATATATATATACATGATATATATGTATATTGTATTAGGTCTCTATATGTATATGTAGTGTATTATATACATATGGTTGTATTATATATGATATTCATATATGGGCATGTGGGTAGTAGGTTAAATAGTGTATGACTATATGTATAGATATATATATATGAGACTTTTAGTTATAGGTTTATGTGGAAACCTAGGCTATGGCCTATGGCCAAGGTTATTGGCCTATGGTTGGGGTTAACCCTAAAGGCCAAAACCCTACTAGAAACCCTTGTTGACTAAAGGTTGACCAAAGTCAACCTTAGGTCAAAGTTGACCTAGTTAACCTAGAAATGACTAGGAATGACCTAAAATAACTAGTTTGACTAGTTTGACTAAAACCCTAACTAGTTTAACTAGTATTGACCTAGCTTTGACTTAGAGTTGACCATTGTTGACCATGGTTGACTAAAGTCCACTATTGGTCAAATCATGACCTAATTGACCTAATAAATGACTAGTTCAACTAGTCAGACCATGTTTGACCTAATTACCCTAACTGACTAGTCTTTGTTTGACCAATACCTTAGTTTGATCTAGACTTGATCCAGATTGATCATGTTGACTAGTATTTGACTAGTTTGATTAGAGTGTAGACCAGGAGTTGACTTAAACCTAGATTAAACTTGTTTGACCTTGTTTGATCTTGTTGACCTTATTTGGCTTAGTATGACTTCCTGTGACTTAGTTTGACTATTAGAGTTGACCAAGAGTTGACTTTTGACCAGTTTGACCTAGAATCATGTAGTATGCATTGTATACTTTATTTTTATCATTGTGGATACTTTGTGACTTGTATTGCTCTGATTAGGAGCCAAACACCTCTCCTCAGACAGTATATCCTCTTCAGACATTCAGTTATCAGGCGAGTACATTCTCTGACCGTTTCATACTTGTTCAGGCTTTACTTCTCGCTCTAGATTACTTTACTTGTTGCTGTCACGTTGGTAACACGGATTTGTACTATATGGATCTTTACATGAGATGTTATCCCCCTCGGGAGCATCGGGTACTTCATGTTATGTGTGTTTCACTATCATCATGTACTCATGTGCTTCCATTATTCATGTACACTCATGTGATCATGTACTCTCATGTTTACTGAGCTCTCATGTATACTATCATGTGCACCCTTTCATGGGCCCCATGTGATATTATGTACAATAACATAACTTGTATAGATCCTTGTGTATGATTGGGGAAACGGGGGAGTAGAAGTGGTCATGTGAATAATTCCAAAGTAGTGTAATCATGTACAACTCCGTAGTGTAATCATGTATAAGTCCAGCCATTCACATGCCTATCTTATGCTCTACATCACTAGTCACTTACAGTTCTCTATATACAGTAGATATTTCATTACAGCTATCTCTTTTACAGCGTATATTTCCTTTCAGCAGTTCATGTATCTTACTCTATTGCCTATATCGTATTTTCTAACCTGATATGCACTGCGTGAGATGTATTGTGCTCGTTTCCGTCCTGATTAGACCTGTTGAAAATATTACAGAGGATGAGGATGAGGCCCTGGTGTCTACCTATTATGGAGCAGGACTAGATGATACTTATGTTGTGGACCCTCATCAGATTCTACCTACAGCTGAGGAGGATGTTCCAGTAGTCTAGACCAGTTTAGTCTAGGCAGTCTTTCTATATTTACATTTTGTCTCACATTCTGTGTTGTATTTTTGAGATGTGGAGATGTATAGACTCTTAGACTTTTTGTATTATGAGTTGTCAGTTCTGGATATTATGTTGTACTAGACACTTAGACTTATTCATCTATGATACTGTTCTCTTAAGTTACTATCTATCTATCTATCTGTCTGTCTTTCGTTCTTCTACCCTAGATGTGATTGAGATGTATATTATTATGTCACCTCCGTTCGGAGAGTATAAACTGTACAGGTACTTGATATTGATAGATGATTGACCTAGGACAGCGTTCTACCGCCGACACTGCGGCGTAGGCTGGGCGTTGTTACGTTCTCGTACCCTAACAGTGGGTGCGGGTCGTGACACGTTTTTAGTGGTGGCCCATGCAGGTCGAGTTTATGTAGTGGTATTCGAACTAGAGTATCACTACAGCCTGTGATAGGATTAGAGGAATAGGCTTAGAGAGAATGGATACTCAATCACTGCTAGGATACTTTGAGAGATTCCTGGGATGACCCTTGAGAATCTCATTGAAATTTCGATTTAAACTCCTTTTTCCTTAATTGAATTTGATTTTGGAGGATTCACTGTAGAACTTTGAATCCTGGTATTAGTTGATGTTTTTAAAATTTTGTAGTTGTTGTTTTTAATTTCTTAGTGTTAGATTAATATCCTTTATTTTTAAGGTACTCAATCACATTTATGAGAAAACTCTTATCTGCTTCTTGCCATCTAATCCTCTTGCTAATTGCTTTTCATTGAAAAGAACTGTCCCCTCTATTTTTTGCATCTTGCTTAAACTCTTTCTACCAAACTATGTGACTGTATCCCAAACCTGACTTACTCGACATTTCCCTCAAATAAAGACTTATTGAGACCTTCTAACCTTGACCCTTGATTGGTCGAACCCTAACTATATTCATCTAGTAGCCTATCTATCCCTAGGACTGTGTTCCTAAATTATTTACCAGATTTCTGATTAATTTTATTCTATGAGTTAAATTGATCTTCTTCAATTTTTGCATCAATTTGTCACGTCTCGAACTCCCACTTTCTATCCTAGATCATTGGACGACCTTTACCGTGACTTAGATATCCAGCGTATAATACTAGCTGTTACCTCCCAACAAACTTTACATATAAAACCTAGACTAGCCTACCTTCATATAGGTATTCCATGTCCTACTAAAACCCGTCTCCTCGTACTCTATTTTTTTGATATGATTTTCTGGTCAAATGGCTAAACTATAACCTCTGCCATGATACTAAATTTATTCTTATTTCAATTAGAAATCCACCTTGGTTCAATTCTTTCGACCTAGCATGTGATGGCGTTCTACTTGAATCCTTGAATACTTAACCTTGTACCTTATCTGATTACTTGACCCGTTGGCTAAGAAACTTGGACTATGTAATTCCTTTCATCATTACCATCCTTATATCTTGTGCTGCTAAATTAGCCTTAGTTTTGCAAGCTTATCTATTTTCGAGCTTGGTCATGACATATTTTATTGGGTGGCCACCCACTAACATATTGTCTAATCAGAACCGGTACATGATGGTCTGATCAACCTATTGCGTTTTGGTTCGCTTTTTCATATATTAATCTACGCGGATGGAGACATAATTAAACTTGCCCTAGAATCTTATCCGCAACAGCCTTGACAATTCTTCTTGGAATTATTTTATCGCCTATGAACCTCGTATTCGTATCCAGTTAAATTAACTTTAATCATGACCTGGATCTTCATCATTGGATGCTCGTGCTCATACTTGATTTCATTGATTTTTCATCTTGCCCAATCTCGATTTATCCTAAAATTGATCAACTTAGATCGTGTCAAGACTAAAATCTATTGTGATTGTTGTACCTAAATTTTCAATTTTCTTTTTATGGAATGGTAACTTTAATGATTTCTCACTTGTTAATGACCCATTTTCATATAGGATGGTAGACGGCCTATAGCCTTGATGATTGTTGTTTCCTTATATTCCCAAATTTGGACACCTTAGATTGCTTATACGTTTTGATACCATAGGAACAGTCTTGATCTAGAATGACTAGTGCACCTAGATGAGACCGCAGACTGTTCCATTTAACCTGTTCCCCTGGTACCACTATTTCATCACGATTTTTGGTTCAATTTAGGCCATAGACCTTTCCCACTCTAAATTGTGATCATCGTAGGCACATTACCGTGACTTTTAAATTTGGAGCACAAGACTAGTTGTTTTCTCAAAACTGACTTCACATACCAGACCTAGACATGACATACTACGCCCATGACCTTAGTGTCCCACTCAGGCATACCATTGTGTGCTTCATTTGCTTAGTACGATCTTCTTGACCCGAGGCTCCATCCTGATTTACCCCATGGAGTTACTTGATTTCGATTTGAATTAAGGACACCTTATGACCTGAAACTGCCAGCCAAATCTTGGACATGACCCAGTATAGGTCTACTACCCCTACTTTGCTTATTGACCTTGTATGTTGCCTAGGTAGTGGCTTCGTCCTTGATTATTGGAGGTTTGACCTAGAAGGAGTACGACCATCTAAATTTCGAGGACGAAATTATTTTAAGGTGGGTAGACTTGTAACACCCTGTTTTCTGAAATTAGAAATTTTTGAAAATTTATTATTTTTATTATTTATTAATGGTATTTTAGTCATGGTATGATTTTTGGTGATTTTAGTTAATTTAAAATTATTTTCTAAGTCATGGTTTATGACTTTGTGATCTTACTAGTATAACCTCAGTGTAACCCTAGTTTTCATAACCTAGAGACTAACCATGATCATGTGAGCCTAGCCATAGGTTTAGAACATCATTTTAGTGGTTTTTAGCCTAAGGGGTATTTTGGTAATTTTTTAGGAATTTAGTAGGATTAGTGAGATTTTACTATTCATGGACTTTTAGATTAATGACTTGCTAATCCCTAACCTAATTACCCTAATCCATAGGTTAGCTACTAACCTAGGCTAAGAGTGATATTTTTCATTGGTCAAAGAAATGGAAAATATCTAATTTTACCTTTAATGATATTTTGCTTGAATTGTGCAAAATATCAAGACTTTGGCAACAAAGTCTATGCCTTAGCCTAGAAGTCTTGAACCCACCACCTTGCCATGGTGTGGCCGGCCAAGGACACCCCAAGGACACCCCATGACAGCCCTTGCCCCCCTCTCTCCTATATAGTTAAACACTTAGTTCAAGAGTTCAAGTTTCATGAGAAAAGAACTCTTGAAAAACCAAGAAAAACGCTTCCACTTCACATAGCCATAACCTTGTCATTTCTCAAGCTTTGGACCTCTAGTTTCTTGCATTAGGACACTAGTATTCTGAGGAAGCCTAGGGAGAATAGCTATCCAAGTTTCATCAAGCAAGGACTCATCAAGCTAGGGGACACACACTCCTCATTTTGGTGTTTTTTCAAGAAAACCACATTGAGGTAAATATATCTAAACCTAGTTATTATACTAGTTTTTCTTCATTATTGCATGCATATAGTTATAATATAGTTGTGGGTAGGGTTTGGTACAATTTTAGGATTGTTTGGTGTCGTGTCGGACACGTATCCTACTTGTAAAACTCTAATTTTTGCTCACTGTTTTGATCACTGTCATAGTATATATACACACTGTTTTCCAATTCTTTTTGAACCAAAACCTAGCCTAGCTAACCCTAAACCTAACCCTAAAACACTGAGCACGTTTTGAGCTTGTGTCGTGTCCAAAACTGGACACAAAGCTCTCGGACACAACACTGTTTAGATACTGCTTTTACACTATAAATGTGCCCTGCTACCACAGTGTCCAAACACACTCTACACGCCACTTGGACACGTCAAACTTGACACACGACACGGGGCACTGACTGACAGGTCATCCCCAAAGTTTGGGATGACCTCGTGTCGTGTCGGACACGGAATCGTCCCCGCGAGGGTCATTCAGTACACAGTGTACACACACAGACACTCGACTTTGAGCGTGTCGTGTCCACTCTACACGACACTTAGGCACCTCGTGGTGACACGAGTGTGTAGCCCTACACGTGGCGTACACATGGACACGAGCACGTGGTGTGTCGTGTCCTGTGTCGCGAACACGAGACGCACGACCGCGTGCACGACGCAGTCTGAAACGCGCGTATCAGTCGTGTTTTCACGACTGATACGGCCTTCGTGTCGTGTCCAGAGGACACGTGGACACGATACAGGCTACCTAAACCCTAGACCAACCCTAGGCGAACCTACCCACACGTGCACGAGACTTCTAGACACGTGTGCCGTGTCCTAGAGCGAAGTGCACGCGTGCACGACGCTGTGCGTGTATACGCGTATCAGTGTTTACCCGAGTCGTGTTTTCTTGTGTTTGGACACGTGAAAACGTGTCGTGGTGTCGTGTCAGTGTCCTAGGACACTAGAGTATCTATGGGGGGCTAGTGTTACCAACCATTTGTATCGAGCCTTAGCTCGGTTTTGTATGAGAATTTAGGTTTACCCTGTTTTCGAATGAACAGTCCAGTTTCCTGATTTTGGGATTAATCCAGTTTTTCAGAAATGAAATTCAAAACCTGTTTTGATATGATTAATGCATTGTATATATGTATTTTAGTGCGTATATATGTAGTATATACGTATTTGTGAGTGTGGGTCGATTTTGGGGAGATTAGGTTATGTGTATGTGTAGTTATATATGTATATACATATGTATGTATATATGTATCCTGTGTGTGTGTGTGTGAGTTGGGGCCTTTGGTTCCAGGTTCTGAAACCCCCCCCCTGTCCTGACCCTATTCCAGTCCCTCTCTCTCTCACTGTCTCACAGCCTCTCTCTCTCTCTTCCCTTCCCTATATATATATATATATATATGTAATATATGTATAGTTATATATATATATATATATATATATATATATATATATATATATGTATTGTATATATATATATATATATATACATGATATATGTATATTGTATTAGGTCTCTATATGTATATGTAGTGTATTATATACATATGGTTGTATTATATATGATATTCATATATGGGCATGTGGGTAGTAGGTTAAATAGTGTATGACTATATGTATAGATATATATATATGAGACTTTTAGTTATAGGTTTATGTGGAAACCTAGGCTATGGCCTATGGCCAAGGTTATTGGCCTATGGTTGGGGTTAACCCTAAAGGCCAAAACCCTACTAGAAACCCTTGTTGACTAAAGGTTGACCAAAGTCAACCTTAGGTCAAAGTTGACCTAGTTAACCTAGAAATGACTAGGAATGACCTAAAATAACTAGTTTGACTAGTTTGACTAAAACCCTAACTAGTTTAACTAGTATTGACCTAGCTTTGACTTAGAGTTGACCATTGTTGACCATGGTTGACTAAAGTCCACTATTGGTCAAACCATGACCTAATTGACCTAATAAATGACTAGTTCAACTAGTCAGACCATGTTTGACCTAATTACCCTAACTGACTAGTCTTTGTTTGACCAATACCTTAGTTTGATCTAGACTTGATCCAGATTGATCATGTTGACTAGTATTTGACTAGTTTGATTAGAGTGTAGACCAGGAGTTGACTTAAACCTAGATTAAACTTGTTTGACCTTGTTTGATCTTGTTGACCTTATTTGGCTTAGTATGACTTCCTGTGACTTAGTTTGACTATTAGAGTTGACCAAGAGTTGACTTTTGACCAGTTTGACCTAGAATCATGTAGTATGCATTGTATACTTTATTTTTATCATTGTGGATACTTTGTGACTTGTATTGCTCGGATTAGGAGCCAGACACCTCTCCTCAGACAGTATATCCTCTTCAGACATTCAGTTATCAGGCGAGTACATTCTCTGACCGTTTCATACTTGTTCAGGCTTTACTTCTCGCTCTAGATTACTTTACTTGTTGCTGTCACGTTGGTAACACGGATTTGTACTATATGGATCTTTACATGAGATGTTATCCCCCTCGGGAGCATCGGGTACTTTATGTTATGTGTGTTTCACTATCATCATGTACTCATGTGCTTCCATTATTCATGTACACTCATGTGATCATGTACTCTCATGTTTACTGAGCTCTTATGTATACTATCATGTGCACCCTTTCATGGGCCCCATGTGATATCATGTACAATAACGTAACTTGTATAGATCCTTGTGTATTGATTGGGGAAACGGGGGAGTAGAAGTGGTCATGTGAATAATTCCAAAGTAGTGTAATCATGTACAACTCCGTAGTGTAATCATGTATAAGTCCAGCCATTCACATGCCTATCTTATGCTCTACATCACTAGTCACTTACAGTTCTCTATATACAGTAGATATTTCATTACAGCTATCTCTTTTACAGCGTATATTTCCTTTCAGCAGTTCATGTATCTTACTCTATTGCCTGTATCGTATTTTCTAACCTGATATGCACTGCGTGAGACGTATTGTGCTCGTTCCCGTCCTGATTGGACCTGTTGAAAATATTACAGAGGATGAGGATGAGGCCCTGGTGTCTACCTATTATGGAGCAGGACTAGATGATACTTATGTTGTGGACCCTCAGCAGATTCTACCTACAGCTGAGGAGGATGTTCCAGTAGTCTAGACCAGTTTAGTCTAGGCAGTCTTTCTATATTTACATTTTGTCTCACATTCTGTGTTGTATTTTTGAGATGTGAAGATGTATAGACTCTTAGACTTTTTGTATTATGAGTTGTCAGTTCTGGATATTATGTTGTACTAGACACTTAGACTTATTCATCTATGATACTGTTCTCTTAAGTTACTATCTATCTATCTATCTGCCTGTCTTTCGTTCTTCTACCCTAGATGTGATTGAGATGTATATTGTTATGTCACCTCCGTTCGGAGAGTATAAACTGTACAGGTACTTGATATTGATAGATGATTGACCTAGGACAGCGTTCTACCGCCGACACTGCGGCGTAGGCTGGGCGTTGTTACGTTCTCGTACCCTAACAGTGGGTGCGGGTCGTGACACACGGCATGAGACTTCACTCAACGTAGAGACTATTAAGTTAAATAAAATAATGATTGCATGGAGAGAATGGATTCCCGAGTTCTTACATGGCAGTTCTCTTGGGACTATTAAGTACCCGACAGGCCGGCTGGTTCCCACAGATACTGCAAATCTGCCACACGGGCAGAGAGCGGTATTTGCTTATATTATTTAATTTTACATGGTATACTAACGACGGGCGTCCCGCTGGGACTCGTCTAATTCATGATTGGCGTAATTGATTGACTGGATAGACTAGCCTTGCTTGCACATAGTAAGAACTGAGGAATCCTTTATTGCATAATTCCAGGATTACTTGGAACTCACAATAGCAAGCCGTAGTAGTTGCATGGCCGTTTAAATTGATTTGTTTGTGTACTGTACCTACTCTGTTACCTAACTAAGATGATCAGAATGTCATGACATGATGGGCCAACTTCTGTCCTTGTTTGGTTGGAAGGTTGGTTCGAAGTGTCGTGATGTTATGTGAATCCTAGTAGGTAGCAGAGATCTATTATCATATTCTCTTCTTACTGGCTTCATTCCTCATATCGTGCTTCCTTGCGGTACTTGCTATTAGAGGTCTAACCTCTCTGGTTTTGCATGGCCAGATGTAGAGCCGGTCCCCGAGGATCCAGCTTACTTCTACCTCCAAGATGGTCAATACTAGAGGGATGATCGCAGGAGGACTCGAGTGGGTTTCTTACTTCTCAGCTCGTTTTGTTATCTACTTTATACTTTGCCGTTTGGCACCGACATGTTAGTCGGATTGTCATGTACTTGCTTTTACATAATTGTAACTAAAGTCAGGCTGTAGCTGATAAACAATTGTGTATACTTTGCTACATCATCTGGCTATATTTTTGTAAAGCCAGATATCAAGAATATTTTGACTGAGCGTTTGGGACGCCTTATTGTAATGACCCGCTCCGCCCTAGCTGAACGCCGATTCAAACGGCAAGTGCAACGACTCAAATGAGCCGTCGACCCGAAGAGTTGGCATTGACCTGATGAAGAATCGATGCAAGGCTTACATTAGCCCGACAAGATGAATCCAGACTTAGACTTTCAAAGGCGCGCTCGGAGTATCGCTCGGCCGATACGAACGTCGCTAAGGTGGGTGGCTCCGATGAACCCGTCTTTGCTTAGTCTAGACACATAACAATACGGACACTATCACGAGAATCGCTAGGCGATAACATCGTGCATACTAATAAATGACTCAACGCACCTAGCTAGGGGAATAATCACATTTTGTATGCTTGTATAGAATATGGAAAGGAACTTGAAAAATGTGAACTCTCGTACTGTGCTCCACGCTCATGCTAAGACACAAGCTTACGTTCAAGTCCCTTATACGTTCAATAATAAAACAATGAATGGTTTACAACAATAAAACGGGAAGACTATCAACATAGTCGTTCCGAGTAGAGTATAGCAACATTGAAAGACTATGGGACCGATGGGTCGCCAAAACGACTCTCGCACTGGGAGTTGCGTAATGCGTGAATGAATGAATCAACGAATGAATGAATGAATACGTGAATGAATCGATGAACGAACGAACAAGTGAAAGAAAGAAAGAAAGAAAAGAAAGAATACATGAAAGATAAGAAAGGAAAGAATGATTAGCGACAGGTGTGACGGGCACGTGCAACGGGGCTCGCTACCCGCGCTGCACGGACGCCAACCTGGTCGATAACGCATTATGGCTAAGGGTTAGCCTACGGCCCGGAGATAGCCGCTAAGTTTAACTGACAAGATAATACGAAATGGTCGTGGACAAACGGCACAGGAAATGGGGGGAATACCGTGGCCGTGCAGTGATTCTGCGGCACGGGCGTTGTGTGGAGTATACCGTGGCCGGCCTAGGCGGAATCAAAAGCGGGGCTTACGGGCTGCCTGGGTGCGGGCTTGGGCACCGGAAGACGTAAGTGCAGGGTATTTCAAGAGACTTAACGGGGTGTACCAGCCATCACCCTACGCTAAGTTGAGAAATACCAAGGAGAAATGTCCAAAATGGCTTGTCAAGCCGGTTACCGGTGCATATAGATTTAGTGGACTTTGCTGGTGGCTATCCACGTGCAAGTCCTTGCATTGAAATCAAAGTATTCTAAGTTAAATGAACAATCGCCTACTGAACGGCTTGAAATGTGTCACACCAGATGATAATGAATACTTCGTACAATGAGTTAGAGAATACGCCTACGACGCGCTAGAAACTGGGGCAGGGACACGCCCTTGATATTGAATGTTTCGAAGAATCACGTTATGTTATTACACATGAATTGTTGACTAACTTGGTTTACTTTGGACAGGGAAGGCCGGACGGTAAGTATGAGTAAGTCGTGCATATATTTCCATGCGACACTTGAATTTTGGCAACACGGGATAGGTTATGACATATACCATGAAATTAATCCTAAGGCAAGATTAGAAAGACAATGAATGATAGAGATGCACAAAAGTAAATAGAACGTGTTTGGTAATGATAGCATTGTGAGCGAGCTAGCCTCCCCACCAATGCATAACAATGTAGTGATAACCCCACAGTCTGCTTGCAGGATGCAGGAGACGCCGGCGGGTGTGGAGCTTCCATCGAACGTGTTAAGGCGCGGAGCCAACTCCGGGGCCTTTGGACGTGCAAGAAGCTGAAGCACCCTATACGGGACATAGTATATCGGAACATCGCCATGAATCATTCCATGTTGTAAGCCACTTGGCACGCCTTTTATGTTTCAGAGAGAGAGAGCTTGAGCAATTTGTAATATCGGCCTAGCGTCGCTTGTAAACTTCTTGAATATCAATAAAGAGTTTGAACTCGCTTCAATTTGTGTTCATTTACTTTCTGCTGCAAATGTGGACACTCTGTGCGACTCCGTGGCCTAGCTCAAATCGGCCGTTTCTGGACTTGGCCTTGCACGGGCGCAACCTAGGCCCGTGCGGCATCACACCTTAGCAAGGACGATCGCTCCTGCAGTAGCGGGGTATGACAGATTGGTATCAGGGCACGGCTTTATGTCCTTGGACTTCACGTCGATTTCTCAGTTTTGAAAGCTCGTCGTTGGAGAAAAAAGTATACGCTCTCTCTCTCATTGTGTCTTGGATGTTCCATACAATAAGTCTAATATTTTCAAAAGCTCATACGAGTACTCGATTGGCCGGGATCGATAGGCGAAGGCCTTTGTGCCACCACGACGGACTTGAGTTGGAAGGAACCGATGCTAAGAGTTAGCAAACGCAGTGCGTGCTTGAATGAGCTTACGCTGACAGCAAACAAGTACACGGGACCAAAGTATAGTTCGAACAGGATGGTTATGCACGCAGCCTTTTGGCTAAGTTGTGCAGAGTATCGCGCACCTAGACCTTTTCGTGCAAATGAGTTGCGAGCGAGATCGATTATCGCTCGAACGAGAATAAGTGAGCATGCAAACTCGAATATAGTCCGCACGGGATAGCTATACACACGACCTTTTGGTTATGTTGTGCCGCGTGTCGTGCACCTCGACTTTTGGTACAATCGAGTTGCGAGCGATATCAAGTACCGCTCGGTCGGGAACGAATCTACATTTAGAGTGTATATCGATAGAAACGCTGTCAAACAAACGCTTAGGCATACACGAAAGATCGATTTGGATTCTGAGGAACGGGCGAACGCACGATTGAATATATCGATTGAGAATCGAATGATCTCTTGAGGATTTATAGGATAGCTCGAATCCGAGTGGTGTATGTGATAGCTTCGAAGAAGGATAAGAGTGAGTGTCAATGACTAGTCGAGTGGCTCGAACCCTGAGTGGTGTATGGACGTTATAGAAATTATTTGAGCGAGACTAAAGGATTTACGGATAGAACGAGTATGTCGATGTGGCGATGCGATCGCGCAAAGTCCTAGAACGCATCACGCTTAGTTTATCGTGACTTCGAAAGTCCCGAACGAGATGTCGTTCAGACAACTTGTCAATGAGCAACGCGAGTTAGAAAATAGTTCGGAACGATGAATGAAAATGAATGGTCTTGATCAAGGAAACTTAGAGGATCGCGCGTACGGTTTCGGATTGATTCAAATGAATTGTGACTTGAGTTTGAACAACGATCTTGAAACTAGCTTGAGTAATAGTAGTTGGACTTGATCTTGAATATTAAATGAAATTGTGGAATATCCAACTCGGACAACAGCATCAACGTACGACTTGAAATCGGTTGCAAAGGAAGATCGTCAGGTTACGTATATCGTCGATGGTATTGAGGTGTATCAAAGATCGATATGCGATAACTCGGGGGTACTCTGACTCGGCGAATGACGATCGTACAAATGTCATTGTTCCGTTGGATGCTATACTTGGGATGTTAAAAATGTGTCGAGGAAAAGATAGACTTGGCTCGAGGATTTTCTAGTTGAACACATGACGGTCAGACTGTCGAATTGATTTGGCTTGGATGAAAATAAGAATACTTGGATTTGCTTCGTTGACAACCACAACGTTGACGTTTTTTGTCTTCTGCAAGCGCAACTCCAACCTCGCACATGCGTCGCGTCGGATTAGGACGATCACTCCGCATGAGCGCTGATAAGATGATTTATATAGCGGGAGTGATTGAACTTGGATGGCATGGCAATTTGATTGCTTCGACTTATGGTTTGACGTGAAGGTAAACTCGAAAATGAACCAGTGTGTTTGATGATTGAACTTGAGGATTGAGTAGGTCCAATCCGCATATCGAGAATGAGTTAGTCTAAACTCAAACAAGAGTTATGCCCTGATGAGAATGATTATTCCGCGGGAGTGTTGCATGGTGATTCATGAACCACCGTGGATGATCGGACTCACGTGAGATTGGAACGCAATGTATTGTCGAGCTGGATGATCTCGTGATCAAATACATGAATTGGTTAGAATGGATATGTGCAGTAGGTCGATTGGGTGAATTGAATGGATTCGAATACGCACAACGAATACATTGATGCGAATAGGTGATCGTGCTCGATGTTTAGAAATCTGAGTGACGTGAGCTTGGGTAGAAACCCACCATACTACCAACTTTGGTTTGACCCTAGGATTGGGGTCAGTGTTGGCATTATTGTTGGGGAACTATGATTCCAATCCTGACATTGACTTAGCCTCGAAAAAAAAAAAGCCTAGCGGTTAGGCAAGACGCCTCGTTTCAAGTGTTTGCAATCAAGAGATTAATCTTGAGGATTGACATGGATGGATTGAATAATGCAAGAATAGAAAACTCTGCTCACGAGATTCGGCTGACATGCATATATTTTAGAGACGCCTGAGTATGTGCACGATGCGACTAGAGTGAGAATGACGAATTCTCTATCATGCGGCTTGGCTAAATGTATATATTTTGGGGACGCCTGGAATGCGTGTACGATCCAGCCAAGTGATACGTTGAGTTCAAGCATGACTTGAGGAATGAAAGAGTGTCGAGAACTTGGAATCGTGTTAAAAAGAAAGGAATGATACTAGTACGAGCGTGGCTCGGAATCGTAGAAACGTGTAGGCAGAGTGTGCGTGAACGACGACGAGATTAGCCCTAAACAAGTGAGTGGTATGGAATCGATATTGTGCAAGTAAAAGTTGGTATAAAGAATTGGACCATTGATAGGAAGATATACTCGAGGATAGTACAATACTTAGTCTTGAATCAGACGAAAGTTGCTTAGACTTGATCGACCCCGCTAAGAAGAAATCATACTGATTTCATGGACACGAACGCTTGAGAAGCGAATCGGGTTATCCCGATGACCGAGATAAACGAAAGTGAGTTGCCTCAGCCTATGACCCTCACATTTGACGAACTACAACGTGCCTCGTACGACCATTGCAGTCCCATGACACGTTGAAATAGCAACCGAATCGAAGAAACACGACAATTGAATAAGTGCCATCAACTCTAAATGAATGAAAAGCCATTCAATAAAAATCAACCAAAACGTATACAGACACGGGACTTGAAAAGGTATCGAGTATGGTTCGGTGCCATCGAGCGGTAAAGCTATTCGATAGGGATTGTCTGAGAAACACGACGACACGAGTTAGAGAATGGTATGATGACCTGCACTCAGGAAGTCTCGAGGACGAGACTTATTTTGAATGGTGTATTATGTAATGACCCGCTCCGCCCTAGCGGAACGCCGATTCAAACGACAAGTACAACGACTCAAACGAGCCGTCGACCCGAAGAGTTGGCATCGACCTGATGAAGAATCGATGCAAGGCTTATATTGGCCCGACAAGATGAATCCATACTTAGACTTTCAAAGGCACGCTCGGAGTATCGCTCGGCCGATGCGAACATCGCTAAGGTGGGTGGCTCCGATGAACCCGTCTTTGCTTAGCCTAGACACATAACAATACAGACACTATCATGATAATCGCTAGGCGATAACACCGTGCATGCTAATAAATGACTTAACGTACCTAGCTAAGGGAATAATCCTATCTTGTATGATAGAATATGGAAATAAACTTAAAAAATGTGAACTCTCGTACTGCGCTCCACACTCGTGCTAAGGCACAAGCTTACGTTCAAGTCCTTTATACGTTCAACAATGAAACAATGAATGGTTTACAACAATAAAATGGGAAGACTATCAATATAGTCGTTCCGAGTAGAGTATAGCAACATTGAAAGACTATGGGACCGATAGGTCGCCAAGGCGACTCCCGCACTGGGAGTTGTGTAATGCATGAATGAATGAATCAACGAATGAATGAATGAATGAATGAATATGTGAATAAATCGATGAACGAACGAACAAGTGAAATAAAGAAAGAATACATGAAAGATAAGAAAGTAAAGAATGGTTGGCGACAGGTGTGACGGACACGTGCAACGGGGCTCGCTACCCGCGCTGCACGGACGCCAACCTGGTCGATAACGCATTATGGCTAAGGGTTAGCCTACGGCTCGGAGATAGCCGCTAAGTTTAAATGACAAGATAATACGAAATGGTCGTGGACAAACGGCACGGGCGATGGAAGGAATACCGTGGCCGTGCAGTGATTCTGCGACATGGGCATTGTGTGGAGTATACCGTGGCCGGCCTAGGCGGAATCAAAAGCGGGGCTTACGGGCTGCCTGGGTGCGGGCTTGGGCACCGTGAGACATAAGTGCAGGGTATTTCAAGAGACTTAACGGGGTGTAACAGCCATCACCCTATGCTAAGTTGAGAAATACCAAGGATAAATGTCCAAAATAGCCTGTCAAGCCGGCGACTGGTGCATATAGATTAAGTGGACTTGCTGGTGGCTATCCACGTGCAAGTCCTTGCATTAAAATCAAAGTAGTCTAAGTTAAATTAACAATCGCCTACTGAACGGCTTGAAATGTATCACACCAAATGATAATAAATACTTCGTACAATGAGTTAGAGAATACGCCTACGACGCGCTAGAAACTGAGGCAGGGACACGCCCTTGATATTGAATGTTTCCAAGAATTATGTTATGTTATTACACATGAATTGTTGACTAACTTGGTTTACTTTGGACAGGGAAGGCCGGACGGTAAATGTGAGTAAGTCGTGCATATATTTTCATGCGACACTTGAATTTTGGCAACACGGGATAGGTTATGACATATGCCATAAAATTGATCCTAAGACAAGATTAGAAAGACAATGAATGATAGAGATGCACAAAAGTAAATAGAACGTATTTGGTAATGATAGCATTGTGGGCGAGTTAGCCTCCCCACCAGTGCATAACAATATACTGATAACCCCACAGTCTGCTTGCAGGATGCAGGAGACGCCGACGGGTGCGGAGCTTCCATCGAACGTGTTAAGGCGCGGAGCCAACTCCGGGGCCTTAGGACGTGCAAGAAGCTGAAGCACCCTATACAGGACATAATGTATCGGAACATCGTCATGAATCATTCCATGTTGTAAGCCACTTGGCACGCCTTTTATGTTTCAGAGAGAGAGCTTGAGCAATTTGTAATATCGGCCTAGCGCCGCTTATAAACTTCTTTAATATCAATAAAGAGTTTGAACTCGCTTCAATTTGTGTTCATTTACTTTCTGCTGCAAATGGGGACACTCTGTGCGACTCCGTGGCCTAGCTCAAATCGGCCGTTTCTGGACTTGACCTTGCACGGGCGCAACCTAGACCCGTGCGGCATCACGCCTTAGCGAGGATGATCGCTCCTGCGGGAGAGGGGCGTGGCACTTACTGCTTTATCTCACATGTTCTCTATTTCTGTTTCTTGTTTGAATGATTGAGACAATAGATGTGAAGTAACCATAGCGAGACTTTTATGTAGTATGCACCCCCACGTCTTATTTGACAGCATTGATCATATTATACGGTATTCATCTACCCGTAATACGTAGCTGGCTAAGTCATTCCCCGGCTCTCCAGTATTCTAGTTCTGGGGCGTGATAATACCAGTTGCCGAAGTCATGTGTTGGTTCAATTCTATTAGTTTTGGGACAAGGATGTGACAAAAATCAATGTGGAGTGATGTTTATTACTTATGTTCCTTGATTATGAATTGTTACCAAACCCTAGTAAAAGAAGAAAGAATATTTTAATAATATTTTATGATTTCATACGATTACTGCGTTGATTTGGATGAGTCGGTTGATGCACGCACGGTGTGTTCTACAATGTGTTAACCCTTTCATCCACATATATGGAGAGTCACATAGACATTTTGAAGCATTCGGAGTTCCTTTGGCAGGGATGGCCCTGACCCTGGGTAGGCCGGACGACGGTCCAGGGACCCCAGACGAAAGGGGGCACCCGTATGGTTCTATCTACAGTAGAACTAGTATGTATCAAGTGTCATTCTTAAAAAATAGTTGTGGTGTAGTGGTTATAATGAAGATTTTTTACTTTAGAGGTCCTTGATTCAAAACTTGGTGGCAACAATTTTTTTATTATATTTATACTTTTTTTTACATTATGTATGGATGGTCTATTTTAAAAGTTTCGCCTCAGGCCTTCATCAGCTCAGGGTCGGCTCTATCCCTTGGCAACTTTAAGTTTCCTTCAAGATGTTATCATTTGTAATAGAAGACATAATGTATGTAACATTATAATATTTTTTTATTTTTATGAGTTGTAAGCCAAGTTGGCATTTATCAGTTGGCTATTGAGAGCCGTGTAATTCTGTTGTAAGCTTATCATCAATAAAAAATATCATTTTTACCATATATGTTTTTCTTCCAATTTGTCTGCTTATTTCAGCTGCAACAACCTTTTTTCGAGATAATTTATGAATTGCGCACATTCATGTTATGGACAAGTACAATTTAGACTTGTATATATGACTTCATGTCTAGTGACGACTTATGAATTTTTGCCGAACCGAGACGAGATAATACTAAGTCCTAATCGGTTAGTTATATATATATATATATATTTTATATATATATATTATATATATATATATATATATATATATATATATATATATATATATATAATATATATAAAATATATATATATATATATATATATATATATATATATATATATAGAGAGAGAGAGAGAGAGAGAGAGAGAGAGAGAGAGAGAGAGAGAGATGAGGGATCCACATCTCCGATTTTTTTGCATCCCCAAACATTCCCATTCTATCCACCGTTGGATGTTGTTTAAGTTATCTAATTTTAACCGTTGATTTGAACCATTCAAATCAGTGGTTAAGATTAGATGAACTTAAATAACATCCAACGGTTGTTAACATGATGATGCTTGGGGATACAAAAAATGAGGGGATACGGATCCCTCCTCATATATATATATATATATATATATATATATATATATATATATATATATATATATATATATATATATAATTAGTTAAATAAAAAAATAGTCATAATTAGTTAAATATTGACATGCATATTGGATATGAATATCTTATTTTAGGCAATATAATCAATAGAAAAAAAATCCTCTGATATTGTTTAAAAATATTTGTAATTTAAACTATATTAAAATATTTTAAATGTGATGTTTAGTATTTGTTATAGGTATATTTTAGAAATTTGGATATATTTTAGTTACATAATATTAAAATAGTTTAATATGATTTGAATATAGTTTAATTAAAAAATTTATAGATATATTTTTAGGATTGGAAAATATCAAGTAGTTAGATAATACCAGAATTTTATAGGGGTGAGCATTATTAGGTTTTGAACCGAACCGAACCGAACTGAACCGAATAAGAGATTCGGTTCGGTTTTAAAAAAATTAGGTTCGGTTTCGGTTTTGAAATACTAAATTTTCTTATTCGGTTTCGGTTTCGGTTTTGGGTTTCGGTTTCAGTCCAAAACCGAAAACCGAATATGAAAATTTAGTTTATATATATATATATATATATATATATATATATATATATATATATATATATATATATATATAGGTATTAATTATAGGTATATACTAAATATATATAGGTATATACTATAGGTATATAATAATATATCTAGGTATATTTAGTTATTATATATATTAACAAAAAAAACACAAATAAACCAAAAAATCGAATAAACTGAAAATCGAACCGAATTAATTCGGTTCGGTTTCGGTTTTGCTTATTCGGTTTCGGTCCAATTCGATTTTTGGTTATTCGGTTCGGTTGGAACCGAATAAACCGAATACTCACCCCTAGAATTTTATACAGTTTGTCAAGTCTAGGGATTAATTAGAATTTTTTTAATTACTCAACTATATACTTACGACTCATTTTGGAACCATTTTGAAATAGTAGAGATATTGTCATTATAAACATTACGGTGACATTTTTAGACATTTAGATATACAATAATGCTAAGTTTACAACCAAATATTTACAATCCTTTTACAACTTTCATCCATTTGCTGACATGTGAGCCAGGCCACCACCTGGTCCACATGTAAGAAAATGGGTGAGTGATTGTAAGAGGGTTGTAAACATTTTGTTGTAACTGTAGCATTACTCTTAGATATATTGACATTAGAGACTCAAATGCAATATAAAATGAAGTTGTAGTGAATTGGATTTGTTACAAATTCATATTAATAAGTGGGATAAAAGTAAAAAAAAAAATCTCTATTTATAACTATCCGGATTCGGGAATAGATGACATAAGAAACAAATTTTTTAAAGGGATATGTTCATGTCTTGTCGAATAAGACTTTTTATTATTTTTTATTGAACAAATGTTTTCTATATAAGAGTAAGAAGTTTATATCATGGGATCAACTGGAAGTAAATTTCTCAGTCTGACACATGCACGGGAAGAAGGGTTCCGACGGTTTCAGATTAATATTAAAATTTAAATTATCAGGTGAGGAAATAATTTTTTTATTCATAAATAATGATATTTTTAGACAAAAAAAGTGTTAATAAAAAAAATTAATTATATCCCTAGTATTTGGATTATATATTAATATAGATACAGAAATATAGATAACAATTAAAGAATACTAAACAAAAACTATAATGCTTATTATTTTGTCAACTTAGATTTACAACATTATTTCTTTTATAAAATATAAAAGTAAAATATGTATGGTAAAGAAAGTGATATAGCATAAGAATCAGGAAGGGGGCCAAAAACTGAACCAAATATGTAAGTTGATATATACGGTTTTTAAAGATCACTGTGTAATATTGTTCAAATAACTGGTTAAATATGACCACCATATAAGCAACAATAAGACATCATTTAGTCTAAAAAAAAAACATCATGAACAACATGATCTCTCAGTATAATGACATAATCCACTCTTTAATAACCAAATTAAGATAACAAACATGTGATTACATATTTCATGCATCCAAAAGTCTTTTATTTAATGAGCCAAACTAATTGAACTAATTACTCAATAACAAATCTACCATCCCTCTAATCCCTCATTCAAAAAAGTTTATTATAATTATGCTCCTAATCCTCTGTAAGAACATTTATGCGTCTGGTAAGGATCAAGATGTAAGCAGTTTTAGTTTGGAAATTTATAGGAACGGAGTCTGCTTAATGCTTTACTAATGACAAACAGAAACCTAACCCTGTCCTACATAAGATGACTCGAGTAGAAGAAAACTAATTTGAAACCCTCTCCAATGGAACAGTAAAACCCTAACCATTCATACTCGATCGATCAGTTGTCCACCATGGACACAATGGCCAGCCCGATATTGGCGAGCTTCTGGTATTCCTTATCTAGCGCCACCATCGGCGACTTGATGCCGGTCGCCTTCTTGAACACCTCGTTGCACTTCTCGTACGCCTTGGGCGCGGACCGGAGCAGCCTGGCGGCCTTGGCGTAGAGCTTGACGTTGATCGCGTCCAGCGCGTCCCTCAGCCGGTCCCCGGCCTCATCGTACGCGTCGAGGCAGTCGGCGTACTTCGCCTTGGCAGCAGGGTCGAGCTCCAGGTCCATGAGGTCGTCGACCTTGGCTTCTGCGCTCTCCGCGTTGGCGACGGCCAGCTTGACCGCCGAGGCCGCGAGGCCCTGGAGGTCCGCGGAGCTGGAGTTGGGGGCGGACTTGAGGGAGAGGACGCAGAAGTCGTAGTCGACGGAGTGGTGCGCCTGCGCGGCGGCCTTGCAGGTGGGCTCGATCCCCGCGATGGTCTTGCAGGTGTTCTTGGTGGATGGGGAGGCCGCGAGGGAGAGCGGTAGGGCTGCGGCGGCAGCGGCAGCGACGGCTACGACTAGCAAGATGGAAAAGGGCTTCATCATCGTATATAATTCTCGTTCTTCTCTTTCCTTTCTTGTAGAATTAAGAGAGAGTGAGAGTGCGTGTTATTCTTGTTGTTGTTAGGAATTACACACAAAGGACCAGTTCTTGATTTATAGATAGAGGAGGCTTTTGCGGTGAAGTTTTGGGGTGGGGGCATTGAACAATTCAAATTGCGCGGGCGGGTTTCTCGTTGTTGCAGTTACTGACCAATACAGTAGGTTCGTACTTCGTGCAACTAAATGTCCGGATTTAGAATTGCATATTCGGGTTGCGGATGTATAGTAACCGATGACCCGTTTTGTTTGTATTGTTTTATTTTATTTTAATTATTTTGATCTATGTATCCAATAATTCGATCCCTGTTAAAAGATAGAAGAGGAACAAAATATTTTTACCGGATCCAAGATAACTCTACTTCTCTTATTAAAAATATTAGTAACGTGCACGTAAAAAAAAAATACAAAAATTAAATATAAAATTTATTATTAAAAAAATATTATTTTTAGAAATTGAACTTAAGCAACCAAGAAAATTATCTCATGTCCTAATCACTTGAGTTAATTGTTTTACTTATAATCCTGGCTGGATGGCGCAAGATCAGTGGAACGAACCACGGGGGCGTATTATTTTTTCCATTTATTTTGTGGGAGTTTGGGACAGTGAGCCCAACAGACATGCAATGCAGCGTGTAGAAAATCCTGTGCGCATCGTCGGACATCTCAAAAAAAATTTGTTTACTTATAAGTAAATCATATTAGATTGTTAAATATTCAGTTGATTTTTTTTAATAATTAGTGGAATATTTAGGTAGTTATTTAGTTATCTTTTTATTAAATTTTAAATATATTTAAATGGTGATGATATACATAGCCTTGGATGTCTCATTTTCTGAGCCATTTCCAAGTCGCATTATATAGTAGAAAATATATAGTAGAAAATTTATTATTAAAAAAAATTATTTTTAGGAATTGAACTCAAGCAACAAAAAAAATAATCTCATGTCCTAACCACTTGTGTTAATTGTTTACTTATAATCCTGGCTGGGTGGCGCAAGATCAGTGGATCGAACCACAGGGGCATATTATTCCTTCCATTTATTTGGTGAGAGTTTGGGGGCAATGGGCCCAATAGACATGCAATGCAGCGTGCACAAACTCTCATGCGCATCGTCGGACATCTCAAAAAAAATATTTACTTCTAAATAAATCATATTAGTTAGTTGAATATTCAGTTGATTCTTTTAATCATTAGTGGAATATTTAGGTAGTTCTTTAGTTATCTTTTATTAAATTTTTAAATATATTTAAATGGTGATGATATACATACGCCTTGGATGTCTCATTTCTGAGCCATTTCCAAGCCGCATTACTTAGTTATTTTTTATTAATTTTTTAAATATATTTAAATTTGTTTACTTATAAGGGTGGTTGTAAAAGAGATAAGGGTATCCATAAATTGGATTTATCCACACACACTCTCTTGGATGCCAAATTTAATCATTGTTTCATTAAAAAAAAACTAAGAAAAAAATCATATTAAAAGAAAAGAGTACAATATGATTCTTTAGGATTCAAAGTGGGTGAGACTTACACTAAATCGTTAGAAACATTTCTGTAATATGCTATCCCTCAAAATTACTTTAAATATTATATTTTATTTCTTACATCAACTCAAATGAAAAAATATAAACCCGCCCCCGATGAACACATTTGAGTAGTACATCTAATCTCAATACTTTATTTGTATATACATTTATATCCATTATTTTCATATACTCATGAAAAGTTCTAGACTTTATTTGTGATTTATGAAAGCTTGCAACTCCTCATGATATGTTGAACTGGTAAAATCATAGTCATACACATTCTGTGTTTGGTCCATGAAGTACCAAGATGATAGGTCAAAGTTTGATCCATAAAGTACCTGTCGTAGAGATTTGCTTGACTGATCTCCGAAATATTTGTAACATTGTTTTAAAAACGTATCTATGTCATGGGCGGCCCTAGCCTAGGATGGGCTAGATGACAGGCTAGGGATAGGGACACCAACATAGATATATCTAAAATAGAATAAATACGTACTATGGGCTACTTTAACTCAAAATAGTTGTGTTGTAGTGGTTATTATGTCAGACTTACAGACTAAGGTTCTTAGTTTAAATCTTGGTTGCAACAATTTTTATGTTATATTTTTATTTTAGTTAATTTTTTCTTCACATTATTTATTAGGGGCCCATTTAGAAAATTTGCATTAGGTCTTCATAAGCTCAGGGCTGGCTCAGGGCCGACCCATGTCTCTGTATCCCCTTATAGGAACCGGATAAATAACATGCGTTTAAATATCTCATAAGATGAACACATTCATATAAATTTAACTCAAGAATAATTTATATATCTAAAAATATGCTTTATGTCATTCCAGTGTTTATGTGTACGTGCATATCAACAGGTTCATATAAAGTGTAAACCCCCCTCCCGTTTCATCTTATTATTATTTTTTTTTTGTATTAATGTTGGTAGGATTAGCATTAGCAATTTTGTCTATACATATAACTATGGTCTAATTATACTACTGCTGGCATTAGTATAAATATGAGAGGGTGTAAACCTTTGAAAATGTTTCATATATATATAAATATATATATATATATATATATATATATATATATATATATATATATATATATATATATATATATATATATATATATATATATATATATATATATATATATTTTGTTCTGTGTTTGTTTTTTTTTTTTAAATAAAAGGGACATATATTGGCCCAGAAAAATCCTGGATGTGGCCACTACACAAAATGATGCCAATCAGGGGCATCCAAAATAGACAAAATTTTGGGCGTCCCGCAGAGGACCCCCGAACCAAACCACCCTCAGGGACCCTAGCACTCCAGGCGACGGTCCCCCGCGCCCTCGCCATCCACTCCTCCCTAATACGGCCATCAAAATCGTCCAGAGACGGGAAGCAATGAAAGATCTTCCCCACCTACCGTTCAATCTCTCCTCGAAGCATGGGAAAAGTGAACCTGGCGCCCTCATATCTGTGTTTATTTCTATTCTTCCATAGCACCCAGACTACCGCTCCTACCAAGATGTTATGCAAGTGCGATTTTTTCAGAATCCACCATAAGGTGGATCTCTCAATAATGGATCCCCTCGCCGCGTATCTACTGAAAAGCTCCTGGTGAAAGGATTTCGAGATCTCCGAAGCGAGTTCCCCAGGTTCGAAAATATGCAACGCCGACTCCCCTCTCGGCTCGCAACAATAATGGCATTTAGAGGCCAACTGAAACCCACACCTTAGCAGATTATCATCCGTTGGGAGGCTGTCCCGCAGGATACGCCACAAGAGGAATGACCATTTAAGCGGGATGATGCGGCTCCATGCGGCCGCGAACAGCTGCGAAGATGGGATAAACTCATGCACCACCTGCCACGCCGAAGACAAGGAGAATTGCCCCTCCCCGTCCGGCCGCCACCACCACCGGTCCTCTCCAGAAGTGAGGGCGATCCTACACCCATGAAACTGCTCTCCGACCTCCTCTCCGGCGTCCCGCGTTGTCACGACCCGCACCCCTTTTTTTTTAAACGGATACGAGACGTGTCCAAGCCAGCCTACGTCGCAGTGTCGGCGGTAGAACGCTGTCACGGCCATGAAGATCAAAATCACAAATAATGCTCATTCACAAAATTAATTTAATTTATAATGATCACAAGTTCTACATTTGCAGAAAATATAAACTTGTTCAATTATAGAATGACTCCAACTCAATTATCTAGCTAGTCTCTAGGCTTCTGGCTGCAAGTATCTCCGTATCTCCCATGCTAAGTAAATCTACGGCTAACCTGAAAAATATTGGTTTCCAGTCAGGAATGGAACGAGCACAATTCACTTAATGCAATTTAAAATAAAGAAAATGACTATAAAACAAAGGTTAGACATCAATCATGAGTTTTGAAATAAACAGGAAATACAGAAAACCAATAGCAAATAAATAGACACAAAATATTTTCCCCAACTGTTAGAAGTACCTTTGATATGTGATCGATCTCAGGACAATTATGCGACACTGTCTATACTGTCTAAAGTTACACTGTCTACACTGTCTACACTGTCTACACTGTCTAAAGTTACACGGTCTACAGTTACACGGTCTACAGTTAATATTGTAATAAAGAAACATTGTCTACAAAATAATAATCACGAACTACACAGTTTAAATGCAATAATAATTACGATCTACACTGTCTACTTTGCAATAAATAAATCACTGTCTACACTGTCTACTTTGCAATAATAAATCACTGTCTATACTGTCTATACTGTCTACACTGTCTAAGGTCATATCACACATCGTTGGTACTTCACATTCCCGACTCAACAATTTATAATAGAAAATAATCACATAACCAATGGCCAATCAATAAAATATAGTAAAAATCAATATCGAAATGCAGACAATAAACTATACTCGCCTGTGGTCCTCTGCTGGTGAAACCGACAGTCTAAACTACTCAATGTGCCACAATAGTCAAAACCCGTACAACAGTCCCAGAAAGCTGAAATAAACATTACCAATGTTCTTAGAATAGTCAAATTAGCTAGGATTGCCTGTCCTTAAGTCCAATTCTGGACATAGAGGCAAAACGAAAATTTTGGGCCAAACGATGTCCACCGTTGGACCCGCTTTGCACCGAAAAGTGTGCCAGAGTCAATAGTCTCTAAAGTCGTCAAACTACATATCTACAGATCCGGTTTTTCGATACGAACCCAACCGTATGTCCAATGTTAGATTCCGACGGGCATACGGTCCTGCTGGCGCAAGTTTCGTCTCGATCTGACGAACGTGCACAAACTAATGGAGAAATTTGCAAAGTGCATGATACGGTGAATTTCGACGGATACGTATCAAATTCGTCGCGCACATGCGACCAGTTTGAATTCCGTCAAAGTCCACACGACCACGAAGCCGTTACGCAGCTTTCGATGTCTTCGGTTCGCGACCACGTCGCCCGGAATGGCGGGACGTACGTCGTGTGGATGAGTTTTTCAATATTTCTACTGTTTTACAAATAGGTTTTTGATGATTTTCGAAACCAAATAACTGAGTCGATATTTGTTTAAAATAGAAAGTAAAAGAAGGGTTAAAATCCTGGTTATATAGTCTAAAACTCTATTCAAATAGCTTTCTAGGTTTCTCTACGGATTTGTGGAAATCCGCCTTCCAAAGTTAGGATCGGGGTTGGGTGTTGTCCTATTTTCGAAACAGATTTTCGTCGATTTTAACTCGATTTAACGGCCAACATAAACCATCTAAATTTGTTCTAATAGAAAGGAAATAATCTTGTATATATTGGGGACATACCCGAGAAATCGGCTCGTGAAACGATCGCGTATATACGATGGAAAGTATCCGCAAAGGTGGCCTGGGTGCTGTACACTGCTGCTGTTGTCCACTGCCCTGTTTCGCGCGTTTCCCATCGGCCTGGCCGACTTTGACGACCGGCGATGGCTCTCAGCCGCACGCGCGCGTGGGGGGGTGCGCCCTGGGTAGGAGGAAGGGTGGCACGCATGGGATTCCCTTAGGGTTTCATGTTGATCGATTCCCTTCTCCTTGCCTCTCTCTCGTTCTGTACCTGTAGCTGTCGAGTTAAGGCCGAGGGCTATTTTGTGCTCTCGGGTTGGCTGGGACTTTGGCCTGGTCGGGCTGATGCTGTGGGTTGATTTGGTTTATTAGTTATTAATATTTTTTTCTTTTTCCCTTTCTTTATTAAAAGCCATACATATATATGTATATATTTATATAGGTATTTCTATATATTCATATATATATATATACCAATGATATCCATAAAAATCCAAATAAAACTTATTATTATCTGTTCCTAGTGTAGGCCCTATTTATATTTATATGACTATATATAATAAAAATTAATTGACAAAAATTAATATAACCGATAACGATAAAATAATATTATATATATAATAACCTCAATAAAATATTAATAAATATAAAAAATTTAATAAAACATTAATGGTGTATGTATACCATCTTGTGCAGTATAATAATCTCAAATTGTACAAGGATCTATTTTATACAATTATCATTGAATATCGACTAATAATGATATCTATAATATTTAATTACGAATACTTATTAATATTCATTAAATCATTAAATGGAGTACAACATGCTCATACCAAATTATATTCATACGGATGTCATTGGACGTGCCGCATGACCTACATGGGCTTGGGCTTGTCTTGGGTCATATCTGGATTAATTCGGTACAGCCGGGTTCCCTAAAACTCAATAATATAAATAATAAATAAATAAGTCTTCGGTAAGGGTTAAGTTGCATCTTGGCCTGGTTTTTGTAGTTAGGACATAGCTATGGCTCGGCCTTCCTTGGCATGGATAATACACTAGTCTAGGCACGTCACTGCACTAACAGTGCCACGATTTCTAGTCACCGTGTACTCCAAAACTCCATCATGGCTAAAATCATCTACCGTAATAATTAACTAAATAATTATTTATAAATTCTAAAAATCACCATTTAATTTAAATAAATAAATAAAATATAATTTAAAATTTCGGAAAGAGGGGTTACACGCGTGATCTCAGCGATGTCCCAACCGCTACTCTCACCCCAGAAGCTACTAACCGGTTGGAAAGGTGACGCCGACGAAGACCGCAGACGGATCCTCCCCCAGCCGCCCATTGCTTCCAGAAGAAAGTCGTCGCGCCCCTGCCAATCACCACCGCAATATGATCCTCTCCAAAAGCTCGGCCCGCCAGCAGTCGCAGCCAAACATGGGAGCCAGCGGAAGTCACCACCACCCGGCTAGGATGCGACCGTTTACAGTATTTCGCACGGAAGAAGGAGATTCACAGGGAACTTTTCATTCGGAACTTCCACCACATTTTAACCGCCATAGCATCAGCGATCTCTTGAAGTCTCCTGACCCCCAACTCTCCTTTCGCTGTCGGCCGAGCCGCCTCGGCCCAACTGACCCAAACCTTCCTAAAGGCGCCCTCGCTCGGCCCCCATAAAAAGTGAGAGAAACTTGCTTCGATGCGCTTAAAGATGCACTTAGGCGGCTGACAAACCCGCCAGCAAGTAGACCGACATTGCCACGATGACGTACCGTAGGAGCATGATCTTCCCTCCGTAAGATAGAAGCCGGTTGTGCTATCCCGCCAATCTGTCCGTAATCCTACCAATCAGGGGATCGAAAATCACAGCAGTATATCGACCAATCGCAATTGGGCAGCCGAGATAGATGAAGGGTGGCTAGGCCACTCTGAGGCCCGACGCCCCAACCAGCTCCCTCCTCCTGCTCGACGAAAAAGATGGGTCGATGTAGATGGTACTCTTGGAGTGGCTAATAGCTTGCCCCGAAACCTCTTTATACTTTCGGAGCATACGCATGAGTGCGGAGATGGCTTTCTTCTCCCCATTCGCAAAGACCAGAACGTCATCGGCAAATGCCAAATGTGTTACCCTTGGAGAGCCGCTAGTTACGGAGTACTGTGGTTGGTTGGGAGTGTCTCCGAGCTTTTTAGATTGCGGCTAAGGACCTCCGCAGCGATAGTAAAGAGCGCAGGGGACAGTGGATTCCCCTGCCGCACTCCCCTAAACGCTGGAAAGAATGCATACGGAGCTCCGTTTATCATGATTGAGAACTTAAAATTACTCACACAATGATAAATTAAATCAATCCATAGTTCATTGAACCCGAACCTGCAGTATGAGAAATTGCCAATCGATGCGATCGTACGCTTTCAACATGTCCAACTTGAGAGCGATGTTCCCCCCGCAGATTTTGTGGCCCAAGTCCGCGATCATCTCTTGCGTCATGACAACGTTATCCGCAACCTCCCGCCCCCGTACGAACTCGCTCTGCTCCGACGAGATTATGCAGGGAAGGACCGTCGATAGCCTGTTCGAGATGAGCTTCGATATAATTTTGTTGGAGTAATTGCATAGGCTTATGGGCCGAAAATCTGAGAGCGCCTCCAGAGCGGTTGTTTTGGGGATGAGGATCAACTTCGTACTAGTGATATACTGCAGTAAGGGAAAGCCGGCAAACAGCAGCTGCCGTGCTTCCCAGATGTCGAGCTTGATTATCTCTCACCAGTGTAGGAAAAAAGACCCGCTGAAGCCATCCGGCCCCGGCGCGCTGCCCGCATCCAGAGAGCCGATCACGCCACGAATTTCTTCCATGGATGGGGGTGCTATTAGCTTCTCATTGTCCTCCTCCGAGATGAGGCCCGGAATAACCTCAAGGAATTGGTCATCCACCCGCACATCAGACTTCTGGAATAATTTCTGAAAGAAGTCGAGGGACTCCGCTTGTATGGCGGCCTCATTGACGAGCCAGCTGCCATCTTCCTTGCGAACCCGACTGATATTCAATTTATGGTGTTTATATATATATATATATATATATATATATATATATATATATATATATATATATATATATATATATATATATATATATATATATATATATATAAACCTATTTGTTAAACTTTGGGTTTTAATCCAAGTTTTACTTTTTTTTTCCTTCTTCCTTGTAACTCGAGTGTTTTTATTTTCCTGTTGTTTCAGCTTCAGCCCATTTTATTGTTTTCCCTTTCTCATTAGGCCAACCCTCTACATTCATGTTTCATGTAAAACCCTAACCCGACCCTTATATAAGGAGAAGCAGTAGTAGTAGTCCCCAAAACCCCAAACCTTCAGTCGCCTCTCCTTCCTTTTTTCCACAACAACTTCTTCCTCTCCTCCTTGAACTATATTTTCTTCACAACAAAACCTAAGACACCATTATCTAGCCGGCCTTTTCGAGCGCTGTCATCTGGCTGACTCCAAGGCTCGCCACATGGTCTTTTGTGATGTGTTTCCGAGCTCCAGGGGTCCATCATCGGTGTGCGGCCACTGCGACGAGTTCCTGCGGGTCGCTGATCAACCACCATCATCTACGTGCAATCCCATTCTTCCCCAATTGATCACTCCCTCGAGACTTCATTAGAAACTACCCCGCTTTCCTGTATCGATGCCACCGGATCCAGCCATGCCTCCGTCTCCATTTCGGATTAGCCATCTCCATGATAGTCCCCTCTTTACTGTGTTGGGAGCACCTTGCTCGAGGCGGGTGCACTGATGACTGTAGGAACAAAATCGTAAAGCACAATACTCTACAGGGGGGTGAATAGAGTTGGCAGCGGAATATTGCTAATTAAAATGTTAGCAGCAAGATCACAGAATAATAATCACAATTAAGTAATGTAAAGGAAGAGATAAGAAAGCAAACGCAAAGACAGCGATGTATACTGGTTTCCCTCTGTTGAGGACTAATTCAGTCGGTAGAACTCTTGCTACCAGTTGAATCCACTATTGGCAAAACCGCAAGTTTTCTTACGAAGTTCTTGCAACTTCTACAACGCGAGCTTTGATACGAAGAACTCGTCCAACTTCAATTTTGAAGAGTTGAATCTTCTATCAAGCCTTCTGATTACAATCTCTCAGAAACTTCTAGACCGTACCGTACTGGCAAATCGACTAGAGGATTATAATTGGCTTGTGATCTGAAATTTAAAGCTCAAGAAAACTCTTTGGAAGATTGAAAGCTTTAGATAGAGAGAAGATTGAAATTGAATGAGTGTGTTAAAATGATCGAAATCCTTCTCTATTTATAGGAGTTCCAAAGACAGAATTCTGGTAGGATTCGGGCAGAATTCTGGCAGAACTCTATGAGAAAATCTTGGTCAAATCCACAACTACAGGAGGACCAAGTTCAGAAGAATTCAAAAATCAAACGGCCACCAACCGAACTCTGGCCGAGTTCTGTCAGGGTTAGGTTAGGTTTTAAAAATTAGTTTTTGATGATTTTTGAAAACCTTTTTGAAGCTTTTGTTTAAATGAATGTTTTTCAAAACAAAGGATATTTTAAAAACATTTTGAAATCATTTTGGAATAGCCTATTTGCCAGTACGACTCGGTGTACAACGTATTCCTAGACTCAATAAAATAAAAAATACATTGCTTGATAAATACAGACTCAAACAGGCAAACATAGCTTCGGTCTTGAACTGTGTAAATAGCTATTCTTGTTCATGTCCAAGAGTCCGATACATCTTGACTAGCTTCATATATCCAGACAGAGTTTGATCAATTATTAAAATCAGTTTAACCATATGACCAATGGGCCAACAATCTCCCCCATTTTGATGATTGACAAACTATGAATGATATAATATTTAAGCTTGAAATAAAATTAAAAATTGTTCATGCCCTACATTTTCTCAAAAGAATGTTAGATCTTTATTTTTCTCCCCCGTTGTCATTTAGCAAAATAATTATAAAAGAGAAAAACTCTCCCGCAATCAATGCATAAATAACAAACAGTGAAAAAACACAAGAAAATAATCATGATGAAAAATAGTAAAAAAATTTGAATGATATCACAGGCATGTATTTGTACTCAGGCAGTTTATAATAAACAAAGAATAATATCACATGCAGTTATTAAAGCAGAAAAAGATACTAAGTAAATAAACTGATGTGAACCATAAACTACGAATCTCATAAAGATGCAGATAAAGATGTTCATATGACATCAATAAAACAAATCCAGTACATGTCCTCAAAAAGAAATACTGATAATAAAGTCTAAAAAAGATATAAAAACTTGGAATGTCGGAGCATTTCCAAGTATACAGTAGATAATGTCTAAGTCTCACAAATCAACTAACATATCACAACTCCTCATCATCATCATCGTCAGCATGACCAGAATGTCCAGAAGGACCAGCTGCAGAGGTACCCACGCCAGAAGGGTGAGAAGGCGCCTGTGTAAAACTCACCGACATAGTCTCGAGGAGCACGGTCAGAACGGTACCAATCATATGCGTTATCGGGCTGAAAGTAGGCACCAACGGCCTCATCCTCACAGCGGTAACCAGAGAAAGCTGGATCTCTAGGAATGGAACCGGCAGAATGTCCAGTCTGGGCGAAACGAAGATCAGCAAGAGAATTTGCAAGCACCTGATAACGGGTGACGTTGTGGAACTCACGTTCGCGAGCCATGTCCGTCATAGAGACGTGCAAATCTGAAAGGTGCTGGTGTATGTCCTCAAATGTCATAGCATACTGCTGAGGAGGTGGAGCAGTAGCATGAGCAGTAGGAGGAGCAGATGCAGTCATACTGCGACGAGATAACTTGAGAACCTTGGGCTCAGGGTCTTGAGCATAAGTAGATAAGTTAACGTCGAAACGCTGGAAGATGCGTAGGAGAATCATCGCATAAGAGAGATTTCTATCTCTTGTACGACAACGTCCCATCATCTGAATAATGGTCTTAGGGGCAGAAAATGGAATCCCCTTAAGAATGTGATACATAGCAGATAATTCAAGAGACGTGACATCATCCTTCGAAGTATATTTCCGAAGGATAGTGGAGTAAATGATACGGTGCAATTCATAATTAAATAAGTTCAAGTTGTTTGCCTTGAACTTTCCAGAGCGAACTCGATCAGGTGCACAGAGTTCCGCTTTGAAACTAGTAAGTGTCGTGCCTTCGGGGAAATCAAACTCAGTGATATCAACCAGCGGTTCACCTTCGTTGGTAATACCAAGGATCTCCGCTAAGAGAACATCATTGAAATTGATATCTAATCCTCCAACACGAGTGCTTACATCAAACGTGTTTAATATGATATTACAGTAAAACAGTCTAATGGCATTAGTTGCTACGGGAAAACAGAGTTTAACAAAATGCTGTAACCCTAATGCCTCAAAGAAATGGCGGTAATCTGGAAATACAGTCCACTTAATGGGAGCGCCTGTGCATATGGATCTCATGGAAAAATCTCCATACCACAGTAGGGCTTGGTCTAGGGTTTGAAAGTAAAATCCGTCGAGCGCGCTATCGCTAGATTGGACTGGCCAAAAGAGGGAATTAGTGGGTGGATTCGAAGATGAACCTTCCTCACTTGGGTTGGTTGTCTTCTTCCTCTTGAAGGGATTAAAACCCTTAGGTGCCATTTGTGCAATAAAAAGAAAATAGCACGAAATTAAACGGAGGGAAAATAAGGAGTTATACCTCCCGAGAATTGAGTATGTTGTAGAGAATGATGAACTTCGTACGAATCTAAAGTTTGGATTGATTTCACCACTTGGATTGGAAGAGAAGGGGTGGTGAAGAACTAGGGTTTGGGGGTTCTCTCGCGCTGCTGCTGCTGCTGTTGATGTGGTTTGGAAGCAATGAGGAAGAAAGGCTCTTGGGTTCTTGTTATATAACCTGATACCTTCAACCGAACTCGGGCCGAATTCGGGCCGAAGTCTGGCCGAATTCGCCTGGGTTTGGTTTGGAACAATTTCTTTTTCATTGGCTCATTTCAAATATTTAATTCAAAGATTAGTAATTTCAACCTTCAATTAACATAATTAATATTATTTTATAGATTAAATATTATTAAACAACGACTGTTTCAGATTAGCTGTAGGAGTACTGTCCCAGCTGGCGGAGGTTCACCAGAGAACTCTTAAGTACCGCTTCGCTTCAACCGTAGTTGTGGTGACAGACAAACTCTTTATTGGCTTGTTTCTAACACAGTTTTTGCATATTGAAATATAATCATAAACCAAAATTAATTAATATTATTGACGTCCAAAATTTCTAATTCTCGACGTAAATAATTGAAACGATCTTCTGCTAGAGGTTTTGTAAAAATGTCAGCTAATTGATTCTCAGTATCTATGTATACAAGGTCAATATCTCCATTTTGATGATGATCTCTAAGAAAATGATGTCTAATCTTGATATGTGTAGTACGAGAATGACATACAGGATTCTTTGTCAAATTGATAGTGCTCGTGTTATCACAGAAAATGGGAATATGTGTATAAAATAAATCATAGTCTTTCAAGGTTTGTTTCATCTACAAAATCTGAGCACAACAATGTCCTGCGGCGATATACTCAGCCTCTGTTGTTGATAGGGCTACAGAATTTTACTTTTTACTAAACCATGAGACTAAAGCCTTGCCTAAGAAATGACATGTACCACTGGTACTTTTTCTATCAACTTTGCATTCGACAAAATCTGCATCCGAATAACCAATAAGGTCAAAGGACTTAGTTTTGGGATACCACAAGCCAACAGAAGAAGTGCCCTTAAAGTATCGAAAGATACACTTAACTGCGCACAGATGTGGTTCCTTTGGATTAGCTTGAAAACGTGCACACAGGCAAACACTAAACATTATATCTGGACGACTAGCAGTTAAATAGAGTAAACTGCTGATCATACCTCGATACTTACTTGTGTCGACCGACTTACCATGTTCATCAATATCAAGCTTTGTTGAAGTTGCCATCGAGTGCCAATAGGTTTGACATTGTCCAGATCAAACTTCTTTAGCAAATCTTTTGTGTACTTGGCTTGATTTATGAACGTCCCATTGTCAGTTTGTTTGATTTGCAGTCCGAGAAAGAATTTCAGCTCTCCCATCATGCTCATCTCAAACTCATTATGCATACACTTAGAAAATTCTTGACACAGAGATTCATCAGTAGATGCAAATATGATATCATCTACATAGACTTGTATTAAAAGAAGTTTACCATTAAAGGACTTAATAAAAAGTGTAGTGTCAACCTTGCCTTTTGAAAAAACCGTTGTCAAGTAGAAAAGAGCTTAGACAATCATACCAAGCACGAGGGGCTTGTTTCAAACCGTATAAAGCTTTCTTCAACTTGAAAATATGATCAAGGTTTTTAAAATCTGTGAAACCTGGAGGTTGAGCTACAAAAACTTCTTCTTTTATAAAACCGTTTAAAAAAGGACTTTTGACATCCATTTGAAATAATTTGAAATTATGAAAATATGTAAATGCACATAACATACGAATGGATTCTAATCTCGCAACTGGGGCATAAGTCTCATCGTAGTCGATACCTTCTTCTTGATTGTATCCTTGAGCTACGAGTCACTAAACCATTCTCATTAAGTTTATTTCGGAATACCCAACGGGTGCCAATGACCGGATGATCAATAGGCTTGGGAACAAGTTTCCAAACTTGATTTCATTCAAATTGGTTTAATTCCTCTTGCATAGCATCTATCCAAAAACTATCACTACATGCTTCATCAATAGTTTTGGGTTCTAGCTGTGAAATAAATGCAACACTAGAAACAATATCTCTACTGGATGTACGAGTACTTACACCTTTGGTAATGTCACCAATTACCAAATCCTTTGGATGATCAGCCGTAAATTTTAATCTTTTCGGCAGACTCTGAAGGTAGCTGGTTCCTGGATCTTCTCTAGGAGGATCAGCTAGTGCCGAGCTTGGTTGAGAATCAGCTGTTGTTGAGCATGGTACAGTTGGATCTTCGTCATTGTCATCGATAGTCATTTGATTCAGTTTATCAAAAGTGACGTTGATTGACTCTTCGATGATCATGGTTCGTTTGTTGAAGACTCTGTATCCTTTGCTCTTGGCCGCATAACCTAAAAATATACCTTCATCGACCTTTTCGTCAAACTTTCCCAAATTGTCTTTTGTATTAAGAATAAAGCATTTACAACCAAATATTCTAAAATATGAAACTGATGGAATTCTATCAAACCATAACTCAAATGGAGTCTTCTTCGATTTGGGTCGAATTAGAACTCTATTGAGAACAAAACAAGCCTATTGACAGCTTCAGCCCAGAAATATTTGGGTAGACTAAACTGGTTTAACATTACTCTGGCCATTTCGGATAGAGTTCTGTTCTTACGTTGCACAACTCCATTTTGTTGTGGAGTCCTAGGGCAGGAGAACTCGTGTACAAAACCGTGTGTGCCATAAAATTGCTCAAACTCTGCATTCTCGAATTCGCCACCATGATCGCTTCTAATACGAGTAATCATATAACCTTTTTCATTCTGTACTTTCTTGCAAAAGGCGACAAATTCGGATAATGCATCATTCTTGCGTGTCAAGAAGTATACCCACGTGTATCTAGAAAAACCATCTATAATTACAAAAGTATAAAGTTTACCTCCGAGGCTAGCAACTCTGCTAGGACCAAATAAGTCCATATGAAGTAATTATAGAGGTCTAGTAGTACATACTGCGTTTACTGACTTGAATGTGGATCTGGTAGCTTTGTTCTTTTTACATTGACTGTATACCGAATTCTTCTTGAATGTAATGTCCGGTAAACCGCGTACTAGCTTCTTTGTGGATAATCTTGAGATTGTGTCCATATTTACGTGACCGAGTCTCATATGCCACAGATGACTCTCATCGCTTTTAGCCATTAAGCATCTACCTGAAATGTTAGTTTCTTCCAATAAATAGAAAAAATATATGTTATCTTCCCTGATACCTTCAAAGATAGTACTACCAGTTGAGCTATCAACTATAGTACATTTGACTTTGCCAAAGTTGATGCCATAACCATGATCAGCTAAATGACTTATGCTGAGTAGATTATGTTTCAACTCGGTAACCAGACAGATATCTTTAATTAAAGGATAGGGAGACTTACCAACATCACCGATACCAATAATATACCCTTTCAAGTTATTACCGAAGGAAACAAAACCTTCCTTCTTCTTCTTCGACAGTGTTGCAAATAATGTAGCGTCACCGGTCATATGCTGTGAACAATCGTTGTCGAGGATCTATTTGCTTTTAGCATATGAAGGGTGTTCCACCTACAAAACAATTTATAGATGAAACTTTTGGTACCCATTTCTTGTAGGGTCCTGAAATGTTAGCCTTTGGTATCCAAGCATAAATATTTAAATCAACAAGCTTTCTGATTCTACATGCAGATGAAATATGACCAATGAGGCCACAATAATGACATTGTGCATGTCGAGTGTTGAAAGCTGAGTGGTGTGCATGGTTGGTAGGTTTGGGTTTTCTAGTATAGAAGAAAGCATACATATAATCCTGTTTAGGCTTAACCTTTTGGGGTAAAGGTTTGATAGGGTTAGGTCTGACAGTGTTTAGCTTGGAAATGTTCTGATTTTTCGGTAAGTGACACGTGTTAGGGAAGGAAGCAGCAGTCTCAGGCTATTTTCCTAACCTAATTTTCAATCTTTTGAAAGTGTCATACAACTTAGTATAATCAGAAGTGAGTGTTTCCATTCTAATTTGTGCACATTGAAGACTTTTCTTCTCTTTAGAAAGTTCTTCTTTGAGTTGGTCAATAACTTTGTCTTTCTCTTCAGATGACTTGGTAGTCTCGTGTAATAAGAGCTTGATAGAAGAAAGCTCACCAGACTTACTAACATTATTTCTAACATCAGCTAGTAGGTCGGTAAGCCTACCTATTTTACCTTTGTACTCTTTGAGTACCTTCTTAGAGGTCTGATATTTGCTACGCAGTTTCCTGTAATCACACATCAGTTCACTGAAGGCATCTCCTAATTGCTCAAAGGTGAAGTCATCATAAGTATCAACTACAGGTTCAGTAGGTACCTGATCGGAAGCCATAAAGCATACGTTTGTAGCATCTTCTAATTGTTCGTCTTCTGAGTCGCTGGCTTCACTTTCATGCCATATGCTGGTGTTGGCATACTTCTGTGATGTCGATCTCTTCAGGTTTCCTTTTTCATACCTGTTGCTCTTCTTGCTTGATGATGAGTTTGTAGGACAGTCCTTCTTCATGTGTCCCTTCTTCTTGCAGCTATAGCAGACAGCATCATCTTGATACCAGTTGTTACTGCTGTTGTTTTCTTTGGCTCTCTTCTCATATCTCATGAATCTTTTGAATTTCCATGCTAGGAGTGCTTGATCTTCAGCATCAGATTCACTGCTGTCTGAGTCACCTTCAGCAGCTTTTCTGTGCCGAGCCTTGAAAGCGATCGTCTTCTCCTTTGGTGCAGGCTCTTCAAAATCGTGTAGCTCTAGTTCATGAGTGAGTAGCTTACCCATGAGTACTTCGAGGGACATAGTGGTGAGGTCGTTCCCTTCAATGATTGCAGTAGCCTTTGGAATCTAGTTCTTGGTAAGTGCTTGCAGGAGTTTGCGAATCTTTTCATGGTTACTGTATTCTTTGTCTAGGGAGGACAAAGGATTTACAATATCCAGGAATCTTTCGAACATCTGAGTAACTGTTTCGTTGGGCTTCATCTTGAACACCTCATACTCTTGAGTAAGTCTGCTGACCTTTGATTCTTTGACTTGAGTCGTGCCTTTATGTGTGACTTCAAGTAGCTTCCACACTTCATTAGCCGTTGTGCAGATAGACACCCTGTTAAATTCAGTTCTGTCTAAAGCACAAAATAGAGCGTTAATAGCACGTGCGTCAAGACTGGCCTTTTTCTTTTCTTCCTCTGTATATCTGCTATGGGGTTTTTCAACTAAAACTCCATCAACATTTATACGAGGTGGCTTTTGATAGCCATCAATGACAATAGACCATAAATCAAAGTCAAATGATTTCAAGAAGAAACTCATCCGTGTTTTCCAATAGGTATAGTTCGTACCATCAAACAGTGGAGGTCTGTTTGTGGCCTGGCCTTCACTTGTGAATTCACAGTTGCCATGTGTTGTGCTGTGATCTATATAACAATTAATTAAATGAATAAATAATTGCAATATTACCTTGCTTTACCTATAACACCCGCTCTGATACCAATTGTAGGAACAAAATCGTAAAGCACAATACTCTAGAGGGGGGGTGAATAGAGTTGGCAGCGGAATATTGCTAATTAAAATGTTAGTAGCAAGATCACAGAATAATAATCACAATTAAGTAATGTAAAGGCAGAGATAAGAAAGCAAACGCAAAGACGGCGATGTATACTGGTTTTCCTCTGTTGAGGACTAATCCAGTCGGTAGAACTCTTGCTACCAGTTGAATCCACTATTAGCAAAACCGCAAGTTTTCTTACGAAGTCCTTGCAACTTCTACAACGCGAGCTTTGATACGAAGAACTCGTCCAACTTCAATTTTGAAGAGTTGAATCTTCTATCAAGCCTTCTGATTACAATCTCTCAGAAACTTCTAGACCGTACTGCACTGGCAAATCGACTAGAGGATTGTAATTGGCTTAGGATCTAAAATTTAAAGCTCAAGAAAACTCTTTGGGAGATTGAAAGCATTAGATAGAGAGAAGATTGAAAGTGAATGAGTGTGTTAAAATGATCGAAATCCTTCTCTATTTATAGGAGTTCCAAAGACAGAATTCTGGCAGAATTCGGGCAGAATTCGGGCAGAACTTTATAAGGAAATCTCGGTCAAATCCGCAACTACAGGAGGACCAAGTTTAGAAGAATTCAAAAATCAAACGGCCACCAACCGAACTCTGGCCGAACTCTGGCCGAGTTCTATCAGGGTTAGGTTAGGTTTTAAAAATTAGTTTTTGATGATTTTTGAAAACCTTTTTGAAAACCTTTTTGAAGCTTTTGTTTAAATGAATATTTTTCAAAACAAAGGATATTTTAAAAACATTTTGAAACCATTTTGGAATAGCCTATTTGCCAGTACGACTCGGTGTACAACGTATTCCTAAACTCAATAAAATGAAAAATATATTGCTTGAATAAATACAGACTCGAACATGCAAACATAGCTTCGGTCTTGAACTGTGTAGATAGTTGTTCTCGTTCATGTCCAAGAGTCCGATACATCTTGACTAGCTTCATATATCAAGGCAGAGTTTGATCAATTATTAAAATCAGTTTGACCATATGACCAATGGGCCAACAACGACGACATCAACGGTCGCCCCAACGTCGACTTCCTTTCGTTCAAGCCCAAATTCAAACTACATATCCATACGTAACTTTGCTAAACCTCCTTTTCCCTATTTAATGCTAGGCTAAATAAGAATATGGGTTTTGTTAACACGTGCCCTAAGGGCACATGTTAAGAATAATTAACATAAATTTTTTACTTTAAAATTTGTTATCTACATGTAATAAACATTAAAAATAATAATTTCTTGCATTGTAAATGTCATCAAGACTTAATGCGATTAACTTTTTGTATTGAAAAATTATTTTAGGGGATCTTAATGACATATTATTTTTTAATGTTTATTGCATGTTGATAATAAATTTCAAAATAAAAAAGCTATACATTAATTATCCTTAACATGTTTCCTTAGGGCACATGTTAACAAAATCCTAAGTGTTATAAACTAGAGATAGAGCAACAAGAGAAAATGGAGAAGAAAGTTGTGTGTCATTTCATTCATCCAATATGGCCTTTATATAGGTTTACAATGGATTGCCAAAGGTCATGAGTTATGAAATCAAAGGGCATGAGTTAATAAGTTATGGATGACTAAGAGTCATGGGACATCCATATTTACAACACTCCTCCTTGGATGTCCGATGTAATATGGGATATGTCTCGTTAAAACTTTGCCAAGAAAAACCTAATGGGATAAAAACTTGGACGAAGGAAAAGAGTACATATTACACAAAATGTGTAAGCGTGATAAACCGCCTCGTTAAAACCTTGCCAAGAAAAATCCAATGGAATAAAAACTTGGTCAAAGAAAAAAGAGTACAATTTGAGAATTAGTGATCACGCTCCCCCTGATGCTGGCAAGAGATCATTTAGCTGACGCATCCCAATATTCTGAATCATCTTTCTGAATGTTGTGGTTGGTAATACTTTAGTGAATAAATCTGCAAAATTCTTGCTTGATTGTATCTGCCGAACATCAATGTCACAATTCTTTTATAGCTCGTGAGTGTAGAAAAATTTAGGTATATATGCTTTATTCTGTCGCCTTTGATGTAGCCATTCCTGATTTGTGCAATACAAGCAGCATTGTCTTCATACAATATTGTCCCAGTATTCTTTGTTGAAGATAACCCACATAATTCTCGGATATACTGAGTCATCGTTCTTAACCATATGCACTCTCGACTTGCTTCATGTAAGGCCAGAATTTCTGAGTGAATAGAAGTTGCTGCTAATGTTTGTTTCACTGAGCGTCATGATATTGCAGCACCACCACAAGTAAACACATATCCACTATGAGATCTTCCTTTATGTGGGTCAGATAGATAACCAGCATCAGCATAACCCACAACTTGTGATTCTAAATTTTTTGAGTAAAATAAGCCCATATCAGTTGTTCCACGAAGATAACGTAATATATGTTTAACACCATTCCAATGTCGTTTTGTTGGTGCTGAGCTATATCTTGCCAGTAAGTTTACTGAGAATGCTATATCAGGTCTTGTACAATTTGCAAGATACATCAAAGCTCCAATAGCACTAAGATATGGTACTTCCGGACCTAATAATTCTTTATTATCCTCTCGAGGACAGAATGGATCTTTCTTTTCATCTTAAGATCGAACAATCATGGGGATACTCAGCGGATGAGATTTATCCATATAAAATCTTTTCAAGATTTTTTCTACATAGGTAGATTGATGGATAAAAATTCCATTTGATAAATGCTCGATCTGCAGGCCGAGACAAAATTTTGCCTTTCCGAGATTTTTTATCTCAAATTCTTTCATTAGATAGTTAGCAGTTTTTGTGAGTTCTTCGGAAGTTCCGACAAGATTTAAGTCATCAACATAAACTGCAATAATTGAGAATCCATTTTTAGATCTCTTGATGAAGACACATGGGCAAATTAGATTGTTCATATATCCTTCTCTAACAAGGTACTCGCTAAGACGATTATACCACATTCTTCCAGATTGTTTTAATCCGTATAGGGATCGTTGTAATTTGATTGAGTATAACCCATGAGATCTTTGGTTATTTGCTTCAGGCAATTTGAATCCTTCTGGGATCTTCATATAAATGTCATTATCCAATGACCCATACAAATATGCGGTAACAACATCCATAAGCCACATATCAAGTTTTTCTGTGACTGCTAAGCTGATCAAATATCGTAATGTGATTGCATCGATCACAGGGGAATATGTTTCATCATAATCGACTCCAGGTATTTGTAAAAAACCTTGTGCAACAAGTCGTTCCTTGTATCTCACAATTTCATTTTTCTCGTTTTGTTTTCTTACAAATACCCATTTGTATCCAATAGGTTTTATACTTTCAGGGGTTTGGACTACTGGTCCAAATACTTTGTAATTTTTTAAGGATTTTAATTCAGCTTGTATCGCATCTTTCCATTTTGGCCAATCATTTCTATGTCGATATTGTTCAATAGATTTTGGTTCAGGATCCTCATTTACAATATCAAGTGCAAGATTATAAGCCAAGATATTGTCTATAGTAATTTTCTTTCTATCCCAGCTTTTTCTTGTACTCATATAATTCAAAGAGATCACTTCTGAAATATGTTCATTATCATGTGCCTCTTCAGGAGTTACTTTAGACTGATCATTCAAATTTTCTATAGCGCTTTCATGTTTCGAAACTATTTTCTCTTCGGGAGTAATAACTTGTACCTTTTTCTTTCGATGGTTCTTATCTTTAGCGCCAACAGGACGTCCACGTTTCATGTACGGTTTTAATGTGCCATCATGTTGTCCTTCAGGGATATCAATCCGTGCGGGTACGTTTGTAGCCGGTATATGAGATTTTGTCACTTTCTTAATATCAGTGATTGCATCTGGCAATTAATTTGCAATGTTTTGCAAATGGATAATCCTTTTCACTTCTTGCTCACATCTACTTGTGCGTGGATCAATAAAAGATGATATATTCCATGTAATTTCACGCCGTTCTACAGGAATTGACGTTTTATCTCCCCCTAACGGCGGGAAAACTGACTCATCAAAATGGCAATCAACAAACCTTGCCTTAAATAAATCGCCTGTCAGGGGCTCAATGTATTTTATTATAGATGGTGAGTCAAAACCAAGGTAAATTCCAAGATGCCTTTGTGGGCCCATCTTTGTTCTTTTAAGTGGAGAAATGGGGACATAAACTGCACAACCAAAATTTTTTAAGTGAGAGATATCAGGCTGCTAGCCAGAAACAATTTCCAATGGCGAATGATGATTAAATGAACTTGGTCGAATACGGACCAATGCAGCTGCATGTAGTATTGCATGTCCCCAAACAGAAGTGGGTAAACTTGACCTTAAAAGTAAAGGTCTAACAATCAATTGTAATCTTTTAATAAAAGACTCTGCAAGTCCATTTTGAGTATGGACATGTGCAACTGAATGTTCAATGTTAATCCCAATTGACATGCAATAGTCATTAAATGCTTGAGATGTATACTCATCGGCATTATCGAGACGAATTGTCTTAATAGAATAATCAAGGAATTGAGCTCTTAACTTTAAAATCTGAGCAAAAATTTTGGCAAAAGCAACCGTTCTTATTGACAATAAACATACATGTGACCATCTAGATGATGCATCTATCAAGACCATAAAGTAACGAAATGGACCACAAGGTGGGTCAATATGTCCACAAATATCTCCTTGTATTTTTTGTAAGAACATAGGTGACTCAATATTAACTTTCATCGAAGATGGTCTTATAATTATTTTTTTGTGAGCATGCAGCACATACACAATCACGAGGTAAAAGAATCTTCTGGATCTTTAAAGGATGTCCTCGTGAGTTTCTAACTATTCGATGCATCATACTAGATCCAGGGTGGCCAAGCCGATCATGCCAAAGCATAAAAAGTTTTGGATCATTGAACTTCTGGTTCATCGCATTGTTAGATTCTATGGCACTTATTTTTGCATAATACAATCTTGATGAGAAAGTTGAAAGTTTTTCTTTCACATGCTTCTGGCATGAATCATTGATTGTAATGCATAGATATTCCATATTCCCCTCATTCATAGTCTCGATATGGAAACCATTGAGACGTATGTCTTTGAAACTTAGCAAAAAAAATTTTGACTTGCTTGAATACAAAGCATCTTTTACAAAAATATTTGTTCCATCCGGTAATATAATATTTGCTCTTCGAGAGCCCTCAATTAATTTTGTAGTACCAGAAATTGTACTAATATTTGCTTGTGCCAATTTTAAGTTCGAAAAATATTTTCGATCTCGAAGAATAGTGTGCGTTGATCCACTGTCAACCAAACATATATCTCCATCGTTGGAGTTGTTCACAGCATCATTATTTTCCATATTTCTATAAACACAAATAAATTAAGTAAGAAACATTCAATTTATTAATAAAAACCAAAGGTTAAAATAAGCATAACAACGGATACTTAGAAACATGATAAAACAAACATAAAACTAGAACTAAACTGAAAAAGTTCAAATAATCTCAAATTCAACTTAATCATTTTTGAAATTTTTGTTGCCATCATTAGCATCATCACCCCAAAACTTAATTCCTCCACTTGGCTCGTTTAAGTAATCTTCAACATCCAAATGAGTAAATTCCATTGGATCATTTTCATCTTCAAGAATGTTGCTGAAATTTGCAAAGGTGCTTTTTTTCTCTTTTCCTTTACTCTTGATTGATGTTTGGTAAAGGTCAATTAGGTGCTTTGGTGTACAACAGGTACGAGACCAATGCCCTTTTGCTCCACATCTGTAGCAAACTTCTTCACAATTCTTCGGAGAATCAACTTTTGCACCCTTTTCTTTATCTTGTTTTTTGCCATTTTTGTTCCACTTCAAGTGGTATGGCCCAACCTTCTTGTTGAAAGGTTGATGGTTAGGACCACCATGGTTTTGGATTTTACCATGACTATAACCGCAACCATGACCGCGACCACGATCGCGACCGCGACCGCGACCGCGACCGCGACCACGACCACGACCACGTCCTTGTCTATAGTTATTTGCATTCGCTTCAGGGAATGGCTGTGATCCAGTAGGGTGGGAGTTGTGGTTTTTCATTAGGAGCTCATTATTTTGTTCGGCAACAAGAAGAAATGAAATCAATTGAGAATATTTTTTAAACCCCTTTTCACGATACTGCTGCTGTAGGAGCATGTTCGTAGCATGGAAAGTAGTGAACGTCTTTTCTAACATGTCTTCTTCAGTAACATTATCTCCGCATAATCTCATTTTAGACACAATTTTGAACATTGCAGAGTTATATTCGTTTACCGATTTGAAGTCTTGCAACCTTATGTGCATCCAATCGTAGCGAGCTTTTGGGAGTATCACACTCTTTTGGTGATCATAACGTTCCTCTAAGTTTTTCCATAAAACGGCTGGGTCTTTCACTCCAAGGTATTCGGATTTCAGCCCTTCATGGAGGTGATGTCGAATGAAAATCATTGCTTTTGCTTTATCTTGTTCGCTTGCCTCATTTTTCTCTTTGATTGTATGTGCAAGGTTCTTTGCACTCAAATGAATTTCTGCCTCAAGAACCCAAGTTAGATAATTTCTTCCGAAAATATCAAGAGCAGCGAACTCAAGCTTGGTGATGTTTGCCATATTTCTGAAAAAAAAAAATTACTTTAGAATATAATATACACTACAAAAAAAGTGACCTTTTGGGACAACAAAAAAACGTCATAATAAATAGGTTTACCGTCCCAACTACTATTTGGGACGGTCTTTAGGACGGCAATGGGTGGTCTTATTAGGGTGGCGTGGCAAAAAGTTAAATGACGGATATTTGCCGTCCCAAATACTTATAAAGGACTGTTAAACTCCCGTCCCAAAAGGTTTCAAAATTACAAATTCTGCAGGACAGTTTATAAATCTGTCCCAAAAAATATGTCCCAAAAAGTTAATCCTCCTCCTATTTGTATATGAAATATACAATTAAATTTTATATAGAACAAAAATCACACAGAACTATTTAATCGCAAATGCATTATGGTAGCTGCAACATTAAGACAAGAAATTTTTATAAAACATTTAAAAGTCATATCCAACTGTTTACAAAATAAAACAAAAGTTTACATCACGTCGAATCTTTCCCCCATAACATAAAATTCATATCCCATTGTTTACAAAATGAAAGTTTACATCACGTCGATAGCCGCATGTGCATGTCAAACGCACCATCTGCAGCCTTCTTTGGAGCAGCCTTCTGTGAAGGAGTTACATGACAGCAGATGGCTGTCCTCGAGAGAATCGCCAATTCAGTGAAAGCCTCCTTATATCTCTTCAGAACAATTTCTAAAGCAACACCATCCACAACAAATGCCAAGTCCTGTAGAAACAAAGAAATAAGGGCAAAGTTCTTCATGGGAGTAAAAGATTCAGCTGAAGTAAGCAAGCAAGAATACCAATTTGGTACATACGCCCATTCCTGGGAGCAAAGTTCTTCATGTCAAACTCCACAAATCAATTTGGTACATACGCCCATTACAGAATACCAATTTTTTTAGAAGCAAGCAAGAAGCAAAAGTGGAACCATATACAAACCTTGTGACCAGTAGAAGTTGGCAATCAAAAATGGAAGGAAAAATGGAGCACCCCACCCCAATGTTTCTGAATGACAATAAATTGCTCTCATAAACAAAAAAAAAAAATTTATTTAAACAATGCCGAAAAACATCGAAAACCTCCAATGGATGGAAAAAGGGAGCACCCCACCCCCAATGTTTGTGAATGACAATAAATTGCTTCTTAAACAAAAAAAAGAAAAAAACAAAAATTATTTAAACAATGCCGAAAAACCTTGAAAACCACCAATGGAAGTAAATCATAATAACATTCCTTGCCAGACAAATATCATCTATGTTTTCATTCCTTGCCAGACAAATATCATCTCTGATATGGCAACATGTGCTTATGGGAAGCTAACTTGAGTAATTGATGAGTCTTGATTGTATCTGTGTGTTTCGTTAGCAAGGACTTATCCAGGATATGGTTTCAATCTCCTAAATATCATCTATGTTTTCATTTATTGTTGGTTCTTTCTATTAGCTTTATATGGATGTCAGAATTTAAAAGCAAAATAGATAGTTTTAACTCATGATCTTAGTACTTAAAGAATGTCATCATCCTCAAAGCATAGAGAACACATCCTGACATATAAAGTAACTTCTATTGTTTCATACTACCTGAAGGTTGCATGTGTCTTTGTTCCTTCCATGCAAGCACATGCATGAGCTTGTGGCACTACCATATATTTTAGTTCCCAGTTATTATTCTTAAGATGAGTACATGAAAAAAAAATCTAGATGATCTAATTAAACAAATTTGAAGAATTTTATATCGTAAGAAAAATGAATTAATTAAACAAATTTGAAGGTTTTTTGATGATGTGCTGCTTGAAAATAGTATGACATACCCAACTGGATATGAAGAAAGTTGTGGACTAACCTGGTTCTCATGAGCATGAAAAGACTAGGTGAACTTCCTCCCAAGATGCCTCCGACAAGGCAGCCTGGTACCCGTAACACGCTTCAGACAACACCTTTTCCAATAGCACCCTGAGTAGACCCAATCCTCTATCCGTCTTCTTCAGAAAAGCCCAACATGCGAACCCTAAGATCCAGGACCTAAAAAACTCATGAGAAGTTTGAAAATGAATCAAGGCCATCATTCAAAGCATGGTTTCAGCTATAAAACTGTATAAAGCAAGTAGCATCTTGCGATGATTTTTCTAAAAAAATGTAATTAAAAAATTAATCACAACGTGCCTGTAAATAACAACAAACATTCATCATGGCGACTCTCGGGGTCATGCCAAAGCTAAGATGGTAATAAAAGAAAAAGAAGAGTAACTGCACATATAATATGAAGGTCATGAAGAAGTGATATTATGTCATGATGCTGGCTAGTATTTTATATATAAAATAAAAAAACACAAAAATGAATAGAAGATGCCAGGTAGAGGAAATATGAAATCCACTACAAATAAAATCATCAATATAGCCAAAACAACTCGTTTCCTTTGTAACTACATAATTCTATTTGGCAAAAGGGATATCTAGTACCATATAGCCAAAACAACTCGTTTCTTTTGTAACTACATAATTCATACATTCGATGAATCAACATCCAAGAGCTCCATTCAATTAACCAAACTTGTCAACTTAATATAAACAACTAATAACATATCCCAAAAGTTAAATCTTTATAAAATGTCATCAAAAGTATATAAAGTAAAAAAATACAAATAATAACATAAAATCTAGTAGATTTTAAACGGTAAGCTGTTTACAAATTTATTTCTCCGAAAGACTGGCACATATAGGACTGATATGCTGGAAGACTGCCACCCAGCCAACTTGAGTTGGATAAACTGAATCCCAGTAGTAGTGTTATTTTAGATCGCAACATAGTCGGGATGTATTTTTACACTCCAAATATATACTCCTGCCCGTACTCGTGGTCTTCCTTACCCTCCTCGTAAAAGAAAGTGTATTATAAGTTGCCAGTATAGAAGATGATAGTCCCAGTGATAACAAAATCCTTTCCATTGTGAGATCTGTTTCTAAGGAAGGAGGCTACCATATCAAATAATCAGAATATAGATATATATCAGCACATGAAATATATAAGCAGCAGTATCAAACAAATCTTCTACAAGAAATGTAGATTCTTATGATCTCCTTACACGTCTCATAAATCCATACATCACATATATATAAGGAAGCATGACATTCTGTAAAAAAGTATCTCATAAACAAAGAAAATATAACAGGTGTAATAACAAGAGAAGATGATATAAATTTGTACTACTGTTAGATAACATAAACTTTCACCACAATGTAAAAGAGATGGAGAAAAAACACTACCTGAATAATTCCCAGAAGATCCTCTAGAAGTTCAATTGCAAGCTCCATCTATGTCAAAGCCAAACCACTTACTGAACATGGAGTAGATATCCACGACAAAGATGGCCCAGAACACAGATATACCAGCAAGCACACAACCTTTGACTAATGATGGTTAAAAGATAGAAATTAGTTTCTTATCAAGATGGAAACCTATTAAATAAGCTATGCAAGCTTATGAAATCTTAACTAGAGTCTGAAATATTTGAACATAAACCTAAATGAATAATGAAATCTGAATTGAAAAAAATGGGATAATGATAATAAAGACAAATAGCCAACACATGCACGAAGAAGAGGGCAGTGGACTGATGGTGACAACATTGTTACTAAATGCAATTACGTTTTGATATCAAATATTAACACTATCAAAAAAGATACAGAAGATATCTAAAATATAGAAATGATTACTATTTGATACCTGAGATATAACATGTTATACAGAAGCTTGTTTCCAGTGAGAGAAACTATCATTCACTGATATGGACTATTGTCAGGAAGTCGAAGCGTTGTGGGAGTAAATACGAACTAGAAATCAGGACTTTGCAGTAAAACAGGACTTTACAAATCTACAGAACATGTATTGTTCGTTTTATTTTTATTTTAAAAATCAAGTATACAACAAAAAACAAAATAGTTTTAGTAACTTGCTAAAGTACAAGAACACAATTTGAATGAAAATTAAATTGTGAAAACATATCTTTGTAAATATCTTAAAAATTAACTCACAGCAAAATAAGCGAGCAATGACACAGAATACAGTTGAATTGAAATATAAACTTAAACTAGAATTGCATATTTCTCGTGGTGACTGCTTGGGTCTATGAAAAATTGTGCTTTCTACCTATTCAGTATTATGTTGATTAGAAAGAAAACAAAAGGCTAAAAAAAAAGGAATTAAACTATAGTCTTGACACCATGCTGTGCCATACATTTGTGATTTGTCCTTGTACCTAGGCATATTATGAATATTTTATATTATATACCGTGTCTATGTACGTTCATTCACTCCCATGATATATTTCTACTCATCACAAACGACACTTATTATGTGTGTGATTTTTCCGAGTTAAACAAAGATAGTCCCACAATCTCAATCTCATGGAAAGGTGAAGGCCATACAAATGGCCACATGGCTGGGGCCACACGAATCAGAGAGCAGGTATTGTTCATTTATTATTATTCAGTCACTTATATTATGGACAATCTAGATTGCTGACGTAGGAGCTGTCGTCAAATATTCAGGATTTGGTTTGCAATTTGGGGATAAGAGGCTTCTTTTTCTTCTTCTAATTTTCTGGGTGTTGTCTACCCTTCAACTCAATAAACACTTCCATATGAAACAGACTAATCAAAACATTTATTCCCAAGATACAACTCGACGAGTAAGAACATCCTTAAGGGACTAAACCAAACGTAATCATATAGATGATAATTGTAATCAAGGAGAAGTATAAAGCTGTACTAACAGAGAGAACGTACTTAAGTAGAATCAGAAGGATAATTGATATACTTGAACAAGAGAAAATATATATACCTGAACAGGAAAACCGAGCGCTTTGGGGATGAATATTTCTTCATTGCTTTCTGACTCCACCTTGTAAAGAAAATGGTAAGACCTGCCACAAACCTACCACACATGCTTTGTGATGTCAGTAGCATTTTTCAATATCTTCACAAAAATGCATATGTAAATAGTAAATCATCAAGTGATAGTTTAGGAATAATTAACAAACATACACACAGCCAGAAGATAGAATGTGCCAAGAAAAAGCTGATTCAAAGCTGAAATAATGTTGAATGGGTATCCACCTTTAGTTTTGTAATTAATAATATGACGCACTTCATAAAGATAATATACACAAGGAAAATTGATGTTAACATCTATATGAACATTTTTTTTATAATACATGTTGACTGCTGATATTATTTCTCTTCTCTGGAAAAAAAAAAAGACTACAAAAGCTACACATCGAAGATAAAATGCAGAACCTCATCAGAAAAAATTAAAATTTAAAAAAAATGATGCTTGAATAATTTCCCTAGCAGGCTGCAAATATCATTTCAGGGAGAAAGCCCAGTTCTGCACTCTGTATCTGCTAGAGGAAATTCCAAAAAAATGACAACAAATATACTAAATGAAAAAATAGCCCCTCCCAAGTCATTATCCTCGCGGAGTTTTCCATCCTGCAAAAAAAAGGACAAATGTTATACAAGATTAATATGCTATTAGTCTATATTTTGATTGTTCCGTTGGAATGTAACTTTAAAATCATCTAGCATTAGTAATTGCCATTATTTGGAAGGCATATCAGAAACAACATCAGATAGGTAATAAACCCTTACTACTACAACTGCCTATTAGTATCTACACATAGACATTTGCAGAAATCTGTATAACTATGTTTATTCAAAGTAAGAAGAAAGGAAATGAGTCAACAAATTGCTTCCTCCAGTTGAGATGCTGAATAAGAACTGAAGGAATGTGATATAACCTATGATATTATTCAACACAGATTTGTCCAAATTGTTGAACATTGTCCCACATGAAGGCAAATGATTGTTTGGAAATAACTACACTTCTCTTCATCTTCTCATTCGCAATTTCCTTTGCCCTTCCCAACCCGAGGAAACAGATAGACCAAGGGTCTACTAGAAAGTAAAATAGGAGAAGCTTTTCTTTTTCTTATATCATTTCTTTCAGCTGTTTTAACAGGAAATTTTAATAATTTAAAGAAATTGAGAAGTTCAGAATTTTAAGTTCTCTCCGATCTAAAATAATTAAACAATAGTTCAACATTTCCTAAGACAAGAAGGATGAAGTCAATAAGAACATTAAAAAAGTCAAAAGTATCTTGTCCTTCAACTTGCTCTCGCTCGCACATCAAGACTTTGTAATGGGTGGCTTTCTATGATTACTATACAAATGTCCCCATCCATCAATTCTTCTTGTGGAAGGTAATTGTCAAGACATTATAGTAAGACAGACTACAGAGCACCCTCTAGTGTTGAAAAATTAAAACCGCAAACTGACTTTTAGATTAACATGCAACTTCAAGATAACCAGAGGGCATCCCTTGTGCGAGATTATAAGGCTTGTTGCTTGGAGGATGCAGGTTCAAGTAGTGGAAACAGTTTCATATATAGGGGGGTTGGGGGGTGTGGTGGTGGTGGTGGTGGTAAGGCTTTGTAAACCGACCCTCCCCAGGCTCAGACCCTGCTTAAGCAGGAGCCTCGTGGCATTTGGACGCCCTTATGTAGCTTTAAGATACCCAACACTTCATGCTAAAGGATTTTTAGTTGTTGAGAAGGATAATGATGATCATGTAATGTTAAGATAGCGACTACTTGCCTACGGCTAATATTTACATGGCTGCACAATTGTGCATACATTAAAGGAGGATAATATGACAGTAAGGACTCTCACCGTTTGTCAGCAAATAGGAAAATAGAAGCTCATTCCAAGCATCAGGTACTCCAGGGAGACACCAATGGCTGCAATCAATAGTAGCCACAGGATGGCTCCAATTGCCAATGTGAGCATCACTCCGAACTGCACCCATTGAAGTCACATTAAGGACAATTGCTGGAACTCGCATATTCGCAACCACCTCACTTATGATGTCTGCAAACTCACTCCGGTCATTCCCTTGGGCCTCTAACATTGGTTCTTTGGTCACTTCACAGACTCTTCGGTCGGAGTCACTGACACAAAAGAATACATTTTCCAATCAACAATATATTAACATGTTTGAATAAACTCAATCAAACTATACAAGGAATGAACGGTACTTTGACAACGCAATAAATAAAATATATCAGAGAGAGAAAATCATTAGGAAATCCCTATATAATACTGATCAGGGAGCCAATTAGGCCTTGTAGTCAGATTTCAGAACACCAAGAACCATAGAAATTAAGACAAAGTCCCGAAATGAAGTCACAAATCATAAGACAAATATAAGAGGACTGTTTTGACTTTAGCTGACAGTCTGACAAATTATGTCAAAGTAGGCACTGCAGCAACAAGAACAAGCCTTTATCCCAAATTATGTCAAAGTAGGCACTCTAAAGTACTAATATAGCATTATAAAGTATTTGATTTTAATATCAGGGGTGCTATCGGGTTGGGCAAGGTAGTGGTAAACCCAGTCCAGGACCCGTTAATCCTACAGCTCCAACTTTTGGACCCGAACCCTAACCATATATGTCTCTATCGGGTCCAGGTCGAGTCCAGGTATTTAAATACAATCTATACAAAAGTTGCACACAAAATTTTGTACTTTATATATTTTTCATTGCATGGAAACCGGTTACTGGGACCCTACATGTTTTAGAGGTAGGCCTAAATGAACATGGAATGAAGTTTTAAATAAGAGTATGTTTTTTGTTAGTGTTGCAACGGAGATGGCCCTAAACAGATCTGAACGGAATAATGGATTCGGAAAGTCGACCCCAAACTTTTGGGATAAAGGCTTTGTTGCTATTGTAGATCCTAGCTGTTTTGAGGAGCAGATCCCCTTTTCAAAACTGGAGCCTAACCTAAAGTCAGGTACAGTTCGGGCAGAATTGGGTTGGGTCTCGAGTCGGGTCCGGTTTTGGGTTCCAAATGGTAGCCCCATTTAGTATCTTAACTACAACTAATTGAAAACCAATTTTATGGTCTTTCCTGTATATATGCATGGTTTAGATAGCCATTGTACAAAAATAATGCAAAATAGTATTCACAGTGAAACCTGGTTTACATGAACCAGAAGAAGTATCTAAAAGATGCAATTGCCGCAATTCCTAACTAAATCATTTTGCCAAATCAGTCTGTCAACTTTAGTGTATAATAACAAACAGCAGTGATTCTTCTAATCCAGAAAGTGCATACAATAAGTGCCAGCTATATCTACTCTTTATCTATACAAGTAAGCAAAAAGACAAACCTCCAGTGCGACGGCTCATATGTCCGGAAGAAAACATGAGTTTTGTTCATATTGACCATTGTTTCAACCCACATTGTCCAGGTAGTTAAGGCCATCCTGAAGGCAGAAGTTATGGACATTCCGAGCTTCAGTGATCTTCCTGCCTGAAAATAGCAGCCCCTGCAGAGAATCCACAAAGAGGAATTCAGTATTTGTGTATATGAGGAGGCATGACAAGCATGATTCACATAAACATTAAACATTATACAACAACAAAGCCTTCATCCCAATTTCTGGGATTGGCTATTTGAATCATAGATGTTAGCTAACATAGCTAACATCTATGACCCCATCTCCTTTATCCAAGTAGCCAGCCCCATGGAGGCAGGGACTACATTGTTCATAGTATTTTCAGTCCCAACATGCCAGTTGTGGTAAATTTACTCCACCAAATGCTGTTGCTACCGATTTTTAAACGGAGTAGATATATGAAATTTGTACCGGTTTATAAATTGAATAGATATGTCAAATTTGATTAATCTAAGTAGCCGAGCATTATACAACGCAACAGTTAATAAATAGGAAGTAGAGAAAAAAGAGCACAACACAACAAAGAATAAACCAATATTTAATAAATATAATGAATAGGTAAGAGAGAAGAAAGAAAGTATGGAAGAGAAATAAGCGGTGGTTTCGGTGCAAATACTGCACTGCACTAATTTCATTCATCACATCCATCTAATTCCTTCTCATCCACCCACCTATATATACTCTCTCTCTTACCCAAACCTATTTTCCTCCTTTGTTCTTACAACTGGTTCAAGAGAGGGTTATGTATTCAGAGTTATTGGGAAATTGTGATATACTGATTCTCTTCCTATAATTACTTAAATTAATATAATTATTGATCTTGCTCGACATGCACAGCCTCTCTAGAGGGCCCTGAACAAAGGGGCTTTGGGTGTGATGCCTCTGTCGTTCATCTGATGAAGGTATTACTCAAGTCCAGAGATGGAAATTTTATTTTGAATTGAATAAAGGCGAAAATAGAGAAAGGGGGGAAATGGAGCACCTGATTCCCTTCAAAGACCATCTCTTTCACCTTTGCGTCCTCCTCTGTGGCCATGGAAGGTACCTTCGACGTGCGATGGTGCTCCGTGGCCTGGAACCGATGGCAAAGGACGGCGATCTGGCTGAGCAGCGACTCCCTATCCGAATGCCACTAGGACTCATTTGCCTAGGGTCTCCATGCACGAGTGTAGAGAGAGAGAGAGAGAGGAGGAGGAGGAGGGTGTTGGCCATATTTGAGAGGAGGGATTTGGAATTTGAGAGGGTTTTCAGAATCTGGAAACAAAATTTTGAATTAGGGAGAAAAGAATAAGAAAATGAGTTTAGAAGCTGACCTAAAAATGAGAGGAATTGGAAAAATCAGTAGAGCTTTGAGGCTGGAAAAACTCGAATGAAATCGAGGTAAAAGAGAGGGCTGGAGGAAGCTCCATGGAGGGAAAATGAAATCGAGGTAAGAGAGGGCTGGAGGAAGCTCCATGGAGGGAAAATAAAATCGAGCGAGAAGGGAAGGAGAGGGAAAATGAAAATGAGTGCGGGAGAGTTGGAAAAGAATATTTCTTTGCTTCCTATGTCACAGGATGTGGGTTGGTTTGATACTAAGGGCTTGGCCCAATAGCTAAGTTCAATTTAAGTGGGTTAAATTTAATAGTCCAAGGATCTAATTAAATACATACAAATGCACCATCCAATAAATACAACCAACCAATAATTAAATAATAAATTAACTATAATATTTGTATTATAATTTTGCCAAGTAAAATACTAAACTAAAATCCAAATATTGACTTATAATCCAATAGTTAATCCTAAATTCAAAATTTGACCAAAAAATTACCCGGGTGTTTTTTCATTTCCCGCCAAACTATTTGGGACAGGCTGAAATTCTATTTGGGACGGACAGAAAGTTCAGTCCAAAATAAGTAAATATTATCAGGATCGAAAAACAATGCGTCCTAAATGATATTACTTTGTGTCCCAAATAATATTATTTAGGACTCATAAAAATTGTGTATCAAATAATGTCGTCCCAAAAGGTCACTTTTTTTGTAGTGATACATACTCAAATCTACAAGTTTGAGTTTTATTAATTAGGCTTCAAGCCTAACATATTCTATTTTGGCTTCAAGCCTTATATTCAATCTACGTTTCGAGCTGAACATTTTCTTTCAAATTTTCTTCATGAAACTTCAGGTTCATCTAAAAATTATCAAAAATATCACCAAAATAATAATTTCTTGATGATAAGAAAAACATTATTTCTTATTGAGAAGAAGATAAGTTATGCAACATTATTCTTGAAAATAACCAACAAAATAGAAATACAAATCTGCACCATAATGAAAACTCAAAGATAATGTGGACGTTTTTTTTTAAATTTATTTACGCACTTGAATAATATAATCAAAATATGAGAAACAAACATTTATTTTGCTATGCACCATTCTAGATTTTTTTTTTTGGAAGCCAATTACTATCTAAAATGTGCATGACAGCATATGCTAATAAGACCTGATTTATATATCATATGAATATAGACATCTGTTGTTGTGGGCTAGGCTATGAGCCACATACGTTGATTTACGTTGATTTTATATATCATATGCACATACGTTTTTTTTTGGAGAAGACGAAATAGATTGTTTCTTTACATTATGGCCAAGACATTCAAAATAGAAAATATATGACCAATGTACAACAATCATTTCGTTCATAGGTTTATAAATAACATAATCACAATTACATTGAATGAAGTAAATTTTTTTTAATCATTTCAAAAGTTAATAAGTAAAATAAATATTAAATTTTAAGAAACAATTTGAGAATTAGAGGATGTTTACTATTAAGCATAATAAAAAAATGATCTCAAACATGAAAGCTACATATTATACAACAAATTAGATGAAGTGAGAGATGGATAACAATTATATAAACAAATTCATATGTAGGATCAAAGGAGCAAACCATGAACAAACACCTTTATCAATCGAAATAAAAAGGTTTACATGATGTTTGAGTTATACCTTGACATCGATGAGTCTGCCGAAATGAATAATGGTTGCATCGTGCTGATAACGTGTTATAAACTAGAGATAGAGCAACAAGAGAAAATGGAGATGAAAGTTGTGTGTCATTTCATTCATCCAATATGGCCTTTATATAGGTTTACAATGGATTGCCAAAGGTCATGAGTTATGAAATCAAAGGGCATGAGTTACATAAGTTATGAAACCAAAGGACATGAGTTACATAAGTTATGGATGACTAAGAGTCATGGGACATCCATATTTACAACACTAAGAATATTATATATAGCTGTAGAATGTTGAGTTATCAGTAGTACAATAGTAATGGATGAATTAAATCTACAATTGCATATAAGCATGCTTATGCTGTTTATTTATTTTTACCTTTTTTTGGTCCACGCAAATTTCTAAAGAATAAGTGCTAGTGTTGCCGATCATTGGAAGAAGAAGCAATAATAGTTTTGAAAAATATTCTTGCTCCTTTGTGTAGCTAGCTAGCTAGGAAGAAATAATCTTTGCTTAGCTAGGAAAGCATATCACAGTAGTAGTAATGTGTTATGAGTTCCACGTGCATGGTTGCACTTGCATTAAAGGACTTAGGATTCATAAAAGTCCTTGAGACTTAGATAATTGCACTTAGAACCTATGCCATATACATATAAAATATTATAATAGGATTAATTAATAGTATTTTTTTATACGTGTTGTATTGTTATTTATGTTAACGAATAGCTTAATCATATTAAGATTAATAAAATAGTTAAACATTATACATATATTTGATCGTAAGAGATTTTATATATATATATATATATATATATATATATATATATATATATATATATATATATATATTTAAGCAAAATATATATATATATATATATATATATATATATATATATATATATATATTTATATATATATATATATATATATATATATATATATATATATATTTAAGCAAAAAATATATATATATATATATATATATATATATTTAAGCAAAATATATATATATATATATATATATATATATATATATATATATATATATATATATATTTAAGCAAAACCCCTCTCTTTATTAAAGCCGGCGCAAAATGCTGAAGCCGGACACGTATACAAGCCCGAACTGTACAAGTATACCACCAAAAAGAAACAAGAGGGGTCAACAGGTTCACCTTGGATCAGGGATGGGGGAACCAGAATGATGTCGGACTATGGGAGCACAGAGTGCTCATTTTGCGACATTGCCGGAAGACCTCCCGGATGAGCTGATCAGCTGAGTATTTGTGATCTTCCTATCTAGCCTTGTTGCGATTCTTCCAAATCGCCCATGTGGCGGCCGCAGCGACGATCTGGTAGCCATGGGAAGCTCTCCCCCAAGAGACTGCTAGATCGTTGAAGCGTCCTTCCCCTGGCTCCATACTGTAGGTGTGGCTGAGGGTCCTCCAGACTCTGTCAGGCAGGCTACCGTGGCAGAAGATGTGATCGATAGTCTCGATCTGTCGCTCAGTACAGCAATTGCAGGCGGATGCTAGGCTAATCCCAATGGTATTGAGGATGTCATCAGTCGGCAGTTTCTTCCTGATAACTCTCCATATGAGGAAGGACCATTTCTTGGGGATGCAAGAGTGCCAGTAAAGGACAATGGGCTGATGCGACTGCCCCGTGCCGCGGACGGTGAGTCTCGCCGACCTCACCGAGAAAGCCCCGGAAGCCTCGAGCTTCCATCTCAGAGCATCGGTCTCACGGCTAATCTTCAGACCGTGCGCTTGAATGTCCCTGACCGTGTCGTTGCCTGCCCATTTGCGAATCTTGTCCCAGTTCCAGTCTTCGCTGTTGAAGTTCCACAAGTCTTTGATTCTGCTGTTCGCAGGGATGACCATGCGCCTTATGATAAAGTTGTCCCCAATCCATCTTTCCCTGAAAGGGTCCGACTCGCCGTCCCCTATTTGGATTCTCATCTCTGGCTCGGCTAGGTCACGCCCGCTCAGGATGCATCGCCATGCCGCTGATGACCTGTTGTTAGCTCTTGCCTCGGTCGGGAGGATATGCTTGAAGTACCTGTTCTTCATAAACCTGGTCCATAAGTTATCGTCCGTGCGAAGCTTCCACCAAAGTTTCATCGAGAAAGCTTTAACGATGTGGGTGAGTTTGGTGAAGCCCAACACCCTTTCTCGATGGGATGGGCCATGGAGTCCCAGCTGGCCCAGTGATGTTTGTTGATGCCATTGCAATACCCCCAGAAGAAATTGCACATCATTTGCTCGATCGAAGAAAGCACATTTAAAGGCGGGGAGCACGCCGCCAGGGTGTAGATGGGAATAGAGGTGAGCACATGATTAATAAGGATAATCTTGCCAGCTGGGGATAGAGTAGCATTATGCCATCCGTCAAGTTTGTTCCTGATACGAGCGATCAAGGTTTCAAATATGCCAGCATTGGATTTGCCGTACAGTAGGGGGCACCCCAGGTAGTTGAACGGAGGGTGGTCAACCGAGAAGCTAGTTAGGTGGGCTAGTCTCATCGCGTGCTCTTTTTTGATATTGTGGTGGGCATAAATGACGCTCTTATATGGGTTGATCTTCTGACCAGAGCAGGCGGAGTACCTCTGCAGGGTATGTTGGACTACTGCTACCGCTCCTTCTTCCCCTGACGAGAATATAAGTAAATCAACGGCAAAGGCCAGATGAGTGATTATAGGGCATCCGCTGGAAGTGTGATAGTACTGGAAGTTCGGAGTATTGATCATGTTGTTGAGGTTCCTACTCAGGGCGTCGCCGCTATGATGAAGACCATGGATGACAGAGGGTCTCTTTGTCTAATCCCCCGACTCGATTTGAAAAATCCCTCTACCTGGCCATTGATGATCGTGGAGAACCAAGAGTTGCTGATAGCTCTCCACACTAAGTTGGTCCAGTACTCGGAGAAGCCGAATGCCCTGAAAACCCAGATCATAAATTGTCAGTCCAGTCTGTCGTAAGCTTTCTCTATGTCTATTTTGACTGCAATGTTTCCCCCCTGGCAGGGAACTTCATGCAAGTAATGAGCTCTTGGTCTAGCATAATATTGTCCTGGATGTTCCTCCCACGCACAAATCCACTATGCTCCCTCGAGATGATCTTGGGGAGGATCCCTGCCATTCTGGTAGCGATGATTCTGGATATGATCTTGTTGATGAAGTTGCACAGACTGATGGGACGAAAGTCGTGAAAGGTCTTCGGGTTATCTTTTTTTGGGATGAGGATGAGCTTTGCGCTAGAGATGGCTTTGGGATAGGTGGCTCCTTCGAAGAATACGGCGGCCGCTTCGGTGATGTCCTGCTTGATGATATCCCAGCATTTGCGAAAGAACACACCCGAGAACCCGTCTGGACCGGGAGCACTATGTTTATTGAATGCCCAAGCCGCCTCTTCCACCTCCTGGATGGCGGGGATGCGCACGAGCTGGACGTTGTCAGCGTCGTTAACAAGAGAGGGGATTTGGTCCAGGAAGGCGTTGTCTTTGTGAACCATTTCTTTGGAGAATAATTTGGAATAGAACTCCGTAGCGGCCTCTTGGATGCCTTTTTGGTCAGTTATGATGTTCCCGCTCTCATCGGTGGTGTGGTGGATCGATAGCTTTTGTCTACGCCCGTTGACGCAGGCGTGAAAGTATTTCGAGTTTTTGTCCCCGTCGTTGTCCCATTTCAATCTGGCTTTTTGCTTCCAAAAGTCAGTCTCTGCCTTGATCCTAAATTTGAGCATGGCCTTGGTGAGGTTGAGAGCAGTCCTAGCCGCCGGGGATTGATCTTCTGCGAACCTGGCTTCGGTACGGGTGACGTCGTCCTCTGCAATCCGAACGGCTTGAAATATGTCCCCGAAGGCAAGTTTGCTCCACTTGGACAGGGCTTTCCTGGTGGCCTTGAGCCTGTTGCTCATACGGGAAAGGAGATTGGGAGAATCCACACTATTCCACGCCTCGGCGACGATGTCCAAGAATTTGGGGTGCTCGGTCCAGAGGTCGAGGAATTGGAAATTCTTTTTGGATGGGTTGGAATTATTTTTGATTTCCACAAGCAGCGGGGCATGGTATATATATATATATATTTTTTTTTTATTTCCACAAGCAGCGGGGCATGGTATATATATATATATATATATATATATATATATATATATATATATATATATATATTATTTTTTTAAAACCAAAGCCGGTGGACGACTCCACCCGACCTTGGCCCGGAGGCCGTGGCCACCGCCACCCAGCCACCTCCGTGGGAGGGAGGGCTCGAACCCGGCCCTCACCTCCGATGCACGGTGGTGTTACCAGTACACCACGACTCGATGTGCGATATATATATATATATATATATAACCTCCGATGCACGGTGGTGTTACCAGTACACCACGACTCGATGTACGATATATATATATATATATATATATATATATATATATATATATATATATATATATATATATATATATATATATATATATATATATATATAACCTCCGATGCACGGTGGTGTTACCAGTACACCATGACTCGATGTGCGATATATATATATATATATATATATATATATATATATATATATATATATATATATATATATATATATATATATATATATAATATATATATAAATATAAAATATCTATTTATATATATATATATATATATATATATATATATATATATATATATATATATATATATATATATATATATATATATATATATGTGTGTGTGTGTGTGTGTGTGTGTGTGTGTGTGTGTGTGTGTGTGTGGTGGTGGTAGTGTACATATTCAAAAATATTTTATCTACATGTACGTAAGATTTTTATATAAAAAGGTCATATGTGTCACGTCCCATTCCCGCTAGGGTCGTTCGTCATCGCTCTGACCCCTGTGGGATCGTTCGTCCTCGCTAAGGCGTGATGTCGTGCAAGTCTAAGTTGCGCTTGCACAAGGTCGGTACATGTACAAAACAACTATACAAAGCAAAACACACGCATACAATATATTTAATTTTAGAAAATCGAATATTTGACACAGAGGTTTGAAATGGAAATACTTTATTTTATTCGTAACTTGTTAGGAATACAAGTACAAAGCTTTGCAAACTCAGAATGCCTTATCTCGGCTACATATATCTCTTTGAAACTCTTTTTGAAAATAGTCGCAATGTCCATACACCATATCCCTTTATTACATATTCGAAATAAAAAAGACACCTTCAAAGGAAACTTGCAAACTGGACTTGAAAATGAAAATGTTTTGAGGCAACCGATAAACTCTACCGGGCTGGACGAGCTTTAGCGCCTCACCTGAAATTCCTCTGTCTTATTGCTATCTGAAATAGTGCCCACAACGTGAGTCAGTACACATCATGTACTGGCGAGCAATTTTTGGCCAAACTCACATAAATCTACACTAAGTAGACAGTGAAGCTAGCATACATTTGTTATGTGATCTTTTTACTTGTCTAGGTTAACCTTTGCCCAGAATGTTCTTTTTTAAGCAATTCATGAAGGGAACATAAATAAGAGAAAGCATTTACATAAATATCTTACCCAACACCGACAACCATCCCTACACAAGACATGTTAGCACAATTTGCATAACAAATAACGTATGTGTCATTCTTGCAGATATTGAAGTTTATAACTTAATTTATGTAGCATATCTACATGATGGTCTACGGGTTATTTCGTGATTAGACGCTGTGACACTTTGGTTCAGCTCGTCGCTATGGACTTCGATATCGACACCCCTTTTTCCAGGGGCCCTTATCTCTCCTAGGCTGAGTGGTTTGAGGCACCCGAAGAATCCACCCGAGAGAAAAATTTTACCTTGTGCACAACTTGTTCGAGACCAATGCATCCTCTACGGTTTCTATCAGATAAAATAGATTCAGTCATATGCACATATCGATGTACGACACATTCATTTTGCGCCTTTTCTCTTATTCATCTCAACATTTACAAGTCCGTCTGTACACATCTACATTTTAAAGCATACCAGCAATAGAGAAGATGATCATTCATGTGGAACAAATTATAGCAGCACGTGATCTAGCATTCGAATCAATTCATTTATTTTCTCTTATCTTTTAATATTATGGTATTGTTGATCAATGGGACGCAAAAAAATTAGACTATATATCATTTTTATTAGGGTGTGGAGATTAATGTTAGCCCGGTCAAAGCAACTCACCAAGATAAATCTTATTCGAGAGGAGGGACTCCACGCACATCCTATGTGTCCTGCATTGGCACCAACATTTGATTAGCATACTTTGGTCTCTTTCTCTCAAGATTCGAAATGAATGAGAAATACAATAAAAGCGAACAATGAAAATCAATTATCGAAAACCAACACGAAAATGCATTCATCAAAACCAAGCAGCAAAAGAAAACATCCAACGAAAACTCTTGGATTCATTTCAATAGAAGCCGATCCATCAGTTGGAAAGGTTCATTGTATTTCATCCGTGATCAATCGATACCGGCAAAGATTTCTCCAAACACTCAGTTTAAGACTGGGCTAACAAGCCATGGGTATTACTAGTTGACCACGAGGAGCGGAGCACTACATAATAACCCACTGAGAAAAAGTTTTGTCCTCAAAACTTAAGAAATAAGCTCACCTCCAGTACGGTCCTGATCCTGATCAAGTAAGGTGGACATATTGAAAACATGAGCATTCCGTAGTTGTTGATTGTGCGGATTACCTCTAATCGACGGTGGGTCCCTCAATGGCCCACACTCCTTGGTATCATTGCGGTTTCGAGCTGTTCTATTTCTTTCCAGACAATTCCTGACAGATTGACCCTGTTGGCCACAATCGAAGCAAGCATTGTTAGTGGCATGACAATATTCCTTGTTGTCCCCACTTTTTCCACAGTAACTGTATTCCAGACCATTTGCATAGCGACAGTCTTCCTTAACATGCCCTTGTCGACTGCAGAAGGTGAACACGGGTTTATTGTTCTGCTCTCCGTTACTTTTCTTTTCCCCGCCGTGGTATCTTTTGGCAGGCTAATTACGACTGGCCTGAACTTTTGCTAGTGCAGTCCTCAGGCTAAATTGTTTCACTTGTACCGCCGCCTCAAAGTCCTGTGAATAGGATTCACAGACTCGGTTCAGTACACTCAATTGAATGTCATCATTATATCCTTTATGAACTGATTCATGCTTTCATTAGGAATCATAGAGACAGTAAATTGTGCAAGCTTGGCAAACTCAGACTCGTAGTCCTCCACGGACATGCTCTCATGTTTTAGTGACATAAATTCGTCCTCCATCTTCTGACTGATGGCAGAAGGAAAATATTGCTCCAAAAATTCTGTCTTGAACGAGGTCTAAGAAATCTTTCTATTTTAGCCATCGCAAGCATCTCTGGCTTCTTCACATTCCACGAATCCTTTGCCCACAGACTTATTTGCAAAGCGGCACAGCCTACCTTTTTGCTACTTGGAACTCCTATGAATGCGAACAGACATTCCATCATATCGATCCAGTCCATTACTTTATCTGGTGATGTCCTACCCTCAAATTTCGGAGGTTTCGTATCCAAGAAGTCCTTTGGCCTAAAGGAAGAGTGCATGTGTGCCTGCTGGGGCTCGTCACCATCCACGGGCCCAATTTTGGGAGTTCCGGTTGGATTATTCGCTGTGGTGGTATCACGATTGCCCGCTAGCGAAGATACGATTTGGGCTGAGGCATCCATCTGCCTCTGTTGTGCCATGCTATGCTCCTCAGCTTATTTCTGCTGAGTTTCTATTTGGGCCTATTGTGCCAGGCTACGCTCCTCAACTTTCTGTCACTAAATTTCCATCATGGCCAAAATCCGTTCTACCAGATCGGTCGAGCCAGATGGTCGAGAAGCCATTTCTCTACAAAAGAGTGTAACTTCTGTCAGTCTCATAAAATATTATAGACTTATTATATGGGACATTGGTTTTCATAATTCAAAATTGGGACCTTTGAAAGCCATCAAAATATTTTATATATTTTTGAAATCGATAATTAAAAGAGGCCAAGGACGTAAAACTGTACTCTGATACCACTTTGTCACGCCCTAATCCCGCTAGGGTCGTTCGTCCTCGTTTGATCCCTGCGGGATCATTCATCATCGCTAAGGCGTGATGCCGTACAAGCCTAAGTTACGCTTGCACAAGGCCAGTACCTGTACAAAATAACTAGATAAAGCAAAACACACGCACAAAGCATATTTAATTTCAGAAAACCGAATATTGGACACAGATGTTTGAAATGGAAATACCTTATTTTATCCATAACTTGTTAGGAATAAAAGTACAATGCTTTTCAAACTCAGAATTCCATATCTCGGCTACATATTTCTCTTTGAAACTCTTTTTGAAAATATCCACAATGTCCATACATCATATCCCTTTATTACATGTTCGAATTGAAAAGACACATTCAAAGAAAACTTGCAAACTGGACTTGAAAATAAAAATGCTTCTAGGTAACCGACAAGCTCTACTGGGCTGGACGAGCTTTAGCGCCTCACCTAAAATTCCTTTGTCTCTTTGCTATCTGAAATAGTGCCCACAATGTGGGTCAGTACACATCATGTACTAGCGAGTGGCTTTTGGCCGAACTCATATAAATCTGCACTAAGTAGACAGTGAAGCTAGCATACATTTGTTATACGATCTTTATACTTGTCTAGGTTCCTTTTTAAGCAATTCATGAACGGAACATAAACAAAATAAAGCCTTTACATAAATATCTTACCCAATATCGACATCCATCCCTGCATAAGACATGTTAGCATAATTTGCATAACGAATAATGTATGTATCATTCTTGCAGATATTGAAGTTCATAACATAATGTATGTAGCCTATCTACATGATGGTCCACGGGTTATTTTCCGTGATTAGCCGTGGTGACTCTTTGGTTCATCTTTTCGCTAAGGACTCAGATATCGACACCCTTTTTCCCAGGGGGCCCTAATCTCTCCTAGGACGAGTGGTTCGAGGCGTCCCAAGAATCCACCCGAGTGACAAATTTTACCTTGTGCACAAGTTATCCGAGACCAATGCATATCTTATGGTTTCTATCAGATAGAACATATTCAGACATATGCACAGATGTATGGCACGTTCATTTCGTGCCTATTTTTCTTATTCATCTCAACATGTACAAGTCCATCTATACACGTCTACATTTTAAAGCATACCAGCAATAGAGCAGAAGATCACTCATGTGGAACAGATTATAGCACCATGTAATCTAGCATTCAAATCAATTCATTTATCTCATCTTATCTTTTACTATTGTGGTATCGTTGATCAGTAGGATGCAACAAAAGTAGACTAGAGATCATTTTTATTAGGGCATGGAGATAAATTTTAGCCCGGTAAAAGTAATTCACCAAGATGAATCTTATTCGAGAGAAAGAGAGACTTCACGCACCCTTCACGCACCTTCTATGTGTCCTGCATTGGCACCAATATTTAATTAGCATGCTTCGGTTTCTTTCTCTTAAGATTCGGAATGAATACAAAATACGATGAA
>JANAVB010017195.1:367266-471843 GCA_029216955.1 Iris pallida | reverse complement strand
TATGCAAAGTGCGTCATCTAAGTGCCACAAAAGCCTGATGTCCTAAGCTCGAGGGCCCTAGGGATTTAATCACACAGATAGGGCTTGAGCCTTTGACCTAAACATACCAACCACTATGTTAACCAATTAAGCACTTGGGGACATGTAACCTTGTCATAAATCAATATGAATAACTACATAATGAATACATGGGTTTGTCCTAACATGGAACAAATAGTGGGTCGGAACTCCGGATTATGAATAATTTAAGATCAAATCCTAACAATATGTTGTCAAATAACAGAACCCAGGGGATCCTATTGCTTGGGCGAGGGGCTAGCCTCCTAGTAGAAAGATCTATCATTAATAATCTTTGTGCATTTGAAAATTCAGTTAATATTGATTAGAAAAGTATAGGAGGTCACAAGAGTTTGCCAAGTCGACTCTAAATATGCTAGCACAAGTCAAATTACAATAACTTGGTCAATGACAAGAATAAATCTACTTGTTATACGTGAACCATTAGGCTCCTTACCAAGAAGGCAAGAAGTTCAAATCGTCATTCACGTCAATCTCTAAACTGACCGGACAACTGAACCGGATGACCAGCCAGTTTACGAATTCAGAACCATTTCAAGATTCTAACTTGCAGATCAAGATTGACACTAGTGTGTGTCATGGCTACCCATATCATAAGATACTATAGTTGCATAACTAAGAACTTGTCCATGTTCATTTACCAGGGAATTCATCTTTGTTAATCGTCTCGAATGCATATGAAATATGAAATTAGTATGAATCTATAGGACAAACATGTATCTTGCTTACATATTTACACCTCAATTAGATGATGAGCATAAGTTTTTCCAAGTCTCATCTCACAATTTACGTGGACTGTTTGAGGGTAACCAAAAAAAATATTGGACATTCTTCCTATGTGTTTGCTAGGAGTGGTAGATCAGTACACCCAATGATTATCCTTTAATAATCATAACTAGGGCTACAATTGAGAGCAGTATCAAATTGTAGTTGCATGCCCACAAGATGTGTGTGACAATCTCAAGTCAAAGGATCACTTGCCCAACAACATGAAGGACCTCTTATTAAGTATTAACACATAGTAGATAACTTGATTCTTATGGGAGTCGTTGTAATGATTGATAATTTATTGATAGTCCTCTTGGCTTTATATAGCCTTACAGTCAATATTCAATGAGGATATCTGTGGCATATTCTGGCATACCAAATATGTCCGCAGGATATTTCAAATCCTTTATGCTAATACATTACTAAATGACATACTAAATATTCCAACAAGTCATTAGTAACTTATTCGACTTATAAGCAGCTACACTCTTGCTACACATGATATAAGAGAGTTGTTCAATACATCAAATGAGTTCGCATATAGTATACTGTTTTTTGGTTCTAGTAGGTCCTTAGTGAACCTATGACTAAGAACACTTCAAAGGATTTGGACCTTATATATATTATTCTATGACCGTCTGAATCATTGTCTCATTTTAGGGACTTTAGCGCGTTGTTACAAGTAGATATATAATTAAATCAAGAGAGCATAAATGCAAAACACCATAAATAATAAGCTTTCTAATAATGGATTGTCTAATAGAAGTGGTCGTTACAATTAGAATCACCTAATTTAATCAGTTGCTAGGGCATATCAGTTTCAAGTCGAACTCGAGATCACATTTCGAGGCGAGCTTGAGCAAGAACTTGAGCTTGTAAACTGTCTTCATGCTCAAAATCAGCTAGGTTTGCAAGGAGCTCTGGCTTGGATGGGTAATCCAGCATTGAGTGCTTATCATGGCAATGGCAAGCCGTTAAAGAGATTGCTGAAGATAGAAGATCACGAGTTGAGTCTGGCTGGTGTATAATACAGCAATGTAAGGAATGTAGGTGTATTATACATGCAAATATGCAATGTAGAGGAAAAAAGAGCATTTGGCCGTAGGCAGGACTTGTTTGTATGAACACTAGCAATAGCAATTTAAATTTTGTGCGGGTACTGGGCTTGTATCTCTTAAAAGGTATATAGAACTTGAGTCGAATTGTGTCCTAATAGAGTCGTGCCAAGCGAGTACTCATCCAGCTTTGCAAATAAGCTTCTTCTCGAGTTCTTAGCTCAAGCTCAATTCTTTCAGGAAATAAATTGAGTTTTTTTTTTTTTCCATGTTCAAGCTTGGCTTGTTAAAGAAGACGAGTCGAGCGGAGGCGAAGTCGAGCATTGTTTTCAGTTCAGTTCAGTCGAGCATGGAGCTGCTTTGTTCATTTGCAAGCCTAGTTCTTAGTGCCGCCTGGCATACTAAACCAATTCTGGTTTCCTACTGCCACAGCAGTATCTCAGCTGAAATTCTCAAAAATTACTAGAACTGACAAAATTTGGGGAAGTTTTGTGGGTTCAATATGTATAGTGTACTGATGATATGGACTAAACTATCTAACTCCCTTTAAAACTGTATAACTATTTCGTAATCACACCAAAGTTTGGACATGAACATTCAATTGAACGTCAATGGGGAATTCAGAATCCTGTCGGGATTAAAGGCAATGGCTAATTGTGAAGTAGCTAAAAGGGTCAAAAGGAGTATCTATTTCATCGACATTAAGCCTTTTCTTATCAAATTCTTCCACCTTTTCTTGTCATGGACTGGTTTAAGCATTAGAGGGATACAACTGGGTTAACCCAATTGAGGCTTAACGCAAATGCGTTATCTTTGCAGGTAGAGGTTCTAGCTCATCTCCCTGAGCCATCCACTCAAAGGTCGGCCAAGACTAAAACATTAAGAGAAAGCCCGATCATGATCAAGGTCCAGTTAGATCCAACCTGTAATAGATAGTAGTACAAAATGGTGAATTAGCCCCACTGACACTGCTTTGGAGGCATATTCACTTTTGCTCTTGTTGATTCATTTAATGTTGTGTTATCCTAAGGTTTCGAATTGGGTTTGACAATGAAGAGAGTAATAAGTTTATGATTATTTATGTGCTAACTTCGGTCAATATTGTGTGCTATAAATATATTTGGAAAGTCCAGCAGAATATAATAGTTGGAAGAAATCTGATAGGTTCCCAAATGTGGCTGACCTAAAACGTAGGATAGCTATCAAAATTGACATAGTAGAATGATTCGAAAGAGAATTTGGGGAAGACAAGTAAATATATTGAATTCAGAAAAAGGCGGGGAAAAGTATGAACTAGATCAAAAAGATTCAAAGAACAATTGATAAGGAAGAGAGGTTGAAGAAGAATTACTTCTACTGCAGGGAAAAGAAAACTAACAGTAAGAACAATAAAAGTGACATACATTCCTCTTCTTTTTTCTCTTACAATCCTCTTATTTAGGCTTTTCTAAGGGCACTACCCTTTTGCTAGGGGTAGCCCAAAAAGTTTCAAAATATTACAAGTTGCCATCAATTTTTTTACTTGGGGTAGCCAAGCAAAGGTATAAATACCAACTTTTGTTTCTTTTTCTCTCTCCTCTACTCTTTTCTTTCTCCTCAACTCTTTTTTTTCTCCCTAACTCTAGGTCAAAGAATTTAACCCCAAATTTTTTCCAACCTACATTTTTTTTAAATTGTTCTCTCAACTCTAGGTCATGATTTTATCCCAAATTTTTCCCTCAACTCTAGGTCATGGAATTCTCTCATTTATTAGTAAGTCATCGAATATGTTTAATGTTGTTTTAAACATGAATTCATATAAAAAAGTTGATTATGTGTTTAATGTAGAAAAATATTGAACATGGAATAACCGGGATCATCAAATGTTGTATACTCTCTTCCCGCCACGCGAAGAACACTTGATGCATCGGAAAAAATGGGTTGTGACACAGAGGACTGTCACTGTCTGGCAGTCCGATCATAGATTAGGACTGCCAGGATGGTGGCAGTCTTCACATAGTAGGACTGCCAGGGGCCTGACAGTCTACATATGTTTTTTTGAGATTCTAAAATTTCAACAAAAAGTGCTTAAAACGGAGGTCCAAGCATCATTTTTTTGCGATTTTAAAATTTCGGAAGACCGTCTAACGGTTAAAGCGGTTACTTCAGGCTCCTCGAAGATACGCTCGTTTTGGGACAAACCGGGCCTCGTTTCGACCTTCCCAGTCAAAAGTTATGGCCCTTCAAAGTTTCAACTGACATAAACATGCAAAAGAGTCAGAGAAGGTCATTCTCGTGTTAGAACCGAAAAATGTAATTTCGCATGAGGGTGGCCATTCTCCGGTTAGTAACACGGAGAATGTCATTCCGTCTAATTTACACGGAGAATAGTCATCTCTGTGTTAGTAAACGGAGAATGGCAATTTCTCCGTCTTAATTACACGGGAGAAGGCCATTCTCCGTGCTAAATTACACGGGAGAATGGCCATTCTCCGTCTTAATTACACGGAGAATGGCCATTCTCGTGTAATTAGCACGGAGAATGGTCATTACAGTGTTAAAACGCAAGAGAGAGAATGGCCATTCTCCGTATTAGAAACACGGAGAATGCCATTCTCGTGTTAAATAAAACGGCGAATGCCATTTTCCGTGTTAAAATAAAAGGAGAATGACCATTTCCGTGTAATTTAGCACGGAGAATGGTCATTCCAGTGTTAAAACGCAGGAGAAGGGCCATTCTCGTGTTAGAAACACGGAGAATGCCATTCTCTGTGTAAATAAAACGGAGAATGCCATTCTCCGTAAATAAAACGGAGACGGAGAATGACATTCTCCGTGTTAATTTACACGGAGAATGGTATTCCAGTGTTAAAACGTAGGGAATGACATCTCCGTGTAATTTAGTACGGAGAATGGCATTCTCCGTTCTAAAATTACGGAGAATGGCCATTCTACGTGCTAAAAACACGGAGATGGCATTCTCCGTGTTAAATGACATAGAGAATGGTCATTCAAATGTTAAAACCACAGGAGATGGCCATTCCGTGTTAGAAACACGGAGAATGCCATTAAACACGGAGAATGGCATTCACCTTGTTAAAAATGCAGGAGAATTACACGGAGAATGACTATTCTCCGTGCTAAATTACACGGAGAATGGCCATTTTTCGTACTAAATTAAGAGTTTTCAGTGAGGAGCTCTAACATAGTTTGATAAGTAGGACTGCCACCCCCGGCAGTCCTATCTAAAGTAGGACTGCCAGGATGCTGGCAGTCTAACTCAAACTTGCTGTTGCAGCAAGTTTCAGTCAGGACTGCCAGCACCCTGGCAGTCCTACTTTAGTGTAGGACTGCCAAGTGGGTGGCAATCCTGATACTGATACTCTGTACATAAAAATAACAATTATCACAAGTACATAAACAACATAATTCATCACAACTACATAAATATTACACATCCAACTAAGATTCATCACAATAATTTCACAATAATCAACTACAATAATTCATCCCAATAATTCATCACAACTACAATAATTCATCACAATACTTAAGTTTCAAAGATTCCACATCCAAATTAAGTTTCAAACAAGTACATAACCATCCACATCCAACTTAAGTTTGAAACAAGAAAAATATCCAGATCCACTATATATCATGCCGGACCTTTGAACGAGATTCCCTATTATCATGAAGGGGAAGTCGACCACGTCGTCGATGCGATCAAGCTGTTGTCGACCGCGACACTAGTGTCACTTTGGCAACCTCCGAGCTTCGGGCGCGCGGTTCGAAATTGTTATCGGACGCTCGAGAGGACGTCCCGCACGTTCCTTCTGCTTTGACGCGGTGTGGATCGTATTCTTTTGTTAGCGGCCGGTGGGTACATGGCAACATACAGTTATTAATAATAGAAACAGAAATAGGACATGCAGTTACCCCCGACATATGAGCATCATGCAGTTACCACCCCCATATGTTATTACAGTAGGACTGCCAGGCATGTGGCAGTCCTAATGTAAATCAAGACTGCCATAGTCCTGGCAGTTCTTTCACAGAGGACTGCCATAGTCTGGCAGTCCTCTTTCACAAGAGGACTGCCAGGACTGTGGCAGTCCTGATTACATTAGGACTGCCACCATGCCTGGCAGTCCTACTGTTATGAGACCCGAACTGCCAAAACGAGATGCTAGTTTGTCGTGTTCTAGGGTTAGGGTTTCAACATAAAATATGGGTTTTTTGTTCGAAATTAGGGAAGAGAACCATAAAGAGTTCTAAACCTATTTATCAAACTTTTCAGAATTAAAAATATTCTAGGGTTTGAATAGAATGTACAAAATTCTCGAAGAAATTATGGAAGAACGTACCTAGATTCCGGTTGCTTGACTTGCGTGTCATCTCTTCGAATCTACGAAGGTTGTGGAAGAATCTTGGTGGAGGAATTGGGAGTGGAGTGGTGGAGAAGAAATTAGGGTTTTAGGAGAGGGAGAGGGAGAGGGAGAGAGCTCTTTTTTCTTTTGAGGAGAGAGAGTGTAGTGAATGACAAATGAAATGAAATGAGAGGTTTGGGGGGTTGGGCTGCCCCCTAGCAAATTTGGGTGCCCCCATAGCAAATTCTCCACCTTCTTGGGCTGCCCCCAAGTAAGTGATGCCCCCAAGCAATTTTGGTAGTGCCCTTAGAAAAAGCCCTTATATACTTGTTGAGAATCAATAAGGGACTTTTAGTCCCACATCGGAATTGTAGTATGTAGAGGAGCTAGACTCCTAGAATAGTAAAGTAGTCCATCAATAAATTACACCAACTATTATTTCACATGGTATCAGAGCCATAACTCTCTTCTCTCTCTTCCACAAAAAAAAAAAAATTATAACTCTCTCTCCCCCCCCAGGCAGGCCCGCAGCCCCCCCCCCCCCCCCCCCTCCGACCCCCCCCCCCCCCCCCCCCCCCCCCCCGGAGCAGCAGCCCCCCAACCCCCCCTCCAAACCCCCCCCCGAGCAGCCCCCGACCCCCCCCCGCCGCCGACCCCCCCCCCCCCCCCCCCCCCCCCGCCCGGAGCAGCCCCCCCTAACCCTAACCCTAGCCGCCAAAAAAAAAGAAAAAAAAAAAAAAAAAAAAGAAAAAAGAAAAAAAAGAAAAAAATCAGTACCTTCTTTTTAGAAGATCTACTGCAGTTGCCTTCGAGAATCAGTACCTTCTTTTTAGAAGCTCTACTGTTGTTGCCTTCGAGACTCAGTATCTTCTCTTTAGAAGACTATGCTACGCTACGAAATCTCTTTAGATTTTCGTCTTGCTTCTGTTACGAAATCTCTTTAGATTTTCGTCTTGCTTCTGTTACGAAATCTCTTTAGATTTTCGTACACTCAGAATCCTTCTAGGATTTCTGTTGCGGCGTGCTGCATACTTCGCCATGCAAGGAGGCACAACTAAGTTTGGGCTGTCCGAACACGTCATAATGACGCGGTTCTAGTTGGTCGCATACACTCCAACATATCAGTGAGGAAGCTAGTTTGTTGTTTCCCCCCTGATCTCTATCTCACCTGTCAGAATATACAGTTGACGAAGACGCTACCTGAGATCAGGATTCACAGCAGATTGCTGACTAAGATGAAGACGAAGCAAACGACGACGACTCAGGAAACAACAAAACCTCACTGATTACAGTTGCAGAAACCATGGATTCCATCTATGGGAAGTTGACAGCAGAAGAGATGAAGGCCCTGGTCGAGGATCTCCTGACCAAGAGATTACCGGAGGCAACCTCACGCGTGACCCATACTGATGTGGATCCGTCACCGTATAAAATGGGGAAGTTGGACAAACTAGAGACGAAGCTGGAAGGCACGACCAACTACTTAAAATGGTCGCGGCAGGCGATGCGGACGCTGAAGGGACGTGGCTTGGTTGGCTATGTAGATGGCCACACCAAGGCCTCGGTCGATCACTCCTCGAAGGAGTTTGCTGTATGGGAGATTGTCAACAATATCGTGGCTGGTTGGTTGACAGCCTCTTTAACCGATCAAGTGTCGGGTAATGTTGAAGCAATGGAGGGAGCTGCTGATATCTGGAGAACATTGAAAGATATGTACTCCGGTTCAGGTAACCCAATGCGAGTCTTCCAACTGCAGGATGAACTCGATCGGGTAGTCCAAGACGATCGTACCATATCTGAATACGCCGCCTTGTTGAAGAAGTATTGGTCTGATCTTGACCATTATGATCCTCTTGGAATGGAGGATGCTCAGGTTGAACCGGCCTTCGCAAAATATTTTCAGAGATTTCTGGATTATATCTCGCGGCAACGGATGATGAAGTTTTTGAAGGATCTCAACCCTGCATTTGAGCAACGGAGGAATGTACTTCTTGCGCAACCGAAGCTGCCGACCTTAGAGGATGCCATAGCTGCCATGGCACAAGAAGAAGCACGGTTGAAGCTGATGCCCACCAGGGGCATCTCCCAGGGGGAGCAAGTCGGAGTTGCCACATCTGCTCTTGCTGCTTTCAACCAGCCTCCTTCTGCGGGAGGCGTTTGCCACAACTGTGGTGACACAGGGCATTACATCCGCTTTTGCCCAAAACCAGCACGGAGTTCCTCGCGTGGTCGGGGCCGTGGTCGGGGTGGACGACGAGGTGGTCGAGGCAGCTACACTGGTGGAAGGGGCACTTACTCTGGAGGCAACACGGCGAATCTGGCGGATGAAGGCCGGGACAATCAGCTGGCGGACATAACTCCATTTGAGAGAGAAGTTCTTGAGAAACTGCGGGGCTCAAAGATTGGTTCTGGTGACCGATAGGTCAATTCTGAGGTGCCGCCCACCTCAGGAGATTACTGCACTTACTTTTCCCAAACCAGTGCCGGTATACCTCCGCGTGCTCTTGCATCTGTCTCTCAGCCAGTTTGGATTATGGACTCTGGGACATCCCGCCATGTCACGGGGTCCCGAGGTGAGTTCCGGGAATACTCTAACCTAACGCCGCCAGAAAGCATTCAGACTGCTGATGGTACCTCCAGGCCTGTTATGGGTAAAGGCACTATTGATTGCACTCCTTCCATCACTCTATCTAATGTCTTACATGCTCCTTCCTTTCCTGTCAATCTTATATCCATTAGCGCCATTATCCTTGATCTAAACTGTACTGTTTCCTTTGATATTCCTAAGATAATCTTTCAGGAGAAGGGAACGGGGAGACGACTGGGCACTGGCACATGGCATAAGGGTCTATGGTACTTGGACAGGAACGGTCTGGACAGAGCACTGGCATCATTGGTTGCAGACGCACAACCAGAAGTCCGAAGTCGAAGTGTCGAAGCCGAGCTACTCCTACACCATCAGCGTGTAGGACATTCTTCCTTTTCGGTTATTAGTCGCATGTTTCCATCCTTATATCAAAAGCGAATAAAGAGTTGTTAGTTTGTGATGCTTGTGAGATGGGAAAACATACCAGAAGCTCCTATGTGAGTTCTGGGCATCGATGTACTGCTGCTTTTGATATGATTCATTCAGATGTGTGGGGTCCTTGTCCTACAACCGGTGTTAACGGTTATAGATGGTTTGTCACTTTTATTGACTGCTCTACCCGCGTAACGTGGGTCTACCTACTGAAGAATAAAAGTAACGTTTTTGAAGCATTTCAGAGCTTCCATCAACGCGTAAAGACACAATATAATGCTCGTGTTAAGTGTTTCCGGTCGGATAATGGGACGGAATATACCCATAAGAGATTTGCTGCGTATTTATCCTCTCATGGTATACTGCATCAAACCTCTTGTGCCTATACACCGGCTCAAAATGGTGTTGCCGAACGAAAAAATAGGCACCTGCTGGAGGTAGCTCGGACAATGATGCTGGCTATGAATGTCCCTAAATTTTTGTGGGGGCAGGCTGTTTTGACAGCCTCTTATCTCATCAACAGGATGCCCTCTCAATTACTGGACTGGAAGACGCCTTTGGAAATGCTCACGGGGACAACTGCGTACACCGTTCCTCCGAAAGTATTTGGTTGCGTATGCTTCGTCCACGATAACAGGCCTGGTGTTGGTAAGCTGGATCCTCGAGCACTTAAGTGTGTCTTTGTTGGGTACACCGGGACACAGAAGGGTTACGTATGCTGGAGCCCGGTTGAACGGAAGCTGTTTGTAAGCATGGACGTTACATTCAGAGAGCTGGAACCTTATTATGGTTCGGACGAAGGTTCTGCGTTTGGGAACACGCCTCACCCAGCGGGTGTTAGACGTGAGGGGGAGGTAGTACGCCCAAACGTAGTTGTCGGATCAGTACCTTGTCCTGTCGTGACAAACTGGCAGAAAGGGGGAGAAAGCATCAATGATACTGATACGGAGGATGAAGAAGACAATACATACATTACGCAGGGGGAGAAGCAGACAAGGGAAAAGGAGCTCCAAGTTTACAGAAGAAGAAATGAGCAGAGGTCCAGTACTGTGCCGTACCCTGTGCCTATAGTGCCAAGTCCCTCGTCTACTCCTGCCCTGACTCCTGAAGATGTTACTCCCGCACCGAATCGCTCGGATTCGGAAGCGGATCTCTCCGATTCGGATGGTATGCTTTCTCCACCACCCATTGCTCCCTTAAGGAGGTCTTCTCGCATTAATGCGGGAAAGGCTCCTATTCGTTATAAAGATTATGAACATGATATCGCCAACTACCTATCTTATTCTAATATTTCTCCGACTTATCAAACATTCCTCACTTCGTTAGACTCCACTTCTTTACCTAAGAATTGGCAGGAAGCAAAGAAGGACCCAAGATGGAAAGCTGCAATGATGGAAGAACTTGGGGCACTAGAGAAAAATAAGACATGGGAGCTGGTGCCATTACCTGAAGGAAGAAAGCTGTGGGATGCAAATGGGTTTACACAGTGAAGGAGACACCAGAAGAAAAAATTGAACGATACAAGGCGAGACTGGTTGCAAAAGGCTATACCCAGACATATGGTATTGACTATGATGAGACTTTTGCCCCAGTAGCGAAGATGAGTACCGTAAGAACACTAGTCTCCATTGCAGCAAACTATGGGTGGAAGCTACACCAGTTAGATGTAAAGAACGCATTTCTTCATGGAGACCTACAAGAAGAAGTATACATGGAGACTCCTCCCGGGTGCTACTCTGTGTCAGATTCAGGTGAAGGAACGTCACATGGAAAAGTGTACAAACTGAAGAAGTCGCTGTACGGGCTGAAGCAATCTCCTCGAGCCTGGTTTGACAGATTCAGAAAGGCTGTCACTGGCATGGGGTACCATCAGACAAATGCAGATCACACGGTCTTCCTCCAGCATGCAAGAGGCCACATAACTATACTTGCTGTATATGTGGATGATATAGTGATCACAGGTGATGATGCTGATGATCATGAGATCACTAAGCTGAAGTCGAAACTCGCTAAGGAGTTTGAGGTGAAGGACTTAGGACAAATGAGATACTTTTTATGTATCGAGGTGTGTGATGGTGAACAAGGAATTGTTCTCTCACAAAGGAAATATGTACTAGATCTGCTGAAGGAGACAGGGATGCTGGGATGCCGAGCAGCAGTCACTCCAATTGACCAGAAGTGCAAGATAGGAGCAGAAGCAGGAGAGCCTGTTGATCGCGAAAGGTATCAAAGGCTAGTAGGCAGACTGATTTATCTAGGGCATACTCGCCCTGATATCTCATTTGCAGTAAGCGTTGTAAGCCGCTATATGCATGATCCAAGAACGGGTCATATGGATGCAGTATTTCAGATCCTAAGATATCTGAAAGGGACGCCGGAAAAAGGACTGTTGTTCAAGAAGAATAGATGCACAGATATTGAGGGATACTGTGATGCAGACTGGGCAAGCTGCATAGACGACAGAAGGTCTACCACGGGGTACTGTGTTTTTGTAGGAGGAAACCTGGTTTCATGGAGAAGCAAGAAACAGTCAGTGGTAGCACGGTCGACAGCTGAAGCAGAATACAGAGCAATGGCTCTAGGGGTGTCAGAACTACTATGGGTGAAAGCACTGCTGACAGAGTTGAAGTTGGATAAGAGGACACCGTTGCATCTTCTGAGCGATAGTCAAACCGCAATAAGTATAGCGAATAATCCGGTTCAGCACGACAGAACGAAGCACATCGAAATCGATCGATTCTTTATCAAGGAGAAGCTGGAGCAAGGGATACTGAAGATTGGCTCAGAAGAACAAGTGGCAGACTGTCTGACTAAGGGTCTTAGTTCATTAAGTCTGTCGAAGCTATGTAACAAGATGGGGATGATCAATATCTATCGTCCATCTTGAGGGGGAGTGTTGAGAATCAATAAGGGACTTTTAGTCCCACATCGGAATTTGTAGTATGTAGAGGAGCTAGACTCCCTATAAGTAGTGAAATAGTCCATCAATAAAATTACACCAACTATTATTTTCTACAATACTAGAATGAAATTGTAACAAACTGCAGCTGGCGTGTCCAATCAGTTATGCTGACTGGACTAAGTGACGAATGGAATGCATCTGATTGGTAGCAGCTGCTGGCCTGGATAACCGCTCTTGCTGATCTGGCAAGCTGACCTAGTCAATCTACTGATCAAAACTCTGATACACTGCTCTGATACTCCATTGCAGTACTCTGATACTCCATTGCTCTGCTGCCAGTAGGTTTGTCAAGTGCAGGACTAAGCCAAGGTGTTCTCAGCTTTGGGTCTTATCAAAATCATACTCCAGTGATCCACCATCTGAATTTAGCATTCGAGTTTAAGCATGATAACTTTGATATTACATGAAGCTTTCTCGACAGAAGATTGTGGAAGTTAAATTGAAGATCAATTTGTTAACATCCCTACCGTTTCACCAAAAAAGTTAGGCTTATGTCATCTCAAAATAAAGTTAAGGCTTGTGATGAGGCTCTTTTAAATGCCATTCTAATATGATGACACAGGTCCAATTTGAGAGTTGGATTTGTGTAGGGGTCTACATTTTTTTTAACATCACCGGGGCCGTAGTTCGATCCTGAGACCGCCTACCCAACCGTCCTTCAGTCTTATAACTCTCCTCATTGATCACTAGGGGTCTACATATATTTTTAATTTGTGTATAATATGCGGAGACGATTTGGACATAAGTTGTTGTCTGATGCAGTGTAAATCCCTGTTGGATATAGGTGGTTATCTGATGCAATGTAAATCCCTGCCACTGCATGAAAACTTGTGGTAAATATTGAAGAATATACTTCTACATTATTGCAACGTTGCTAATTTTAGCATATGACTTATCTACTCAATATTATGATTTATATATCATAATTGAGGGTACAACGCACTTGGAAGTAACTTCAGGAAGCGCATTACTAGAAGAACATAGTATAGATCATGTACATAAACTCAATGTTATAGAAAGTCCCATGATACTCATAAACATTCTAACTATTATAATTAAGATCCACCCTTTGGTTAGGACTTGATCCAAATGTCACTCCATTTTATTTGCTAATTTGCAAATCTCTCTAACCTCTTCATCCTTCTGTTGGATTTCATCATGGTTGGTCCAGTACCACATTGTTGAGTAGAAGAGGGGGTAGGCCTTATTTTTGAGATTTTTTTCTTTTCTTATTGATAGAAACTTGGAGATGACATCTCCTGTACAACTACTTTGCTGTCATTTGCTACATTACTCTTACTCTTTGCTACATTACTCTTACTCTTACTCTTGCTACACTTTGCACATACTATTATGTATCACCATATACTACTTTATCTTATAGCTCGAGATCCTGCTGCCTTGCTGGATGCCCAAAGCAGCAGTAAGATTCTCCTTTTGTAGCCTTCGAAAGGATGTAGAAGTTGCATTAATACATAGTAGGTAGTTATTGGTAGATGATGGTGGTTTTAGGTTGGAGAGTAAGCATATTCAGATTTTCTAGAGAAAAAGTATATAGAGGATGGAAGAATCTAGAGTAGATGGGTAGAGAGATTATAGAATACTCTAGCTCAAAGTGGTGGCTAGATGGAAGGCATTCTCCCCAGCTGCTTGGGTTCAGCTGCTTTGGGATCGATCTGGAGGAGCATATTATTCCTTCCTTTTAATAAATAAATCTTTGGAGTGGGTTGTGGGCCTTCAGGGCCGGGCATAACAGGGCTTTCAGGTTTTGATGGAGCGGGCCTATGGGCGGGAGATGTGGGCCTACGGTCTGGAGATGCGGGCCTACGGGTCGAGTTATAGGCCATTGGGGCCGGGTTGTAGGCCATTGGGGCCGGGTTGCGTTGGGCCATTCGGAGACAAGTTGAGAGTTCTATCAAGATACGTCGAACAATTTAATTTAATTACTATTGCTTCATATATATATATATATATATATATATATATATATATATTTGGAATAAGGGTGAATTTTATTCCTCGCACATAGCGGTAAATGTATTACAATACATAATATCACATCTTCTCATGCCCCATATTATAATATTATGGAGCCAATACTGATACATCGAATTTTATGTTATGTAGAATTCCAATAGTAGGGGTAGTCAGGCCTTCGAAAATACGTCTGTTCCGCTCCTTCCAGACGTGCCAAATGGAAGCGGCAAGACGAACTCTGGCTCTTCTGGCCCACCCCGGATCCCGGCCTCTGTGATCTCGGATCCAGCTAAGAATGCTCCTGATGTCTCTATCCACACCAACACCTCCTCCCAGCTGCACGCACTGCTCAGTCCAAATGTGCCAGGTCGTCGAGCAACCAAAGAAGAGATGTCCCATAGATTCGTCCTCCCCATGACAAAGCACACACTTGGCATCTGGGATCTGCATCCCAAACCTGAGGAGTCTGTCTCTCGTCATCAGTCTGCCCCGCAGAAGTCGGTAGGCACATAGTTGCATTTTTCGGACAATCCCCTTACCCCAAATGAAGTCCACCTCCTCAGCCCGGTCGTGGTGAGTCCGAACCAAGTCATAGCAGCTACGAAAGCAGAATAGACCTGACCCTCCCCCCGACCCAGGGCCGGCCCAGCTCCAGGAGTCCTCATGCTGGCTATTGTCTATAGTAATAAGGCAAATCTCCTCGGCTAGCTGAGCAGTGTAAGGATATCCTTCTGGCCTCCATATCTCATCTCTGATGATCCGACTGCATGTGAGTCCCCTGTCCGCCTCTCTGTCCAGCTGTCCTCCCAGTATCTCCAGTAAGGATCTGGAACCCAACTAAGGATTAAGCCAAAGATCAGTGGTCGTTCCATCTTTCATGTTCCTGCATATAGCGGTCTTAAGCACCGACCGACACCTCAGAATGGCCTTAAATGTGACTGAGAAATTATTGTCTATCCTGCAGGCCCAGAAGTTTGTCCGCCTTAGGTATCTGTTTGCCATCCATTTCGCCCAAGCGAACCCCCCTTGATGAATCTCCAGGCCATCTTCACACAAGCTGCCTTCCTGATCGCATGTAGAGGCTGCAGCCCCACTCCCCTTCCTCCCTAGGACGACATAACTAGTCCCAGGAGATCGCATGCATCCCTCCCCTCCAGATGAAGTCAGCACAGATGGACTCCACTTTTTGAATAGTGGCCGACGGAATCTGGATAGACTGGAGCCAGAACATCGTGATGCCAGCAATAACTGATCTCACCAACTCAATCCGACCGCCAAAAGATAGACCCACAGCCTGCCAGCCTTCCACTCTTCTCTGAGCAAAATCTACCAAGCTGTGACAATCCTGCTCTCTGGCGTAGTTGACTGTCAGCGGGACCCCATGTATTTCACTGGGAGCTCACCTTTTCTACTCCCAGAGCGAAGGCTCTCTCCTCCTTAAGCGTGCATCGGGAACTGAAGTAGACTCTGCTTTTTTCCCTATTTAACTGAAGCACAGATAGCCTTCCGAACTCCTCCATGATGTCTGATAGCGCTCTCATGCCCCGCATGGAAGGCTGGAGGAGCACCAATAAGTCATCAGCATAAATCAGATGTGAGACCACCGGTCTCACCAACCGAAAAAGGGGGACGATCTTCTTGTTATGCACCGCCGTGTCAATCATGCAGGTGAAATACTCCATCACCAAGGTAAACAAGTACGGAGAGAGGGGGTCACCCTGCCTTAGCCCCATGTTGCTCCTGAAGTAGCCATGTGGCGTGCCCTGGATGAGGACTGAGAAGGTAGGGGAGCAATTGCACTCCCTCACCCTCGCAACCCACCTCTCGTCGAACCCCATGGCGAGCATCAAGTGGCATAGGAAGTCCCGGTTGACCGTATCATAGGCTTTCCTTAGATCCAGCTTCACACACGCCTTCATCCCCCCATGTTTGCTGAACTCCCTCACCATCTCATGTGCAAGTAAGCTGTGCTCCGCTATCGATCGGCCCTTGATGAAAGCTGCCTGATTCTGGGACACCAATTCCTGCATAATCCCCTCCATACGCCTGCACATAAGATGGGTAATAATCTTATAAAGAAAGTTGCAACAAGCAATGGGTCTAAAGTCTGCAAGCGAGGTAGCGCCCTCCTTCTTAGGAACCAGCGTCAAGAACGTGTGGTTCATCTCCTTCAGAAGCCTGCCCTCCGCGAAGAACTCCTGAACCGCCTCCAAAACAGGGTACTTAAGCACACCCCAGTGTCGCTTAAAGAACCCTGAAGAGAAGCCATCAGGCCCAGGAGCTTTGTTAGGATTAGCCTTCATCACAATGTCTTCCACCTCCTCCAATCTCACAGGGGCCAATAGCAGGCTATTTTCATGGTGCGTCACCAGCCTTTTCGTGACAAGGGCTGGGAACGTACTAGTGTAATCCGTCTGCTGGTATAAGTCAGAATAAAATCTGACGGCCTCCTCCTGAATCTCCACCGAGTCCCCTACCAGACGTCCCTCGCCATTCAGAAGTCTGGGGATGTTGTTCCGGTGCTGACGAGTGCGGATCACATCATAGAAGAATTTGGTGCAACGGTCACTATCCTTGAGCCAGGTGCATTTAGCCCTCTGTGCCGCACTGATCTCCTCCTGTAACCTCATGATGCTGACCTCCTCAATCAGGGTCTTCTCCCTAGCCGCCAACTCTCCGTCCAGAATGTCAGCCTGTAGAGCCACCTGAGTGTCCCGATGCTCGGCTTCCTTTTCCGTCAGAGAGGTCCACGGTCTCATCTTCACCCAACCCCTGAGCGCTCGCTTGATCTGCTTGAGTTTATGAACCATGCGGAACTGAGTCGTGCCTTCCCGGAAGTGCTGTATCTCCCCCGTAACCACCTCCTCATATCCAGCCGACAGGTACCAGCTATTGTTATACCGAAATGACCTCGTCCGCAAAGTAGGTCTCTCACAAATGCCAACTCGGATATGAGAGTGGTCGCTAGTACCAGCCGCAAGACCTTCCGCCACCGAATTAGGGAAGCACCGGAACCAATCACTATTGCCCAAGGCCCGATCCAACTGACAAGCAATCCGATTATGTGTGATCTTGTTGTGCCAGGTCCAGACATGGCCAGCTCTCTCCGGCCCCCTCAACCCAGACAGGAGCAGACATCTCTGGAAGTCATATAAGACCGAATCCGGAACAAGGCGACCTCCCACATTCTCTTGGCGAAGCAGCATAGCATTGAAGTCCCCCATGATAAGCAGAGGAAGATGCATGTTGTCCGCCATATGACCCAGGCGCACAATGTCCTCCCACAAGGACTCCCGGAGTCTTCGATCATTGTGTCCGTATACAGCACCCAGGATGAAACGGAACCCACCTTTGTTCTCAAAAGAAATGCCAATAAGTTGTTCCGATTTCTGGATCTGCACCCCCTTCCAGCTATCTCGGTTCCATCTAACCCAGATCCTTGCCATATCGCATAGATCTAAGTTGTGAATGTGGTCCCAGTTTGCCGAAGTCCTACGCGAGAGCATCGCGGCCCCTCTGATCTTCGTCTCCAGTAAAATAGCAATGTCACAAGCCTCTCTCCTCAGAACTCCTCCAATCTCTCTCCAGCGACCAATGGAACACCCCCCTAATGTTCCATGCTAGGACCGACATTAATTAATAGATGTCGGGTCCCCCTGAAACTCGTCTGGATCAACACTCGGGGGGAGTATCTCATCCGCCTGATCAATGTCTGCATCCACCATGGAGGAAGGAGCAAGATGTGCCTGAATCCTGCTAAGTGTAAGAACCCAGTCATGATTGGCCTCTGTCTGGACGTCCTGATCCCGCGCCTGTGGGATATCCTCTCGCGTGGTCGGTGCATGTCTTTTCCTGCTGGTGTATACCATGATCGCCGTGGAGGTTTCCGTCTCCTTCTGACTACTGCCAACCGCACTCATACCCCTTGTCACCATGTTCCTCTGAGGCCTGAAAGGGACCAGCGCGCCCTGCGTACTCTCCTGTCTCTGCTGTGATCCAGTCTCCAGCCTCCTGTCGACCCCCATCACCGTGTCCTCCTCCATGTGTCTGTTTGTCGACGTCTTCCCAGGTAATTGGCTGGGAGCCGTCTCCATCCCGAGTGCCTCCGTCTGAGCCGCCGGTGGCCTGACAGCCTCCGTCCCCTTATACTTACACGCACTAGTAGCATGCCCAAAGCACTCACAGTAGGAACACATGGGAGGAACCCAGTCATACTCCACTGACTGTGTTAGAACCTCCCCGGACGGAACCTGATATTCAAGCATACTCGGTAGTTCCGAGCTCGCCTTGATCTCCACAAAGACCCTGGCATACATCAGTCTGGTGCAGAAAGCAGTGGCCTCGTCTGCCTTGATCGGTTTCCCTACGAGGCTGGCGAGTCTCATGAGGAGCGGGATGCTCCAATACTTCACTGGAAACTTTGGGAATCAGATCCAGATGGGGATAGCATTCAGCACCTCCTTCTCACATCTCAGCTCCGGCGTCCATTCCTTCAATATGATGAGTCTTCCATCAAATGACCATGGTCCTCCCTGCAAAATCCTGGTCACATCCTCCGCTAGCCCAAACTTGACATAGTAAAACCCATTCTCTCAGGAGAAGAATTCCATGCTGCCTTTGGGTCTCCAGACTCTCTCCGCATAACCCCGAATTTGGCCATAGAACGGCTTGTTCCCTAACACATATAGCACCAAAGTGTTCTTCCAGAAGTCAGAAACCTCCGCTATTTTCTCGGCGGAGAAATATGCCCTTAGCCCTCCTCCAACCGCCATCGGTGTAACAAATTCCATCGACAGCGGGCTTTTCGTCTCCACTGGTGTGCACACCTCCTTCCATGACCGAGGTCTCTGCTCCTCAGAGTGGGTCATGATTAGAGGGTTCGCAGATCCCGGGCCTTGCCTACCAGTATCAACAGCAATACCCTTTGCCTTCTCTGCCACCGTCGCCTTTGGCCGCCATCCAGACACAGTACGCACCGTACCTCCCCCTCGGCGACGGGGATCGACTGTGCCTCTCGAAGGCCGACTCCCATAATTCCCTCGGGTCTGGGCACCTCGTCGCCCTCCAGCCCGTCATCTCACCACCGTCTGCCAGCCGGCCTCTCCAGTCTCGTCTACCTCCGGCGTAGAACCCGACCCGAATTGGAAAACCGGTGCCGTAGCCCCCGGCCCTCCCCAGCCTTTGTCGGACCCCACGCCCAGTCCCGACCCGCCTCGCAGGGGGCCTCCACCCGCGTCTGACCCCCCGCCTGGGAGGGTCCAACTGGATCCGGCCGACCCCCCCCCCCCCCCCCCCCCCCGCCTGGGGGGGTCCCCTTGCCGTCGCCGCCCGACCCCCCCCCCCCCCCCCCCCCGGGGAGGGTCCCCTTGCGCCCGACGCCCGACCCCCCCTCCTTGGGGGGTCACCGCGCTGCTATCGGGGGTCTCCGTACTGCTGTCGCCCGACCCCCCCGCCTCCCCCCCCCCCCCGCCGCCCCCCCCCGCCCGCCCCCCCCCCCCCCCCCCCCCCCCCCCGCCCCTTCCCTCCTTTCCGCCGGACCCCTCCCTCGAGAGGGTCTGGGGGGCGGAGGGGAGGCGCATTCGCCAACGTGGAGAAAACCCTAGCAGAGCTCATGGAGATTTTTATTATATATATATATATATATATATATATATATATATATATATATATATATATATATATATATATATATATATATATCAAACTCAAGTGGCTGAGGTTGGAGACATTCTCCCTAGTGGTCCTATATCTAGCACTTGATCTAAATGCTCAAGTGGCTGAGGTGGGAGACATTCTCCCCAGTGGTCTGAGTTTGAATCAGGGAGGGGGTGGAGCATAATTCCTTCCATTTAATTAAAAATGGTGAGTGGATATGTGTGAAAGCATCAAAGGGAGGGTGAATATTTAGATCAAGTGCTAGATATGAGACAAGAATACCAACACTCGATGTATCCTAGTATCCTCCGTAAGGTACTCTGGTCCTGGAACTCTCTCCGACTTTAATTTACTTTTATGAAAATAGTTATACTTGCGAGCTTTGATCCGATGTCTTCACTGACTTTTTACACACGAGCTTTGATTCAAAGGGTTCGCCGATTTCTACACAAGCTTTGATGCGAAGGCTTGCTGACTTCAACACTTACAAGAAATATTTTGATCTTCTTACAACAATTGAAGATCCAATTTACAACTCAGTATATCTCAAATAGATTGACAAATGAAAGTTCTTGTATGTATAGAGAACTTTGTATTTGGTAGAAATTTAAGGCCCGAAGAAGTCCAAATAAATGAAGGAAAATAGGTTCATTTATAGCACACAAAATAGCCTATAGAAATAGAATCATTACTGTGCAGACGGTATATTGTCGGTATATTATTTTGCATAGTAATTGACTATAAAACGGCTAGTTTTATACTCTTTGTAGTATTAATTGATGAACAAAACCACCTAGATGGTATGCTATCGGTATACCGTTGGTATATCACTTCTTCAAATTCTTATGCTGATGGACATGTTGGATGCAAATTTTGTTCACATTGTACCGCCAGTATACAGTTTTGATAAAAAATCTCAAGATTTGGGTATTTTGGCGGGGCTTAGTTTAGCTTTTACTTTTCCACACCTACTAAGTTACAATCTTCCTATAATATAAATATAAAGAAAATATTACACATAACTCGAGGTCATGATAGCTTGAATTATTCTTTTGTTTGAATGATGATATTTTTTTTTTCTGATGGCAATTGTCCGAGGCAAATCAGATTTGAAAATCTGATTAGCTTTGGAGGGCTTTGCTAGGGGTAAGCATTATTCAGTTCTGGACCGACAACCAAACCAAATAAGAGATTAAATTCGGTTTCGATTTTGAAAAATACTAAAATTTCTTTTATGATTTTGGTTTTAATTTCGGTCCAAAACCAATAAACCAAATATGATACAATTATGTAAATACTCTCAATTATATGCATTATTTTATGAGTAAAAATGTCTATATTTTGGAAACAACAATTATGTGTAGGGCTAATTAGAGTTTAGACCCTGGATTTTTTTTTTTCATTTTTCCTACTATACCATCCCTAGTATATATAGAAGTTTTCATTGTTAAGCATCAGAGTAAGGGTATAATGGAAAAAATGAAATAAATGATAAAAATTCAGGGTCTAAACTTTCTAATTGGACAAGACAGGACTTAAACTCTAAACTGGTATAAAATTCAGGGTCTAAACTCTAATTAGCCCTTATATGTATGTTTTTAAGCCTAACTTTGGTAATTTAACATCTAGTCCAACTTTGACCCAATTTTTAAATAAACATGTATATATACAAATTATATTTTTAAATATAATTTAATCACAATTCCAACTTTGTGCCGGCCAATTAAACAATAAAAATAGTCCAAACGATCAAACCGAATAAACTGAATAAACCAAATCGATTATATCATTCAGTTTTGGTTATGGCTAATTTTGGTTCGATTTCAGTTTTGATTTTTAGAATTTCGGTTTATTCGGTTTTGACTATTTCGGTTATATTAGAACCGAATAAACCAAATGCTCAGCCCTAGGTTTCACCCCCGAATCCCCATGGGAGCGTTGTCCCCTCGACGCATGTCCGTTGACCGGGCAATGGAATCCCCGAATTCGTGGACTCTTGGATGGATCAGAGAAATCTTTGGGCTGACAGTGTCTATGGCCCATCGTGTCCATCATGGTTTCTTCAACTACATAAGTATATCTTTAATCTTGTTTATTGCTTTTCTGTAAAATGTTAGACGAACAATGTAATATACATAATAGCAAAGATGATAAAATTTATGTATTAAAAATATAATGGTTGCATGATCATTAGTAGTTTCATAACAAGAAACTTAATCGACTAATCATAATAAAAAAAGTTCTAATATATCGTTGGGCTAACAATATGGGCCTTCTGTGTCGATGTGGTGCAGGGCCTTCGGACTGGGTGGAGCGGCCCTCTTGGGCTACGGTAGTGTGGGCCTACGGGCCGAGTAGAGTAGGCCCTCTTGGGTTGCGATGTTGCGGGCCTATAGTCCGGGTGATGTGGGCCTCCGAGTAGCGGTGTTGCAGGCCTACATGCCGGGTGGAGCGGGCCCTCTTGGTCCGCGATGGTGCGGGCCGAAGGGTCAGGTTGTGGGTCTTTGGAGGCCGAGTTGTCGGTCATTGGGGTAGAGTTGTCTGAGCAAGGTCCTTCGGGGTTGGGATGTCTGAATGGGTCCTTCGGGACTGAGTTGGGGAGAGTTGTACCAAGTTTCGAGCATATACGTTGAATATTTAATTAATTATCTTCTTCAAATATATATTTGAAGTGGAAAATCTACATCAATTGTTTATCTTAAGCACGAATTTTTATACATATATTTTTGGACCGTGTCTGGATCTATTTCTCTTTGCACATATTCTCGATTGTTGCGTCCGTTGCATCATTTTTCAATCTACCTCTCGGAATGATCTCTATCACACGCTCCGCTCAAACTTGATTGTCAGCAGGGTCGGCCCTGGCCTAGGACAGCTAGGACGATCGCCAAGGGCCCACAAATCTTGAGGGCCCAAAATAATTAGTTTAGACATAAATATGTTAATAATTTTGTATCTAAACCAAAACTAGTATGTACTATGGGCCATTTTTAACATAAATCGATTATGGTGGAGTAATTGGCATACTAGACATTTATTTTATAGGCCCTTGGTTCAATCCTTGGTAGTAACTTTTTTTAATTTTATTTTAGTTTTTAATATTTTTTATATTATGTATGGAAGTTTTATTTTGAAAGTTTGTCCCGGGCTCCCATAAGCTCAGGACCGGCCCTGATTGTCAGTACCACGATCCTCCAGTCGGACAGAACGTTTCTCTAGATATGATTCTCAATCAATCTTTATCTTAATATCTCAATTCATTCTTTCTTCTTTAATATTTAAGCTCATATTGCACTTAGGGAAATTCGAATCTTCGACTCTGTTTTTTTGAATTCTATGTCTTCAAGACTTGACCACTTGGGTTAATGCTCGTTGAATATAACACCTAATGCTAAAGAGACGGACAAGATGATGCCATTAAAGAATATTTCTAACAATTCATGTTGGGGTTTAGCTATCATCAACGGTCAACCCCTTCTTGGAGGAGAGGATAGAAGTAAAAAAATTCTTGGAGCAGAGGATAGAAGTAAAAAATGCAGGTCTGGAAAAGGTCAAGAAATTGTTGTTTACATATTCTCCTAGTTCTAAGATCACAAAGAGAAGTCATTCCCGAGGAGTGAGTTAGGTGTGCTGCGGTTAAGATGAATTATTTTAGTGTCAGTCCGTTACTCTTTTATGTGATGTAGCTGGCTTATCTTTCATTTGATACAATTACTATTATATATACTAGTCTACATGTACGTGTTTTGCACGTATTTTAATTAGAATATCATAAGATCAGTTGTCGTCTTTCCGTCTTTTTCAGGTGACTATTCATGTATTTGTGTTTTCTTTTTACAATTTCAAGAGATTCGAAGTACGAATTTTGTTCTTTTATTTAAAAAATTTTCTATTGAGAACAATAATCTTTGGAAAATGATGAGAAAAATTTATTACCATTGGAACATGAATAGTTGTATGGAAAAAGGAAACTTATGCAAACTTTATTGCTTTTACTCTTAAACATAAATGACGTGCAAGTTGACATAATAACATCATGTTTATAAAATATTTTAGGAATTCAAAAGTTTCACCACCAAGTTTTCCTATTATATATATATAGGCTAAATTATAACTTAATACTCTCAACTATTCGAATTATTCAACTTGGTACCCTCAACATTGATATGTACTAACTTAATACCCTCTCTCAACTAATATTTTCAATTTGGTACCCTCCGTCACTCAAGAGTTACATTTTTTGTTAAATTTTTTTATATATACCTAAACTACCCCTAACCCAGTTGCCCTATCCCCTCCTCCCTCTCCGGCGGCAAGCACTGTCGTGCACCTTTCCCCTCATCCCCGGCCTAATTGCGCCCCCCGCCTCCGGGCCATCGTCGCTCGGCCCCCGCCCTCCACCAACGGCCATGGCCCGCCGCGCCACCCGCCTTTGCGGCCCCCACCCTCGTCGCGCATCCCCTGTCGTCCCCGAGCGGCCCCTCCCCGCACCACCCCCTCCTCCCATACTGGTCGTGCACCCCCCTCCCCGCAGCCCCCCCCCCCCACCCCCCCCACTAGCCACGCGCCCCCCCTCCCCTCAGCCCCCCACCCCCCTACTGGTCGCGCGCCTCCCTCCCTTCCCTAGCGCCCATGCCCTTCCCAAACGCCCTCGCTGTGTGCTCCCCGCCCTTGCCGCCCTCGTCGCTCCGCTCCCAGCCTCCGCAGCGCATGCCCTAACCCTCGCCGCCGCACCCCCAGCCGCCGTCGCGCACGCCCTAGCCCTCGCCGTCGCGCACGCCCTAGCCCTCGCCGCCGCGCCCACCGTGCCCTCCGCCGCCGTTGTCGGTTGCTGCGGATGCTTACTGCTACTGCTGTGTGCCCCCCCTGCGGATGCCTGCGCCGGAGAAGGGGGGGTTGCTGGTGAGAGAGGAGAGGGAGAGAAAGGGGAGGGCAATTTTGTCATTTCCTTCTTTCGATTAACACCGTTAGGACAAAAATAAGGGGAGGGTATTAAGTTGGTACCTATCAAAGTTGAGGGTATCAAGTTGAAAAACTCGAATAGTTGAGGGTATCAAGTTGTAATTTAGCCATATATATATATATATATATATATATATATATATATATATATAGAGAGAGAGAGAGAGAGAGAGAGAGAGAGAGAGAGAGGTTTGACTTCTAAAAGTCTCACTAAACACTTCGTTCTTAATCAATCCATCTAGAAGATCCTTTATCTTGATGTTCTGCTTGCATAATCCAGATTTCATATCATTTTAATTTGGCACAGTGTTCCCATATTTTCATTTTGCTTTTATATTGCCTTTTCCACTCGATGCCTCATGCTAATTTATCATAATTTGTTGATTTTTCCATCCTCTCATCTGTAATAAATGCATCATATGCATACTTTGGATTTGGCTTCCTTGTCAATCTTGGAAGATTAGGTTATGTCATTTTCTACATCTTCTAGTTAACTTAGAAGCCTCTTTAGTGTCTCATTGCATACTCTTGTGCTCCATGGGTTTGTAGATTTCTCTAGAGGTGCTCGAGGATTCTTGGCAACCATCTCTGTGATCTGGCTCCTCTATTTTTCCTTCTTATTCTCATCTCCAACTCCTTCCCTCTTGCGATGACCATAAATATGAACCTTCCAAATATGAGGCAATGATCTATAGTTGTTCACTCTCCTTGATATAGACTCCTTGTTTGGTATCTGTGTCTTTTATTCTTCTCCTCCGAGTTGGTGATGACCTTGCTTTCCTTTTTGGATGAGACCAACTCAACAACTACTTCCCTCTCTACTTCTTTTGTCATCTAATTCTTTGCTTTTATTGATTCCTCAGTGGATGGCTTCTCCACCTCATTATTGGATAGCTTCTCCACCACCCCCAGCTCACACAGGACCATTGATTTGGGTCAATCCAGACACAACAAAAAAAAAAATAGATTTACTATGTTTAAATTTAGGTTAGAAAAGATTGATATAGTTTGATGTAATCTTTTATTTATTTTTTCTCTTTATCTATTAGGGTTTAGTTATCTATATACAGAGTTGTACGGGCGTCTTTTTGGCAGACAGAGAAATTGATTGGGAATAAAAAAAAAGAGTTTGATGCCAAACCCTTAGCTTTTATCTCTCTATTTTTCTTCCCAAATATTTGTGTGTTGTCAATTTTGAATGTTATTTCCGTGTTCTTGTCGAATTCGTTGTGGACTTGGCCGCCTTGTCTTTCACCGTCTTCGTCACTGTCATTTTTTTGTTACACTTATGGTAACTTTGTTACGACATCATTTTCGTTGTTAGATTTTGTAAATTATTATAATATTGTGAGAAAAAAATTATAATAGTTGTTAGCAAACCCAAAAGCTTCGACACCCAAAATTTCTAATTCTTTATTACATAAAATTCCTATTTCGTAATCCAAATAGGATAGTCAATTTTTCCTTCGTTCTCGTCTTGTATCAAACTGGTATCAAAGCCCTAAGTTAGGTAAAATTTTAATATCCTAGGTATAAAACCCTAGGATAAACAAGAATATGGACCCACAATATAAAATAAACATTTTGAAAAAAAATTGTGATAGTTCTGCTAAGTTGGAAGCTGAAATTGATAGGAGCCTAGTGAGTTGGACGAGCGTAAGTATTTTATTTGTAAGGGAGTTAAGTTATTGTCCTTCAGAGAATTCATCCTATTGGGATGCATATTTTAAAAAAATATCTAGTGAACTCATTAATAATGGAAAGCCAAAATTCGACTCCATCGTTCCCATAGATACTATACCCGTAGAGCATCTATTTGAAGTTAGTGAGCTTATCATATAGTCACTTGTTAATTTCGTATATGATACTAGGTCCAGGTTTAAACTGAAAATAAATTTTGACTACTATATCCATCATTAGAAGAACTCAGTAGTATATTTATGGAAACCCCATCATTAATGGTCTTCGCGAATAAACTCATGAACAATTATTACTATTATTTTGTCACAAATTGTTATAATAGTTGGCAGGGTTTAACAATTGATTTACGGGACATTTCTTCGGCAGGCGTAATCTTTTTGTCGAGCATTTTCATACATTATGTCGATTTTATGGAGATATTTCAGATAACTTTTATTCATTAGGGTATTTGATGCCATGTCAGACTTTGCAGTGCTTCTTCCATCTCCTCACCCACCGGTACCACCATGGAGTCAGTGTTGGTATTCTAGAAGTCCTCTTGACCGCATCTACATCATTTCAGCAATCACCATCATGGCCATCTTGGGACACGTCAATGTGATCCTTTTCTTTGTGCTTCCACTTACACGATTCATTGGATGGTGAAGTCTTCATGGCCATCTTTATCTGTTAGAGTCTAGTTTTCTATAAATACGATAACTTTGTTCCGATGGCACTTTCATTGGTAGATTTTTATAAGTTATTATAATATTGAGATAAAAATTTATAATAAGTGTTCGCAAACCCAAAAACTTTTGTACCTATTTTTTCTAATTTTTTGAAGTCCATATAATTTCTAATTTCTTAATCCAATTAGGATAGTCTATTTTTCCTTGGGCCTCATCTTGCATCACCAACTCCTCGGTCGGTGCTTTCGCTTTTATTGATTTAGGCTTTTCTACTACCTCATTGTGATGCCCCGCCTCGTGGCGGTGGCATTGTGTGACTGGAGGCTAGTTCGAGACCGTCAGAATGTAATTATAAAGGGAAAACTTTATCGATATCGATTGATCGGAACTAATAAATTAAGACAATCTTCTACTCATGGATTGACTTTTGATGGCATTGAGCATGCTTAGCTAAGGAACTCTATATAATAGTTTTTTCTATCCTTTTCATTGGTGTTTTGTTGGACGTTTTTGCTGCTTGGTTTTGATGAATGCGTTTTCGTTGTTGTTTTTGATAAATAGTTTCTTTGCATTCATCCGAATCCTGAGAGAGAGAGAGAGAGAAATGAGGAAAAGAAAAAAAAAGTATCTTGAACTTTTGTTGGTGTAATTTCAGGTGGGTGCATAGACAAGACGTGATCGTCACATAAAACTCCTCTTTCTCTCGACATCTTTTCATTTTGTGAGTCATTTTGATCCTTCGCTCCTTTATCTCAAATCCTTAACAAAAGATACATATTCTATTTCGATTATTGTGTTCCTACGATCGATAATGCCTTAGTAAGAAGAACTATGTTAAATAAAAGAATGGTATGATAAATTATAATTTGTGAATATAGTTGAAAGAACTGTTGTTATATTTGTTAAAGAACGAAAGAATGATTGCAGGTTCCTTTATCATATGTTATAAAAAGAGTAGTGAATAGAAAATCTTGTACTTTTTGTAAGTAAACGATACGAAAGAAAGAAAGAAACAATAGAACTACGACTTTATGGTCTACGATTCGACCATTTGACAGGAAGGAAAAAAGAAATATTTACTTGTCATTTAGCTACTACATCGTAATATATTATTTGGCAGAAGTGTCATATCATGCATTGGTCTTTGACAACTTATACATAAGGTTTAATCTCTCGAACAATCTTTGGGGGCACCGAAATTGTCTTGGCCTAGGAGAGATGGGACACCCTAAGGCTTTTACGTCCACGCGATCAGAGGGTGTCATGTTTATTAGTGAGATGAGCTTGTACGTCCCAACTTCTAATTAAGAAAAGTTACCTATGGACCATCATATAGTTAGGTCACACTCTAATGATAATCGTCTTACGAGCCTAGTAGTTTGATACATAGACGAACATGAAATTATAGAACAATATATGCATATTGTTATAATTTTTGTTGTTATAGGGATGTATAGTCGGCCGTGGATAAGAATCACTATTGCTAAAAAGAAACTAGAACAAGTAGAAAGACTGCTTAACAATAATTGCGTGTGTAGATTTATATGAGTCGAGTTAATACCGCTAACCACGACATTCTCCAATGTGCTGGCCCACATGCCCTCAGGCACTGGGAGGCAAGAGGATATTCAGAGGCGTTAGAAGCTCATCCAACTCAGTGAAAATTTGTTCGACGATTCAAAACTTTTAAATTCAAGTTTTAAAAGTTTTCTTTCAAATTGTTTTATCTTTTCTTTAATAAAATGATATGATGTATGAAACATAGTAATTTATTTTAGTTTCGTAAGATGTAAGCCAAGTTTCGCATTTTTATTTGGCCAATAAGTGCCTTTTGTAATTTTGCTGCAAGTATCAATAAAAGAGAATTTTGTTCTCATATCGTTGTTGTTATTTGGTTTTCTGTATTAAAGTTTCGTTGTTTCAGTTTCAGTTTAGTCTTTGTTCATGTGCAAGTCCATGTCTTGTACAAACACAACTTAGACTTGTACGACATCACATCGAGTGACGACTTTTCGATCCTCCGGGATCGGGCCGTGACATAATGGTATTATAGCGCTAAATTCAATTCCTTGGATTTCTTAAAACTGTTTTCAAAATTGTATAAGTATCTTGTTGATTTAAAACCTTAATTTTTGAGTTTATGAAATCAATGTTCCATACCGTAAGTCCATAATATTTTTTGAGACTAATGAAGTTACTCTTTTTTAGAGCAATAATGAAGAGAAATAACCCGAACAATTCTAGAGCACCGGCCTCGATCTATTTGATAGAAAATACAATGCATTTGATGGAAGCGTAACGAAAGCAAGCGGAAGCCAGCAACGACAATCTGAGGCTCTGTTCATTGTGCAACAGAAGCAGCTCGATGCCCAGACACAAATGATTACAACGATAGCAGCCAATAACAATGCTACTGCGATGGCCGCGACTACGACTCAAGAGACCGAGCTAGTTGAAGCTGACGAGCCCCAGGAAGCGAGCTAAAAGTCTACATTTAAAGCTTCGGAGTTCAAAAAGATGAATCCCTCAGAGTTTGAGGAAAAAAACAAAGCTAAATAAGGTGATGTTTTGGGTTGTAAAGATGGAGGGCTTGTTCGAACTTATTGGAATCTAAGGGTCCAAGAGGTGGCGTGCGCGTCCAGTTACGTCCTTAGAACGCACGATTTGTGGTGGGCAAAAAAGAGGGATCTCTGCAGCACAAATCAAAACGACAAATATTTTTGGGAAATGTTCAAGCAAGCGTTTCTCGAACAATATCTTCCGTAGCCATTCGTCAGAAGAAAGAAGACGAGTTCGTCAAACTTATACAAGAAAATATGTCCATGGAAGATTACGAATTAGAATTCTCAAAACTTGTTAAGTTTGCTGACTCCCTGTTACAAGATGAGAAAATTAGGACCCAAAGATTTGTGAAGGACTTGACTGATGATATACGTAGGGACATTGTGAACAGAAAATGCAAAACATATATCAAGTATTTTGAGACAGTTGTGGAGATAGGCAATTCAGCAACCATTTCAACAAAAGATCACACGACGGGGAAAAGAAGGCCGAGAGAGAACATCACCATGGGCTAGAGTGCAACTTATATGGCCGATGGGGTCATACGAAATAGGACTGTCATACTGCAAACAATGAATGTTATAACTGCGGTCAACATGGTCATATTGCTAAGCACTGTCAGAACAAGAAGACTATGCCACCAAAATGTAATGATCAAGTGTCGTTCCCAGGCAATCAACAAAATGAGCAACCAATAAGAGGAAGACTTTATAATAGTTTCAAAGCATGACGGTACCAACGGTATTGGTTAATCTATTTTTAAGTTTCAAACACACAACTTTTTCTTAGTGGGGTAGTATATAATGTCCTACTATTGGCGGTGGCGTTGTGTAACTGGAGGCTAGACCGAGCCTATCAGAATAAAATCATTATGGTAAAATCTTGTCGGAATCAATTGATCAGGATTAATAAATTGAGACCATCTCCTATTCATGGATTAGCTTCTTATGGCATTAAGTCCCAAAATGCAATGAATAGTGCTTGGGGAAGGAACTCTATATAAGGGTTTCTTCCCGTCATTTTTTATTGTTTGTTTTGTTGGACGTTTTCGCTGCTTAATTTTGATGGATGCGTTTTCGTTATTGTTTTTGATGAATGGTTTCATTGTTCACTTTCATTGATTTCTGCATTCATTTTGAATCCCGAAAGAAAGAGAAATAAGGAAAAGAAAGAAGTATGTTGAACCTTTGCTGGTGCAATTTTGGGTGGGCGTATATGAGAGGTGCTATCGTTGCATAAACTCCTTTCTCTCGGCATCTCCTCATTTTGTGAGCGGCTCTTATCCTTTGCTCCTTTATTTCCACTCCTTAATAAAAGATACCTCTTCTAAAATAAAAATGATATCTTAATAAAAAAAACTATGTTAAATAAAAAAATGGTATGAAAAATTATTGACTGTGAATACAATTGAACTAATTGTTGCTATACTTGTAAAAAAAGAAAAATAATTGCAAGTTTCTTTATCATATGTTGTAAAAAGAGAAGTAAATAGAAAATCTTTTAGTATATGTAAGAAAACGATACCAAAGAAAGAAAGGAAGAACATAGCTACGGCTCTATGGTTTACGGCTCGGTTGTCTGAAAGAAAGAAAGAAATGTCTTGTTTACTTATCATTTAGCTACTGCATCATAATATTTTATTTGATAGAAGTGGTATGTCATGTATTGGTCTTGGGCAACTTGTGCACAAGCTTTAATCTCTCGACCGATCTTCGGATACTGGAATCGTATCAGCCTAGGAGAGATGGGACACCTTGAGGCTTGTACGTCCTCGAGATCAGGGAGTGGTGTCGTGTCTATTAGAGAGATGAGCTTGTACTTCCAAGTTCTAATTATGGGAAGTCACCCATGGACCGTCATATAGTTAGGTCGTATACTAATGATACTCGTCTTAATGCCTGACGTATATGGAATTATAGAAACTATGTATGTATATTGTTCTAACATTGTTGCAGGGATGGATGGTTGACCGTAGATATAAGTGATGTTTATACTTGTTTATGTTCCTATTATGTATCATTAAAAATAATCTAGAACAGGTAGAAATATCACGTAATAATAATTACATGTTTTCACAAGACTACTGTGTAGATTTAGGTGAGTCAAGTTGATACCGCTCACCAATGTATTCTCCAATGTGCTGACCCACATTCCAACAAGTACTGAGGATATTTAGAGGCATTAGAAGCTCATCCAACTCAGTAGAAATTTGTTCGACGACTCGAAGATTCTTAATTCAAGTTTTATAAGTTTTCTTTCAAAGTGTTATCTTTTTTTAAATAAATAGATATGATGTATGGAACATAGTAGTTTATTTTGGTTTCAAAAGATGTAAGCCAAGATTTTCGCAGTTTCAGTTAGCGATAAAGCGCCTTTTGTAATTTTGCTGCAAGTATAAAAAAAAAGAATTTTATCATTATTGTTATTTGGTTTTCTACATTAAAGTTAAGCTGCTTCAGTTTAGTCTATTTTGTTCATGTGCAAGTTTGTGCCTTGTACATGCGCAACTTAGGCTTGTACGACGTCATGCTCAGTGACGATTTTTCGATCCTCCGGGACCTGGACGTGACACTTATAAACAACCTAGATCTTAGGTTCAGATGGATTTAGATGGTTCTCCTCAACTATAACATTAACCACCTCAACATCGTTATGTAGCTACTATGTGTCTTATGTAACTCTTTTATCAAAGTTTCGGCACAAATATGGCTGGCCAGGTCTCATGGTCCCAAGATTTCATTGTTTCATTATTTGTAGTTCGAGGTGGTGCACTGTAGTTGATGCAGGTGCTCTTTTGGGTTCAAACAGGTCCAGGCCAAAATTTTAATTTTTTTTGGGATTTGACGACATCCATTATATTTAACTTCATAATTACCTTTTAGATGTTTTTCCAGTTTGATTAGGCTTAGTTTCTTAGGGTTTAAGTTAGGTATTGTTCATAAATGGAGAGTTGTAGAGAGGAAAAACTGATGTTATGATGAATTTGATTTGATCAATGAGTTGCTAGTTTGAATTTTATCTATTTTAATCTCATTCTTGAGAATCGAGGTGCTAGTACTAGTATCTTGTATCGCTAGTTCAATGATCAGTGTTTCCATGTCGTTTCAGGTGGTATCAGAGCCTCAATGTGTCACGAGGCATGTTGGGAACCAATAACGACAACGACGACCAACATCTTCCTAACGAGTGGCAGGAGGAAGACATCTTTGCGGCGACCGTTGCATCGAAGTCTTTCTGAATGGATAGAATCTAGCATCTGACGAGTTGAGTGGACAGTAGGTTTCCAGGAACCGTCTAGGAAACTGGTGAGAGATCTAGAAATGACATCAAGGCTAGCAACGCCCCCGACCTCCCCGGAGATGGTCACGTATCGACACGAGATAATCGCCCACAGAGCTCTTGTGGATTCGTTTAGCACGAGCAATGAGTATGATGCTCTCGTCATTAGGGATCGTGATAACGATCATGGCGGTAATAGGCCGACTCACCGATGATGCTATCACACTTGGGACGACACCGGATGTGGTAGTTATGGAGACTATATGAGGAATGACTTTCATGACAATGATCACGTTGGACGAACGACTGTCATGTTGGAGGCCATTTTGACTACGACGACGTTTATCAACGTGACAATCGTAGAAAGAAATCCAAGAAGGAAGAGACGTTCCATGGCATAGTAAGGAAGATTGTGCTAACACAAATTCCTTGCAAAAGAACGAGCTATTCCAAATCCGTTGTACCATCAACGGTTGAAGATTTGGGGTCGTGATCGATGACGACAACCAAGAAAACATAATAAGCCAACAATTGGTCAAAGATGCTTGATTGATGTTAGGGGAGCATCCGAACCTGTATTCTCTTGGGTGGGGACGAAAGTGTCAGGCGTCGGGGTGACGGTTGTAAATGTCACCAATAAAAGTACAAGGTCTTCCATGAAAATGGTTGCTTAGCTCTCCTCTACTATCAAAGTTGCATAACAGGTGGTGTTAGAATGTGCGAGTTTAATTTTGGAAGTTTGTCTGGACAATCAAGGAGAGTAATGCTATTATTAGCAGTAATGACTGTAATGGTGCTTCTTTTTCTCTGAAAGTCAAATTATTTGGATTGTGATGTAGCCTGATGACAGAATATTATACAAGATTATTACATGTTTTGTGAACATGGAAGCGAAGAGTTTGAGAATAGAACTTTGCATTTTCTGTTATTAGTGTTTGTAGTTTGGAAATACCTTGATCTGGTTGAAGTTCAGATATAAAGAACTGGCCTTGATTATATTAGTCTAGTCTATGGATGCCTGGGACTATATGGAAAGGGTGAGATACAAGTCTTCTGCCAATTTTTTCTGGAACTTTTACACTCTTCTGCATGTTATTGCCAACTTTTGTCAAGCAGGAAAAGCAAGAAAGAGCAAAGTTAAAGCACAGATATTCTTGGAGGAAATCCGCGACGAAGCAGGTTGGTGAAGGAGGCTAGTAGAACTGGAGTCTACGGAATTTAAAGTCCCTACTCCTGACGCTCGTTGGATGTTGCCAAGCTGTGGCAGGACATGCAGTTTCCTGCACTTGTTTAGCATGAGTGAGGATGCAAAGTACCTTCCAATAAAAGACCCTTTGTGGTTAGTTTTTTTCTTCCTCCCCCTATTCCTGGTGTTGAGAGTTTAGATTAGTGCAAGGTACAGACCTGCAAGTAGATCATTGTGAGTTAAGTGCCCTTTTATCATTGTACCTTTGGTTCTACGATACAGGTCTCAAGTTCCATCCAAAAAAATAATAAAAATAAAGAAAAAAGCTATACCTGTTCTTGATTTTTAGGAGGTAGAGAGTTGGAAAATATCCTTCGATGCTAACAACTTGTTGAAACTTGTAAACTTTACAAGTTTCTCTTGATGCTTTTGATTTCTGAGTGGAGGATTACAATGTGCATAAGCAACCACTGTAATCCTCCATAATTTTTTTTCTTCCTCCCCTTATGTTGCCTCCAATAATTATGTTGGCTCCAACATTTGGAGGATTACAATGTAAACTTTACAAGTCTCTACTAACTGTTGAGTACTACTAACAATTATGGGAGGTAGAGAGTACTACTTCAGGCCGGAACATCCTTATATTTGGCAAATATTGAGTACTACTAACAATTATGGGAGGCACTATAATTTTTGACAGCCTATGTGCATATTCAGGACGGGCAAACTTTCTGAAAAAAAATTGGACTGTTAAAAATTTGACAGTCCATATAAAATCAGGAATGACTACAAATTTTTTTTGGCAGACCTAAATATGTATAGGACTATCAAAAATGTGTTACCTCTAGTAACTTTTGTAATGTCCTTAACATTTGTGTTTTATTTTTATTCAGTAGGGTGCGTGTTTGTCAATAGGTTGCGCTGGAATTTCCTACTATCATTATATGGGTTTTTTTTTAGGGGCACCACCACTTTTACTAGGGGGCAGCCCTTACTTAGGGGGCAGTCCAGAAAGTGGAGATTTTACTAGGGGGCAGCCCAAATTTTACTAGGGGGCAGCCTAACCCCCCAAACTCACATTTTCTTCCCATTTCATAATTTTCTCTCTCTCCTCCAAAAGAAAAAAGAAGAGCTCTCTCTCCCTCTCCCAAAACCCTAGAAAATTCTCCTCCAACACTCTAATCCTAATTTCTCCACCAAATTTCTTTCAAGAACACTCCCACTTTCGACGAGATGACACGCAAGTCGAAGAAATCGGATTCTAGGTACGTTCTTCCCTAATTTCTTCATTAATTTTCTACATTTTATTCGAAACCCTAGAATAGTTTTAATTGTCTAAAAACTTTTGATAATTTAGGTTTAGAATGTCTTTAGGGTTTATGAATGGCATTTTCGAACACGACAAACCCACAATTTCTCTTCAAACCCTAGCCCTAGAAAACGACAAACTAGCGAGTCGTTTGTCTGTTGGCCGAGTACAGTAGGACTGCCAAGCATGTGGTAGTCCATATGTAAACAAGGACTGCCACAGTCCTGACAGTCCTCTTTTAATAGAGGACTGCCAGGCCTGTGGCAGTCCTTATTTACATGTAGACTGCCACATGCTTGGCAATCCTATTGTACTCAGTTCTGGGGGTGGGGGATAGGGGGTAACAGTTCTATTTTAGTTTGCATTATTTATTAATTGTACGGCCTCACAATCCATTGTTCTATAGGGGTAACAGTCCTCCGGATGCACCAAAAAGAATACGCCCCACCGCGTCAAAGCGGAAGGAACGCGCGGAACGTCCTCTTGAGCATCCGATTACAATTTCTGAACCGGAGCGCCAAGGTCGGGATGGGACACGGAGACCCCCACCGGTTGCACAAGCTCGGTCGAAGCAACGAGCTCGTACTCCTTCTCCTTCTTCCAGTTGTTTGAAACTTGAAGAATATATTTGTTGTAAAGATGTTTTTGTTGTTTGAAACTTGAAGAATATATTTGTTGTTTGGAAACTTAAGTTGTTGGGCAGACTTTTGAATGATATGTAGTTGACACTTATGTTATTTTTTTGAAGTTGGATATTTTGTCTGATATGTAGTTGTGATTTATGTTGTTATTTATGTACATGTTGGATATGTAGTTGTTATTTACATACATGTTGGATATGTAGTTGTCTGATATGTAGTTGTTATTTACGTTTGGAAACTTAAGTTGTTGGCCAATTCCTGATATTCTTGATTTAGTATCAGAGGACTGCCACCCCCCTGGCAGTCCTCCTTTTGTATAGGACTGCCAGGGGGTTGGCAGTTCTATTTATAACTCTGTGATGAGAGTTTGAAAGTGAAATTCTCTGTCACAGAGAGTTTCAATTGTCACCCCCCTGGCAGTCATATACAAAAGGAGGACTGCCAGGGTGTTGGCAGTCCTAATTAAAACTTGCTGTTACAGCAAGTTTCAACTACATATCATTGAATTAATATTTGTTTGCGATTCTAAAATTTCGGCAAAAGTACTAAAACGGAGGTCCAAACATCATTTTTTTGTGATTCTAAAATTTCGAAAGGCCGTCTAACGGTGAAGCGATTACTTTCAGCCTCCTCGAAGTTACGCTCGTTTTGGGACAAACGGGACCTCGTTTCGACCTCCCAGTCAAAAGTTATGGCCCTCCAAAGTTTCAACTGACCATAAAATGCAGGAGAATGGCCATTCTCCGTGTAAATTAACACGGAGAATGGCATTCTCCGTGTTTCTAACACGGAGAATGGACATTCTTCGTCTTAATTTACACGGAGAATGGTCATTCCAGTGTTAAAACGCAGGAGAATGACCATTCTCCGTCTTAATTTACACGGAGAATGGCCATTCTCCGTGTAATTTAGCATGGAGAATGGTCATTCTCCGTGTAATTTTCACGGAGAATGTCCATTCTCCGTCTTAATTTACACGGACAATGGCCATTCTCCGTGTAATTTAGCACGGAGAATGGTCATTCTCCGTGTTAATTTACACGGAGAATGGTCATTCTCCTGCGTTTTAACACTGGAATGACCATTCTCCGTGCTAAATTACACGAAGAATGGACATTCTCCGTGCTAAAACACAGGAGAATGGTCATTTATATAACAACAAATTTCAATTAGGACTGCCAGCACCCTGGCAGTCCTCCTCTTGTGTAGGACTGCCAGGGGTGTGCAGTCCTAATTGAAACTCTCTGTGATAGAGAGTTTCAAAACTCTCATCACAGTGACAGTCCTAATTTAATGTAGGACTGCCATGGGGGTGGCAGTCCTGATACTGGCCATTCTCCGTAAAAATTACACGGAGAATGGTCATTCTCCGTGCTAAATTACACGGAGAATGGTCATTCTCCGTGCTAAAACAACGGAGAATGGCCATTTATATAACAACTTTCAATTAGGACTGCCAGCACCCTGGCAGTCCTAATTCAACGTAGGACTGCCAGGGGGTGGCAGTCCTGATAGTGGATCTGATACTTTAACAAATTGGTATATTTTGCCACACATACTTGCACACAGGTAAACACATATAACACAGATAGCACACATGTAAACTTATAAATAGCACACAGGTAGACACATATAACACAGATAGCACACAGGTAGACACGTATAACATACTGAACTTCATATTTCACTGTATACAAAATTTACTAAGTTGGTATATTTTCCCTTCTTCTTCGTTTCTAATCTGGATCGTGAATGGACAACCACATTTTCTCGTTCCAGCTTTCTTTCTTGGAACTTTATTTTGGATAACTGTGTCTTTCTTGTGCGATCTCAACACACCACCTCTTTCACAGCCAACCATCACACTGTGTCGTCCCGGGCAATTTCGGCACGATCTGGATATCACTAGAACTAAGTTGTTTTCCCGTCCAACTTCTCGACACCATTGTACCGCATCGTCGCTTGATTGAAACGAAAGATCCACTACAAGAAAAGTGACCTTTTACGACATAAAAATTAAGGCATACCTAAATAGTGTGCCATAAATAATTGATTTACGACGTGCATTATATTGAACGCCGTAAAAAAATCAAAATGTATCATTCTTACATGTATTTATGTTAATTACGGCATGGATTGAACGCCATAAATTGTTTGCACAAAAAAAAAAAGCGCCAAATTTTTTTCATGGACCGCGCGATAGCCCGCTCGCGTTTCAGCCTAATTTTTTTTTGGAAAAATTTGAGTGGCACCCCACATTTGTTACGCTTATTTAAGGTGTACCCCACATGATTACATTAATGCATAACACCCCCCCACTTTGGACGGTTTCTGTCTAAAACTAACGGTCAACCCCGTTGACCAATTTTTTTTGACGAAAATACCTCCCATCACCATCATCATCATCATCATCAACTCATCACCACCACCATCCACCATCATCACCGCCCCCCCTCCCGCTCCGCCCCCCCCCCTCTCGCTCCGCCCCCTAGCCCCCACCGTCGTGCGCTGCTGCTGCCGTCGCGCGCTGCTGCTGCCGCCGCCGCTGCGCGCTGCTGCCGCCGCCGCCGCGCGCTGCTGCTAGGGGCAGAACGGGAGGGGGGGGGGGGGGGCGGAGCGGGAGGGGGGGCGGTGATGATGGTTGATGGTGGTGGTGGTGATGATGATGATGTTGGTGATGGTGGTGGTGGTGATGGTCGGGGGGGTGGAGGGGGGCGGTGCGGCGAGGTCGGGGAGGGGGTGGGGGAGAGCGACGAGGTCGGGGAGGGAGTGGGGAGAGCGGCGACGCCGTGGAGGGGGCCGAGCACGGCGGGGGAGGGAGGACGGGCAGCCACGTGTGACGGAAAGGGGGGACACAAAAGGAGACAAGGGCATTTTCGTCAAAAAAAATTTTGATCGTTAGTTTTAGACAGAAACTGTCCAAAGTGGGGGGTGTTATGCATTAATGTAATCATGTGGGGTGCACCTTAAATAAGCGTAACAAATGTGGGGTGCCACTCAAATTTTTCCTTTTTTTTTCTACCCCTCTCCCGCTCGCGCTCCTTTACTCTCTCAGTCTCAGGCCTTTTCTTCTCCTTCTTGTTCTTCTTCCTCCTCCTCCCTCTCTCTCTCTCTCTCTCCTCCACACTCTCCTCCTTCCCGTTCCCACCTCCTCCTCCTACCGCGGTTCCCGAATCCCTTGCCTTACCTCCACCTCCCTCTCCCTCGCCCTCATCTGGGTCATTCACTCATGTAAGTCCAACGCAAGGCCCAGCTCTCCTCTGTAGGGAGAGAGAGAGAGAGAGGACTCCCACCCCCTCCTAAAGTGCGCCCAAAAGTTGAAGAAAAACGGGCTAGGGTTTCGATCCGTCCATTAATTTAGGGTTTGGGTTAGGGTTCGTGTTCGTTCTCTTCTCCGTGACATGGCTGAAAGAGTCGTGGTATCTAACCATGAAGGTGAGTACTTAATTTTCTTTTAATAATCTTATTTGCTTTAATTTTGGGTGTTTTTGTAACATTTTTGTAAATTTTGCAGATGAATTCGAGGAGGAAGAGGAAGGAGAAGGGACTGACAAGGACGTCGACAGTGAAATCGAAAGGGACGATGATGAAGACGAGGAGGAAGAAGAAGGTATAACATTTTTAGGGTTTCATAGAGGTTATTTTGGGGGAAATTGAAAGTAACGAAACCTATAGGCATGATTCATGCATATATATTTTCTGGAATATTATTGTTGAAGATTTATAAGTAGATGCATCATGCACACAGAACCTCCTGTATGCGATATATGCTTCTTGAATCTCCTCTCTATTTCTTTTTTTTTCTTTCTGGGATGGCCTTCTGGTGTATAGCAGCAGAGTTTGCATTTTCTTAGAGGTTGAACGTTCATAAACTAATGTTACAAAATCATGAAATGAGTTGTTCACTACATCCCAGTTTGTAGTCAGCTTTATAAGTTCTTATAAAGAAACATGTCCAACAGCATAGTGAACTCATTCACAGCCTATATCTTCCTGCAACTACTCTTCACAGGTCTAATATTTCTTAATCTTGTTTTCGGGATACAAGTTTGCGCCCTCATTAAATAATCTCATATCTTTATCAAATGTCATCCATCAATTGTTGCATTTCTTGATTTCCTCTATTCTATTCATATATCACCTTCATAGTTCATATATACACAATCAGACTCTTCTGTTTAACATTCTACATACCTTAAGGCTCGGGACTAGATATTAATAGCTCGTTTTCTTAAATTTATCCATTGTTCTTGTCCTAATTAGGTCCTAAATTTTCTTATGAAGGTTTTTCTTTTCACTAAAGAAGTTTCTCCTTATTGCTTGAATTCCCTTAATGATATAATCTGTCTCAGGATTACCTTCACGGTTTTATCATATCTTGTATTGTACTCCAGGAAAATACCAAGTCGGGGGAAAACCTTGTATTATAGTAAATGACAAATAAGGGAAAGACATGGCCCATTGGTGAAGTAGGAGGAACTTGTGCTTCACCTTTTATAGTAGTGTTATATGCTGTCAATTTGATGTGCTTATTCTCTATGGTTTTAAGGAAGCTGCAACTTGATTGTTGTGAGGCCTCCATACCAAATGGATATAATCTTTGGCCATGTTTTATTGTTTGTCGACCTTCAATAATGTTTCCTATTCATTGCTTAGTGAATACTGAACTAAATGTTAATTACACAACATATACTGATTGTAGTCGGTATATATTGCATGCTTTCTTCTTGTGTATTCTATGCTTGTATTCCCTAATGTGAATCACATCATCTAATATGTTACATTTGATAGGCATTTTTCCCTCACTCGAGCACATTTATGGTTTTAAGAGGTTTTCATAAGAATGTATTCGAACTGCTAAATATTTGTAGCCTAAACTTGGATAGAGATGTTGCACCTTGAAAATCTCTCAGTTTTTGTAGTTATGTCTATTATCAGACATCTGCCTCTATGGTTTTGGGTGGTTTCCTTGAGAACATGTTGAAACCTGACCAAACTGCTTCAAAAATTTAATGGGAACTTATAAAAAAGGAAACATAGACCCCTGCATGGTGCTAACCATTCTGAATAATTACATTGACTATCCAACTTCATGATCTATATGCGATTGAATAAGTTGTATCTTCATTTTATGCTCTAGAAATATTTTGAAGTTGTTGATCTTTTAAGAAAAATGTAAGGTTCACCTTATTCGATTTTTTTATAAAGCAATCCTCGTACTTTGCAGCATACTGTCATACCATGCCAACACCTTGTAAGCTTTGGCCTCAATCTTGTTAGCAGGGCATTTGAGTTTCAGGTAATCCATGATCTTTCTTGTTCAGTACCCTTCATACTGGTGTTACTCATCCATCTAATACAGTCTTTTTTCATTTACCACTAATATGGTATCAAATGAACCAATTAATATATTTTCCAGGCTGATGCTTTAATTTGCAAAGAAGCTGGGTTATTACAAAGCACTTCGAGCAAGGCTTGTCAAACTGCAGATATATGTTATCTTTTTTTTAATGCATTTATTGTGTGACATAAGTTTGTTATATTTCATCCCTCATGTTGCAATTTTAATTTGTCTATTGATCATTATTTGTTTGATTATTATTGAACATAACTTTCTAAGAACCTGTTTATGCCAGTGTACTAATTTATTGAGGTTTAAGTGCATGATCTGCTTCATCGTTCTTTCACCTTATCATTTGGTTGTTAAGGGAATTTGAATTCTTCACTTGGGTGACACTCACCTTTAAATATTTTGTATGAATTTCCATTCCATTTCTAAACCACATTGCTGATTTTTCTAACTATTCGTCTGTTTTCTGTTATCATTACACGCAGGGGTGTAGGCACATGTTGTGAAAATGCTGCAGAGACTGCAGGCGCCTGCCTCGGGGGAGCATAGATTAGGAAGGAAAGGGCTCCGAAGAGCAAAAGAGGCAGCTAAAACGAAAAGGGGAACAATATAATTAGTGGCTGGACTACAATTAGATAGCAAGTATCTTAATTTGGGTAAGTTCTAGGATTAGGATTAGGTAATTGTAATAGGCTACAGCTTGTATGAATAGGAATAGGTAAGGTTTAGCTAAGAGTTATATATCGTTTATACATAGGAAACTAAAAAGAAAAAAGAAAAATGTCAGTACTGTAGGCTTTTGTGCAAGCAAGAAGGAAAGGTATAGATCCAGGAAAGTAAGCAAAAAAGAAAAAGAATAAGAGAAACATGTAGGAAATGCATTGGACTATGATTTCACCTGTAGATGATAGTCCTCAGACAGTCACACACAAGATCATAATGCGACTTAACATATATGTTAGTATTTTGATATTATGAAGTATACAAGTTAATAGGTTTAATGTTGATAACTAATACGGATTATACTTGGTTTGACCTACAGATTACTATAGATCATATTCAACACACATGCATGAATGTTGTTTTCTTTACAAGTTTTGCATGCATGAACTGATGCAACCGACAGGCTGTAACCATGATGAATTAAGACTGAGGATATTTATGATGAACTAACAATTTTTTTGGGGACAGTATTACCAATATATGATGGTCGTTCATGCAGTCTTGTTTCTTTCGAACTGAAAGGCCTGTTAGTACTGTTCGAAATGGGTCCACCTGACAATTTTTTTTGGAATATTTAGCAAATGCCTCAATTACAAATATAGAAAATAGCATATGCTTCCACTTATTTAAAAAAATTAGCAAATGCTTCCATTATATGTAAAATAATCAAAATTTTAATTAAAATAGTAGGGTATATCTTAAACTATTCTGGTTTTCTTTACAGTTCTTTGGTTTTCTATATATACTTTTCTCTCAATGACATTTTATGAATGTTACATTCTCGCAGTTGTGTCCCCCGTAATTTTCCACTACGGACATTTGCATCTATATTGTCACGCCCCAGTACCGAAATACGGGGACGGACTAGGCCAGCTACTCCATATGAGGTACGTAACGTCATACGGCGATCGTGGCTGTCGAGAGACTAGGGGGTACATGCTACAATCAAGTCTCCTATGGTCCCACGGAGTTCTATGTCTCAATCAATCATATCAAATCAGCAATTAAATGAACATTAAAGATAAAGCAGTAAGGCGTCCCTGACGCTTCATCAAAATGATCATGAGAGACTAGCTTTATAAATTAGCTATCTCAGAGAGTCAGGAGTACAAAATTATACACAGCTGCAGTCTGTTTAATTACAATTATGTATTAACACAAAATATCAAGTAATCCGGCTAACAGGTGCCAGTGGCTAAACGCCGCAAAAGTATAAACAGGAGTGGTGGAGAAGAAAACCCACTCGAGTCCCCGAACCGCCATGCTCCTAGTATGTACCATGGATGTCAGGGAGGAAGATCATGTCCTCTGGCTCTGCTACGAGATCTGGCCAAACAAAACCAGCGGGGTCAGCCCCGAATAGCAAGTACCGCCAAAGGGGCGCAAGAGTTAAGATTAAAAACCCAGCTAATAGAATGACTGATAATAGTAATACTTATGCTACTATTATAGGGTAGCGCAACATCCTCGAACCCATATGGCACCCTTACAACCAAACAAGGACAAAAGGTGCCGCATGGAGTCGGGATGTGTCGTACTCTATAACTTCCACATAAGTTAAAAAGGTATAAACAATAAAATCTCCTGATCGTGACTTCGGTCGATAGCCTATCGCAGCACAATAACCAACCCAACAATCAAACAAGAACATGGGTTGGATCATGTACCATGATAGACCATGTTCCTTAGTCATTCACAGAAGTAGCACTGCACAACCAGAATAAGTCTTCCGTTCATAACTTCGGTCCACAGCCTGTCATAGTACGATAACCAACCCAACAATCAAACAAGAACATGGGTTGGATCACGTACCACAACAGTCTTCTTCCCTCGGTAATTCGCGGAAGGTAAATAGGATACAAGCAAGTCGTTTTCACGGCCAATCAAGTCTACGAGTTTCTAGTGGGACGAGGTTATCCTCGCGTCATGTTATTAGAAGAATCCTCAGATCGTATCTTTCCAGCAAGGCTAGCCAACCCAGGGGTTCGCGTAGACAGGTGTCATGGAGCACAGGTCCCTCGTGAGGCCACCTTGCCAAGACATGTAATATATAGCAGGAATTAATCGAATACAGTCATCCACTCGTTGCGGACGATATAGTATCCGTGGAGACCAGCCGGCGCGCCAAGACAATATCTCAGGGCGGCTGGTGTAACACGATCTCGGGACTCTGCCCTCCCCATGCATCTAGTATATTCAGTTGCCTAGTTTAACCCTAGGTGAAATCTTGGACTCTCATGCTGTGGCCTGCATGATTACCCTCCTAAAGTCGTACTTTAGTACGAGTACCCCAAAGAGGATCCATGTCAATCAGTATGTCAACATGTGCTACCCTCCTTAGTGTAATGCATCATTACAAATATGCCACGTGGAGTTACGAGTCATTTGTCGAGCATGAACACGAACTGGGACATTCAGGTACATGTATCAGGTAGGAACACTTTGTTCTCCGGGGTCACCTCAGTGCTCATATCATGCTCGGGACAAAAGACGTAAGGATATAAAATGGGCATATAATATCTAATAAAATATCAAAAGCATACGCACAACAAGGCAGCGTGCGTGAAAAGTCACGCAGGCTCAAGGGAAAGAGCAGCGTGAAAAGTCACGCAGGCTCAAGGGGAGAGAGCTTGTGTGAAAAGTCACGCAAGCTCAAGGGAAGAGCTTGTGTGAAAAGTCACGCACGCTCAAGGAGAGAGCAGCGTGAAAAGTCATGCAAGCTCAAGGAAGAGGGCTGCGTGAAAAGTCACGCAGGCTCAAGGGAAAGAGCAGCGTGAAAAGTCACGCACGCTACAGGGAGCAGCGTAGGTGAAAAGTCACGCACGCTACGGGAGACACGCTTCCAACAGGAAGCATACCTAAGTCTGCGTACGCAGCGCTAAAGAGCGCGCGTAGCTCAGTGTGCGTGAGCTAAGAAGCTCTGCACACTGCTCACTGTCTTCTTCAAACAGCAAGAACACCATGGCAGAACCCAAAACTTCAAAACATCACAACTTGGCCATCCGAACTCCAAATCCGGATTTTCAAGGTTCCATCTTGGGTGAAATGGAATTCTCTTCCACATGAAAGCATCAAAACCCACAAAACTTCAACGAAAATAGATCAAGACTAAGGAAATCCGAAAATAATTAAAACTTAGATCTACAAAAATCAAAGCTTCAAAATAGAAATTTTCAAGTTCTAAACTAGTATAGATTGAGGAGAAGAACATGTTTTGGCAAATAGTTTTGTAAGAAATTATTAACAAAATTATTGATCCCTCTCTTGAGCAAGTTGGTACTTGCCTTGGTTGGTGGAGGAAGTAAATGAGAAGAAGTAAATGAGAGGAGAGAGAAGGAGATGAGTTATTATATAGAATCTTGAACCCATGGGTTCGTGATGAACCAAAGGGTTCATGATGAACCATGGGTGAACCAAGAATAGGTTACCCAAATGAGCCAAAACTGTAGGCCCAAATACAGAAAATAAATTAGGAAATATTATTTTGTCGAATATTTTTGGGAAATACATGAATAAATACTGCATAATAAATATCGTATAAATACAAGGTAAATACAATTTATCGGTTTCACATATTAAAATACGTATTCCAGGATTGGGGAGTGACATCTCTACCCTTCTTAGAAAAATTCCGTCCTCGGAATTCCAGCCAAGACAGGATAGTGAAATCAGGGCAAGCAAGGCACAATCATATATAAGTTAACTATCATAGCAGTTATTATCATACATCACAAAGTACAAAATAAGCAGGTGCAGAAAAGCATGGAATCGTGTCAATAAGGTGCATAAATATACCTTATTAGTCAAACAAATACGGATAACGAGATCTGATCTCGTCCTCGCGCTCCCAGGTTGACTCTCCCGAAGAGTGATGGTTCCAAGAGACACGGACAAGGCTTATCGTCCGATTCTTGAGTACCTTCTCTCGCCGGTCCAAAATAGATACGGGTTGTTCCTCGTAAGTTAGGTCGGTACCAACGACTAACTCAGAATTATCGAGGACATGACTCGGATCTGGGACATACCCACGTAATTGGGACACATGAAACACATCATGTATGCCAGTTAACGAAGGCGGAAGGGCAAGTCGATAAGCCACATCGCCTACCCGAGCGAGAATCTTAAAAGGACCAACGTATCTTGGACTAAGCTTTCCTCGGGTTCCAAATCTGATGATACCCCGAGTAGGCAAAATCCGCAGAAATACTTGGTCGCCAACTCTAAACTCTAGAGGCCTACGATGCTGATCTGCCCAATGACGATGTCGGTCCTGTGCAACTCGAAGGCGCTCTCTGACTAACTTAACTATCTCCACAGTCTGCGTGATCATCTCTGGCCCCAACAACTTCCGTTCTCCGACGTCGTCCCATGCCGAAGGGGACCTGCACTTCCTTCCGTACAATACTTCGAACGGGGCCATCTGAATGCTAGCCTGATAGCTGTTGTTATAGGAGAACTCCACTAGATGAAGGTGATCCTCCCAAGATCCGCCAAAATCCAAGGTACACGCCCGTAGCATATCTTCTAACGTCTGAATGGTTCTTTCTGATTGCCCGTCGGTTTGTGGATGATAAGCAGTACTGAACCTTAACTTGGTTCCCAAACTTTGGTGCAAGCTCCGCCAAAAATGGGAAGTAAACCGCGTATCCCGATCTGATACTATACTAACTGGAACACCGTGCTGCCTTACTATCAGCTTCATGTACATTTCTGCTAACTGCTCAGTAGTCTGTCCAACTCGGAAGGGAAGAAAATGAGCGACCTTCGTGAGTCGATCTACTATTACCCAGACTGCATTCTTGCCAGCCGGGGATCTAGGTAAATCGGTTACAAAATCCATTGTGATGTGCTCCCATTTCCATTCTGGGATAGGAAGCGGCTGTAGCAATCCTGCTGGTCTCTGCTGCTCGGCTTTCATCTGCTGACATACCAAACACTTGGATACAAATCTCGCTATCTCTCTTTTCATGCCATTCCACCAAAAGAACTGCCTGATATCTCGATACATCTTCGTTCCTCCTGGATGAATGGAGTAAATAGAACTATGAGCTTCGGACATAACTTCTTGCCGAAGGTCTCCACTCGGTACACAGAGTCTGTTTCCAAACCTGAGCGTACCATCTTCATGAATCACTAACTCCTTCCTACGGCCTGATTCACACTCCGACCGTAACTTCTGAATCTGTGGATCTTCTGCTTGTGCTGCCCTTATCCTCTCTACTAAGGTTGACTGAATCTGCATACTGGTCATTCTTCCTATATCCCTTGGCAAAACTACTTCGATTTCCATACTCTGAAGGTCATCTAAAATATGCTTCTGCGAGGTCAAGATAAAGGCACTGTCTCTCCTACTCAGTACATCTGCAACTACATTCGCCTTGCCTGGATGATACTGAAGATCTAAATCAAAATCCTTCAGCAGTTCTAACCATCTTCTTTGTCTCATGTTTAAATCTCGCTGCGTGAATACGTATTTCAAACTCTTATGATCAGTATAGATCTCTACCCGATCCCCGTACAAATAATGCCTCCACAACTTGAGTGAAAACACCACAGCTGCTAACTCCAAATCGTGAGTCGGGTAATTCTTCTCATGGTCTCGAAGCTGTCGAGACGCATATGCTATCACCTTTCTGTGCTGCATCAATACACATCCAAGACCCTTCCCTGATGCGTCACAATATACTGTAAAGCCTCCTGCTCCTACTGGAAGTGTCAAGATCGGGGCTGAGATCAATCTCTTCTTCAATTCTTCAAATGATGCCTGACAGCTAGCTGACCAAACAAACTCTACGTCCTTGTGCGTCAAACGCGTTAAGGGTGCAGAGATCTTGGCAAAGTCCGCCACGAACCTTCTGTAGTAACCAGCTAATCCTAAGAAACTTTGCACTTCTGCAACCGTTCTCGGGACTGGCCAATGCTCTGCGGCCTCAATCTTCTTCGGATCCACTGACACTCCTGCCCCAGAAATTACATGCCCCAGGAACGAAATGTGATCTAACCAGAATTCACACTTGTCGAGCTTCGCATAAAGTTGATGCTCCCTCAATGTCTGCAAGACAGTCCTAAGATGTTTCTCATGCTCCTCTTCACTGCTGGAATAGACAAGGATATCATCTATGAACACCACCACAAATTTATCCAAGTACGGCAGAAAGATGCGGTTCATTAAATCCATGAATACTGCGGGGGCGTTGGTTAATCCAAAGGGCATTACTAAAAACTCATAATGTCCATATCTAGATCTGAATGCTGTCTTCGGTATGTCTTGCTCCCGGACTCTTACTTGATAGTATCCTGACCTAAGATCGATCTTGGAAAAGACGCTGGCCTTGCTCAACTGGTCAAACAGGTCATCAATCCTTGGCAGCGGGTACTTATTCTTCACTGTTACTGCATTCAGCTTGCGGTAGTCGATGCACATCCTCGTCGACCCATCCTTCTTGGGAACTAGAATCACTGGCACGGCCCAGGGCGATTTACTGTCTCGGATGAATCCCTTAGACTTCAACTCTTCTTCATGTTGATACAACTTATCCTGTTCTGACGGCGACATTCTGTAAACTCTATCTGCAATAGGCCTCGTTCCAGGGTTCAACTCAATGCTAAATTCTACCTCTCTGACTGGGGGTATCCCTGGGAGTTCATCAGGGAAGACGTCGAGAAAATCTTCGACCACTCTCAGAATCTGTCCTGGCTCTGACACTGCGGCTGAGATGACGCCTCCGGCCTGATTCTTCAAGGTTCGAGTAAAGATGAATTGCTCCATCCCAGGAACACTGAATATGACCCTACCTCCTCTACAATCAATTGTCGTATGACTGTCTCTCAACCAGTCCATGCCAAGAACGATATCAAAATTCCCAATAGGGAATTCAATCAATGATGCGGGCAGTAAATGCCTACACACCTCCACCGGACATGAAAAGCGTACTCTGCTAACTTCTACGAGCCCATTGCCGGTGAGTATATCCATCCTCTCCGGCAATGCCTCAAACTCTAATCCAATCCGTGTAGCATATTGTGCAGAGATGAATGAATGAGTAGCGCCTGAATCAAATAATGCTACAGCGGGAAATGAGGAGACGAGAATTTTACCTGCCACCACGTCACTAGACGCTAGAGCCTCTCCCAAGGTCAATGTGAGAGCTTGGCCCCGCGGAGCCCCTTGTTGCGGCCTTCCTCGACCATGCTGTTGCTGCCTCTGAGGGCCTTCGGCTTCCTGTGCCTGGCGGAACATCTGAGCCTGCGTTGGTAGACGCTGGGCTAGGGGCCTTACTGCTAATACTGGCCCTCCACTCGGGGTTGCCACCGGAGCTGGCAACGCTGGAAACTGCTGAGCTGGCCCTCCTGGCCTCTGCATCATAGGACAAGTGGAAATACGGTGGTCTGAACTACCACACCTCAAGCATAAGCCATTCGCTGACCGGCACACCTCCCTCGTGTGCCCTGCCTTCCCACAAAATGTACAGCCCTGGGGTGCTCCCTGACGCTGTTGCTGGTTCCTCGGCTGCTGATGCCGAACTGGCGCTGTATTAGTTGACACGGCCGTCCTCCGTGGCGCTCCTGCATCATGAATACGTACACCGGGTGCTGGTGCCGACGTTCGCTGCACTGCTCCTCCTCCAACCTGGGAATGAGATCTCTTCTGACCTCCTGTCCTCGATGCCAACCTCTGTTGGATAAGCTCGTGCCTCCGAGCGGCCGTCAAAACAGCGTCAAACGTCTGGTAGTCGTGTCCTTCCACAAGCTGTAATAGTTCCAAATGAAGTCCCTGCTGAAACCTCATAGCTTTCTCTGGCTCCGTTGCCACCATTGCTGGTGCGAAACGGCACAATCTGCAGAACTCTGCTGCATACCCATCTACGGTCTTGCCTGCTTGCTTGAGACTGATGAACTTCTGCTGGAGCTCATATCGAGCTACTACGCCAAAATACTTGGCCTTGAATCTGTCACTGAAGGTGGTCCAACGAACAGGAAGTCTCGCACCAACTTCTTCTGATGCCCACCAGTCGCGGGTAAGATCCTGAAGTACTAATTTGACCTGATCAACCCTCTCATCATCTGGAACCTTAGCTGCCACAAGAATGGCTTCAATGTCTTGAATCCATGCATCCGCAGTGATGGCATCCTCCGTGCCATCAAAATACCTCGGGTTCAAGCGACGGAACCTTCCTGATGCTCCCGAGTCAACCCCGGCACTCCTCTCAAGAGCTAACTGAATCCCCTGGTTCAGCAACACGTTCTGCTCCTGCTGCCGAGTCTGTTGCTGTTGGTTAGTGACAAGAAACCCTCGGATGATCTCCAGGAGTGCTACGGCGTCTGGTACTGCCGTCGCTGCTGGTGCTGCAGGAGTTCCAACAACCTGTGGCTGCACTGCCTCTGGTTCCACTTCTGCTTGTGCCTGTCCTGGGGAAGGTTCTCTCCCCTGTTGCTGTCCAGTCGAGCCATGCTCTTGCTGCTCTTCCTCATGGGCCTCACCCGCTACTGAGAATGAAGCACCCCTATAGAGAAGAATATAAGATTATCAAGTCCGGACGAAAAAGATTTCGAGGATGCAAGTCAGGTTAGAGATCAAGGCAAGAACAGAGAATTCGAAACAGAATTTCAAAGGAAACAGGTTTTGATTGAGACTCCTAATAATTCGTAATACCCCACAAGTCTGAAAAATAGACCTGCATGGGCCACCACTAAAACCTTGCCACGCCCCAGTACCGAAATACGAGGACGGACTAGGCCAGCTACTCCATATGAGGTACATAACGTCATACGGCGATCGTGGCTGTCGAGAGACTAGGGGGTACATGCTACAATCAAGTCTCCTATGGTCCCACGGAGTTCTATGTCTCAATCAATCATGTCAAATCAGCAATTAAATGAACATTAAAGATAAAGCAGTAAGGCGTCCCTGACGCTTCATCAAAATGATCATGAGAGACTAGCTTTATAACTTAGCTATCTCAGAGAGTCAGGAGTACAAAATTATACACAGCTGCAGTCTGTTTAATTACAATTATGTATTGACACAAAATATCAAGTAATCCGGCTAACAGGTGCCGGTGGCTAAACGCCGCAAAAGTATAAACAGGAGTGGTGGAGAAGAAAACCCACTCGAGTCTCCGAACCGCCATGCTCCTAGTATGCACCATGGATGTCAGGGAGGAAGATCGTGTCCTCTGGCTCTGCTACGAGATCTGGCCAAACAAAACCAGCGGGGTCAGCCCCGAATAGCAAGTACCGCCAAAGGGGCGCAAGAGTTAAGATTAAAAATCCAGCTAATAGAATGACTGATAATAGTAATACTTATGCTACTATTATAGGGTAGCGCAACATCCTCGAACCCATATGGCACCCTTACAACCAAACAAGGACAAAAGGTGCCGCATGGAGTCGGGACGTGTCGTACTCTATAACTTCCACATAAGTTAAAAAGGTATAAACAATAAAATCTCCTGATCGTAACTTCGGTCGATAGCCTATCGCAGCACAATAACCAACCCAACAATTAAACAAGAACATGGGTTGGATCATGTACCATGATAGACCATGTTCCTTAGTCATTCACAGAAGTAGCACTGCACAACCAGAATAAGTCTTCCGTTCATAACTTCGGTCCACAGCCTGTCATAGTACGATAACCAACCCAACAATCAAACAAGAACATGGGTTGGATCACGTACCACAACAGTCTGCTTCCCTCGGTTATTCGCGGAAGGTAAATAGGATACAAGCAAGTCGTTTTCACGGCCAATCAAGTCTACGAGTTTCTAGTGGGACGAGGTTATCCTCGCGTCATGTTATTAGAAGAATCCTCAGATCGTATCTTTCCAGTAAGGCTAGCCAACCCAGGGGTTCGCGTAGACAGGTGTCATGGAGCACAGGTCCCTCGTGAGGCCACCTTGCCAAGACATGTAATATATAGCAGGAATTAATCGGATGCAGTCATCCACTCGTTGCGGACGACATAGTATCCGTGGAGACCAGCCGGCGCGCCAAGACAATATCTCAGGGCGGCTGGTGTAACACGATCTCGGGACTCTGCCCTCCCCATGCATCTAGTATATTCAGTTGCCTAGTTTAACCCTAGGTGAAATCTTGGACTCTCATGTTGTGGCCTGCATGATTACCCTCCTAAAGTCGTACTTTAGTACGAGTACCCCAAAGAGGATCTATGTCAATCAATATGTCAACATGTGCTACCCTCCTTAGTGTAATGCATCATTACAAATACGCCACGTGGAGTTACGAGTCATTTGTCGAGCATGAACACGAACTGGGACATTCAGGTACATGTATCAGGTAGGAACACTTTGTTCTCCGGGGTCACCTCAGTGCTCATATCATGCTCGGGACAAAAGGCGTAAGGATATAAAATGGGCATATAATATCTAATAAAATATCAAAAGCATACGCACAACAAGGCAGCGTGCGTGAAAAGTCACGCAGGCTCAAGGGAAAGAGCAGCGTGAAAAGTCACGCAGGCTCAAGGGGAGAGAGCTTGTGTGAAAAGTCACGCAAGCTCAAGGGAAGAGCTTGTGTGAAAAGTCACGCACGCTCAAGGAGAGAGCAGCGTGAAAAGTCACGCAAGCTCAAGGAAGAGGGCTGCGTGAAAAGTCACGCAGGCTCAAGGGAAAGAGCAGCGTGAAAAGTCACGCACGCTACAGGGAGCAGCGTAGGTGAAAAGTCACGCACGCTACGGGAGACAGGAAGCGTACCTAAGTCTGCGTACGCAGCGCTAAAGAGCGCGCGTAGCTCAGTGTGCGTGAGCTAAGAAGCTCTGCACACTGCTCACTGTCTTCTCCAAACAGCAAGAACACCATGGCAGAACCCAAAACTTCAAAACATCACAACTTGGCCATCCGAACTCCAAATCCGGATTTTCAAGGTTCCATCTTGGGTGAAATGGAATTCTCTTCCACATGAAAGCATCAAAACCCACAAAACTTCAACGAAAATAGATCAAGACTAAGGAAATCCGAAAATAATTAAAACTTAGATCTACAAAAATCAAAGCTTCAAAATGGAAATTTTCAAGTTCTAAACTAGTATAGATTGAGGAGAAGAACATGTTTTGGCAAATAGTTTTGTAAGAAATTATTAACAAAATTATTGATCCCTCTCTTGAGCAAGTTGGTACTTGCCTTGGTTGGTGGAGGAAGTAAATGAGAAGAAGTAAATGAGAGGAGAGAGAAGGAGATGAGTTATTATATAGAATCTTGAACCCATGGGTTCATGATGAACCAAAGGGTTCATGATGAACCATGGGTGAACCAAGAATAGGTTACCCAAATGAGCCAAAACTGTAGGCCCAAATGCAGAAAATAAATTAGGAAATATTATTTTGTCGAATATTTTTGGGAAATACATGAAGAAATACTGCATAATAAATATCGTATAAATACAAGGTAAATACAATTTATCGGTTTCACATATTAAAATACGTATTCCAGGATTGGGGAGTGACATCTATACTTTTGTCATGCCTTTTTTCTAATTTCAAGTTTTCGTACAGAAAATAAATTTTTTTGGCACTTACCAATGTGTTCTTTCTCTAGCATAATTGGTAATTTTACATGAATTAATTGAGCTTCCCAGACGTGTCGGTTATTGAATAATACTTATCTTGCCATTTCAATTAGGTGTGTGTATCCTATTCGTGGATATGAGATGTTTGGAGGTTGTGGTAACGAGGTTCAGACTCACCCTAGGTCCGTAGATGTATTATAAATTCATTTGAATGGGGCATATGCAGAAAAAAGAACAACACTACCTCCTTTTGACATAAGAATTACCCAATTGAGCTCCGCCTTTGCTTTACTTTTATGCTAGCTTAAGATAATGGGGTTCTTTTATTACCTCCGTTTTTTTACATACGGAAATTGTCAGCAGTTTGTAATACAAACATATATTAAAGAATGATTAGTTTAATGACAGATCGACATGAAATTGTTTAAGTTTTTTATTATTTCTGTTACAATATTTGTTTCCCCTTGTGTTCCTTAAGTACTCTCCTTTGACTTGAGTTGGCAGTGATATAAGTTGAGATTTAGAAGTTATAACCATCCTCGTATAGAGTTAATCATGCATATTGTGTTCCTTAAACATGTTTCTTGAGTTAATATCATATTTATTTGTTTATTTTTATATTTTGCTGATGTGATATGTTTCTCGGGTCAATATAGGATGAATTGAGTGAATTCAAACTTAAGGCTGAGGATTTCGAGAACAGATATTCTGAGGTCCAAAAGCAGACAGAAGTTTTGCTCAAGGAAACAGAAGAGTCCCAGTCAAAATTATCTCAGCTCCAAGAGATGATAGAGAGGTAGCTTACATAGTTCCATGATTTGTTCATTCTAGATATACTAAAAGGAAACTGACAAGTAATGTATATCATTGTCTTCTTTAAACTGCAGGTTTGAGAGAAATATGTCCAGTCTTGAGTCTGAGAACCAAGTTTTGAGACAGCAAGATATCGGTCCAAAATAAATGCCCTACTTCGGTTGTAATTGGATCATGTACCGCAACATCGGAAGATCGCAACTCCTACAATAGAAGTTAAAAGTCAAAAGGACTGTCACATCTATAGGATTGCCACATATGTGGCAGTCCCTCACATATATAGGACTGCCACTTCCCTGGCAGTCCAAATCCATGAGAGGGACTGTCAGAGAAGTGCCAGTCCTCTGTGTCAAAATCCGATTTTCCATCCGAAATAAAGTTAAAGTGTAGTTACCACGAGGCCTTCCGATGCATCAAAGTGTTCTTCGGACGTTGTGGGAGGAGAGTATCCAGCATTTGATGGTCCGGGTTGTTCCATTTTCTATTTCTTTCTACATTAAACACAAAATTCAACTTTATATGTAAAATTTAGGTTAAAACATTACACAAAAATAAATTCGACGACTTACAAATAAATGGGAGAAGTGATTGACACTATTATCTTTAACAAATTTAGGTGGGGGGACAATTTCACCTAGGTTAGGTTAATTCTAGGTTTCTATGAGGAGGAGAAAAAAAGAGTGGAGGAAGAGAAGTAAAGAGTGGAGGAAGAGAAGAAATAAAAGAAGTTTGGCTTTTATAGTCAATTTTGGGCTGCCCCCTAGTAACAAAAACCTATGGCAAACTTGTAATTTTTTCAAAAAAATTTGGGTTGTCCCCTAGTAGAAGTGGTGGTGCCCCTAAAAAAACCTTATGTGGGAGAGTCGAGGTACTTTCTGGGAGTGAGCATTCTCTTTGTATCTCATTTTAATGATCCAACATTAACACTACCTTGAGTTTTATATACGAGTCTGGTGATTCATTTATGCGAAGATGCAGAATGCATGGCTGGCCCTGGGGTAAGCCGGACAAGCCATCGGGTTTTGACAACCCACCTGGTCAGGGCAACCTCCTACCCCTAAGTCCCCACCTCTCCATTAATAGAGCCTCTGCGGTCCATCTCAACTCCTCTCCGTTAGTGAAACTAGCAATCCATCATTCCCATATTTTGACTTTCTATTAGAAATACCTCGAGTAGCTCAAGGAGATGAACTCGGAATACGAGCTCTACGATATCGTCAGAAGAGGAGACTTCAACGTCGCTGCCAACCCCACTCGTCATAAATTTTCTTGATATCTTCTTTTGGAGTCAATGACAAGGGACAACCAAATCTAGCTATGACTAGGGCAACCCAACCCTCTGGGCCGGCCCTCAAAATGTCAAGTGTCTTGTAGATTGTTAGGACTGTACAAATTTTCTACAGTCTTGAAATGAAATAAAATGCACAGGACTGTAGAAAATTTCTACCGTACTGACAACATACAGGACTATGAAAATTTTCTGCAGTCCTGAGTCTTCCAGCTGCAATTGTGTCGGAATTCATTACTTCGAAATTTATGGGTTCGAAACTTCAAAATTTGTCCAAAATTTTCAAATATCTCCCAGCTCATTTCTCCAAACCCCATTCCAACCATGTTGATGACATCAAAATTTTGGCAACGACCATGTTGATTTATTTTTGTGTTATCAGTGCTAAGAAATGATGTATGAAAGTTTCGGCAGTGGTACGAGCTCGTCGTCAACAACAGTAGGAGGATGAGGAGAAAAAGAAGTTTAGATTTGAGAGGGTTTGAAGAAAGATTTTGGTGAAGATGGAGGTGGTGGAGAAATTGAGTTTAGGTTTGAGAAGAAAGTCGGTGAAAATTAGAAATGAATAGGTTTGAGAGGTTTTTTTTTTTGTGTGTGTAGGGAGGGGGGGGGGGGGGGGGGGGGGGGGGGGGGGAGCCCCTAACAAAAAATGGATTGTCATGAGTAAAAATTCCTCTAAACTAGATTAGTCATAATCCTGGACTAGTCCTCAGGGCCGGCCTTGGCCCCAGGGCGGCGAGGACGACCGCCCAGGGCCCCCGGATAATGAGGGGCCCCAAAAAAAGTTTAAAAGTAAATTAGTTAATATTTTTGTATCTCAAAATATAACTAGTATACACCAAGGGCCCTTTTAGACACAAAGTTATTGTGGTGTAGTGGTTAGTATATTAGACTTTTATACTAAGGGCTCGTTTGGATCAAGTTTTTGTATTTCTAGGAATATGTTTTCAATTCCTTTCCCATGGGAAATGAATTCAACATTTTCATACCCATGTTTGGTTAGGTTGGGAATGTGTAGTTCAAAATTTTAAAAAATTTATCTCCATATTTGGTTTACAAAGGGATAGAAATATTAATTTATTTAGTTTTTCTTTAATACCCTTTCATTAATTTCATGATGATTTACATGTTTGGGATAGAAGTTGAAAATTTGAAAATAAAAAAAGAGTATAACCGTCCAAACAAAATAGCCAAGCATCATTCCTAGGAAAGCAAATCTATTCCCAAGGGGGGGCTTGGGAATAGCTTTCCCAAGTCAATGGGAATAGCTTTCCCCCTTAAGCCCCTCCTATTCCTTCCTTATTCCTAATCCTAAACATACCAAACATGGGTAAGGAATTCAAAACCCATTTCCAAGCAACAAAAAACTTGAACCAAACGCCCCCTAAAGGTCCTCAGTTCAATCCTAAGTTGTAGCTAGTTTTAAAAAAAAAAATTAATATTTTTTATATTATGTATTGGGGCCTTATTTTGAAAGTTCGTCATTTGTCTCCATGAGCTCAGGGCCGGTCCTGTTATCCTGAGCAAAGAATGAAGTGCCCTTATAATTTTCCTTTCTGAGATCCTAGTAGATCTAGAAATATCTTCTTGGTAATCTCTGCATAGTTTAAGGACAATCGTATGTTGCTCCGACAAGATTCTCTATTTCGAACTCTTATCTCCATACCCAGTCCATATCATAGGTTTCTCCCTCTTAATCCCCAGGTAATTTAGAAGCAACCGCTCGTTACATTTGCCACGGTATCCCTTCTTCTCATGTCAGTTTTGCATCTTTGAACATACATTCTTACCAAACTAATCTTCCTAAATTCATCCTGCAATCCAAGAATCCGAAAAGCATGCTCCGTTCGCCATCTCTGACAAAATCTACTTCCAGATCGCACAGGTTTAGATGTATCCTATCTCCACACCCATGTGGGTACATAAATATCTTCATTTGATCGTTACGTCTAGACAGTCGGCTTCTGAATGATTCATTCTTCCCCGTTGAAGTCTTTTCCCTTGTCTTTTCCAGCAAGCAGAAGGAAAAAAAAAAAAAAAAAAAAACTAGTGGAAAAGCCTTTGATCCTTCATATTTTAGTACGGCGCTGCTACGTTGTCCGTGAACTTGGACCGCAGTCCTGATCCGCGGGCCACGTGTCACGTTCTAATTGGAGAGGAAGGACAGGTGGGTTCAGAAGATAGCAAGGGGACCAGTGGAGTGACGACACGTGGTCCGCAGAGCAGGACTGCAGTTCAAGCCCATGGACAACAAAGCATTTTCGATTCTAGTATTACCTCTGATAGCAATCCTCTCCTTTTCATGTCCATCAAGCTGGCCTCTGAATAGAAGGAATCATCCCTTGTCCCGTCCAGGCCTAACCACCTCTGGAAAAACCTGTACTTCGACCATCATGTCCAGGGCCTCCACGTCTGAATGAATGGTTCATTTGCAGGAAATTCCCAACGATGCCAAGGGAATGGCAAATAAATACTCATAAGAACTAAAATAAGAATATTGAAGATTTAAGAAGATCAAAGCACAAAAGGAACTTATCATTTATATAGGACGCAAACAAAACGTTCAAAAAGGATCCGTCAAGTTATTAAAAGGGGCACAAAATAGGAACTTATCATTTATATATGAGCGATCCATGCTTTGATCCTCCCTTATAGAAGCAACAAGGTGCGACACTGAATTACGTCCATATAACTTAAAAGAGAATTCTCATGTAAGGACTGAACCAATTCTAATTATCTACATATCATGATTTCACCTCCTAACCGATGTGAGACTAAATTACCAACATCTTTGTCATCCCTTTTTGAATACTCAACCAGAAATGATATACAATCCTAGCAATTTCTCCTCCCATTCGCGAGCTATCCTTTCCATGTCATCATCATTAGTATAGCCAATCAGGCCTTCAATTTCTTTAGACAGACAGACAAGACTCGTATCCTTTTCGACAAGAACAAATGAGAGACAGCCTATTCGCATCTAGCTTTTGCCTGCCTGTGTACGTTAGTATCGACGGTGTGATCATTTATTTCAGTAAGCATCTTCTCCTTCACCACCTTGTGCTAGCTGCTCAACGTGACACTCCATAGCTTCATCCATGACAGTTTGAATTTGGTTGTGCCACACTTTGGCCCATTCATCAACGTCTTGTTCAACCGTTCCCAGCAAATGCCCGAGTAGTGGTACTTGTTCGGCATTTACACAGCCTTCCATGCTTTTCAAAAGACTGTCCATGGGCGTCTTCAAGTCCTCAGAAGTCGGACAAGATGACCAGGAAACCATTTATATGCCCATCTCAAATTTAGCATAGAACTGTGCTATCAACAAATTTCCAAAGTTGCTCAAACTCGCCTCAGTACTAGGCGTCACGGAGACCAGAGGAACAAAGGGAATGGTTCTTCCTGAAGCACCCCTTGGCCCAACACTTGACGTAGCCCTAGGATAAGCCTGACAAGCCATAAACCTTGGGCAGCTCTTCCAGGCTCCCAAGTTCTAACATCTTCGGCACTAGAGCCTTCGCAGTCCACCCCAATTTCTCCCTGTCAATAGCAATCTACTAAGCCCATGTTTTGAGTTTCCACTGGAAAGACCTCGAGTAGCTCAAAGAGAGGAACTCGGAATCCGAACTCCACGCCGTCGTCATAATTGGAGACTCCGACGCCACTTCCAACCCCGCTCGCCATTAAATTTTGATATCTTCTTTTGATGTCAAGGACTAGGGGCAACCAAGTTTAGCTTCGACTAGGGTAACCCAATTCCTTGGGCCGGCCCTGGTTAGGGATTATAATGTACTCAAAGATGGTTGGTTGTCGAATACTGAGGAGCGGCTTATGGTTTAGCTATTTTCTCACAGGTTGAGGCTGAGGCTGCTATAACATGAGTCTGGCTTGTTGCAATAACTCGATAGAAAATATACGATTTTACGCTGTCCAAGTCTATCATAGTGGGAGGAAGGATGTGTTAGTCCCGAAGACAGATCTAAAGAATGGAGAGATCCAAGGAATTAGACGTATAGTCTTTAGCAAGACAACAAAGTCTGCACTCTAGCCAACACCACGAGAGAGGCGTAGAGTCTTCTTCCAAGACACAAAATCTGCACTCTATCCAACTCAAATGAAGCACTAAGAAAATGATACAAACTGACTTCAAGAAATGCAAAATACAACAAGAAAGTGGAAAAGTGTTCTCCTTTTTACGTTCGCAGACGCTACAATGAGGTAGAACAAAAAACACAAAATAAACACAAAGGAAATCTCCTTGCTGGGGTGAACAAGTCACAGGTGCTCAAAGAAAGATTCGTCATATACGCGATCTGCCCCTAAAAACAGCCAGTTCATGTATCAACCTCTGGAACGCTCTTCGTTTCTAACGTGGTAGAACACTACCTGAATAAGACAGATTAGCGACGCCTAAAAACGTATTTAACTGCAGTGACATATTTAGCGATGTTTATGTGTTGTCGCGTATTACTTGGTCACCAACGAAAAAAATGTCGCTATTAGTTGCTACAACGATGTCCTCTAGCGACGAAAATATGTCACAAGTTATTTTGAAATTGGCGACATATGGCGACACGATGTCACTAAATCAACGATGCTACACTTTGTTGCTCAATGTTTTGCTAGCGACCAAATGAGCGACATTTTTCTACAGCAATGATGATGTGATAAATTTTGCCATATCAGCTTGTTGCCAACGTTTAGCGATGTCTAAGATACATAATAACGACGTCCTAATACAAGGTAGCGACTCAAGGCGGCAATGCTGATTGTCGCAGGTCGTCGCTAAGCTACAAAAATATTAAAATAAATGCAAAATTTAAAATAGTTTCCATAACAATTTGTCTACACTTTATTGAATCACAGTTTATATAAATAGACCCGGAGCAACCCTCCGCTGAATTTTCAGGTACAAATTGCCACGCCCCGATTCGACGGACCGTTCGTCCCCATTCCTATTATGTCGAATCGATCGTCCTCGCTAAGGCGTGATGTCGTACGAGTCTGGAATTGCACTCATACAAGGCAAGAACATTACATTTGATTATTCTTATTTGAAACATCAAGTTGAAACTTCATAAATCTCAGAGTAATTGAACACGCAGTATAGAAAAATGGAAATATGCTTTTCATTCATAGCTTGCAACGAAGTGCAAGTCGTAATTACATTGGACGTCGTTACGCCTACATTGATTGAAACAAAAGAAAATACTCGACAAGCTACCTGAACTAATACTTGTCGTTCTATACATTCGCCCTTTTATATATAAGCCTTTGATGAATTGGCTTCAAAATACTTCAAAATATGAAGATGCTTCAAAATGCCTCTCTGAACTTCAACTTCAGTTTAGAGCTCCCGCGGCACCTGGGGAGTTAGGGGAGGGGGTTAGCACACTTGCTAAGTGGACAGGACGAACCCACTCGTCTAAACCGACTTTGATTTGTTAAGATAGACATGCATTAAAGTTTTCTTTCTATTTAGAACTAAATAAATTTAGTTCATATTGATAGCCTTCCATTTGAAACAGTAAAGCAGACAGAAAACATAGTAGTTTATCTCATTCTTACCAAGGCCGTGCTCGTCCCTGCATAAAAATAGAGATTATAATTTTCACCTGCATAAGACAATAGGTGAGCATGCTATTTTATATGCGGTCATCGGTGTTAATCACCACGAGGGACTATTCATCATGGCATTACGACGTACCCTATCAGACTAGGATGCAAGTCTAGCTGGAGGTCCCGTAATGCATTGTGCCAAGCACGGAATCTCAAATCTCCCTAGGTCGATTCGGTTCCGATGTCCCGGATACCATTTCGAGGAAATCCTTGTGCACAAGTTGTCCATGACCATGCAAATACGAGAACAGTTTATCATATGAAACAGATTACATAGTGTGGACATTATTAAGCAGTTTTATCATTTTTCTCAACTCATGCAACTAAGTCATTTTTTCCAAAGCCGTACTTCCGATTTAGCATGCCGTAGGCACCAAATTCCCCCGAGGCACCGTATGTCGCAACCAACATTTTATTATTTCATTTTGCAGATCATGAAATAGTCTCTCTCTTTTCTAGTACTTTAAACTTTTTCTTTTAGATGTGAAACTTATATTTTCAGAGTAATTTACTCTAAATCGATACGTTTTTTTCGAGTTCTTGATCTTAGTGGATTGGCATGCATTTAACTTGGCATCGTCGATTTGAATAAGTTCGAGGCAAAAAAATTTCGTTTGTGGGACAGAGTAGAAAAGAAGGGGCCGAACCACCCACCAAGTATTCGATCGTGCCGATAGTCGAAGCACTTAGCAACGTTCAAGCTTCAATTACGCGAGCTCCTGCAATGGCACCAACACTTAGTCAGAATTCCTTCTTTAATCCTTTGTTTCGAAATTCGTAGAATGCATTCAAAAAATGACGCAAAAACACATTCATCAAAACCAAGCTGCGAAAGCTCCAAGAAAACCAATTAGTAGTCCGGTCCCGTCGAAGGAACTCTTATATAGAGCTCACTCGATGCCGTAAGGTGTTATCGTTTACTAAGCTCAGTGATCGAGTCAGATGGCCATCTAAGTTTTCGACCGATCTGACTCGGCGCAAGCATATTACGGAGTCCGTCGCCTATCGAAAGCGGGGCACTACATAATATACCACTAAGAAAAAGTTTCGTCCCGAAACTTAAGAACAAGGGTCTGACCTTAAATTAGGCAAAAAATGAAGGGTATTTCTCCTTCATCTCCGCCTCCATTTCCCACGTCGACTCTTCAACTGAATGGTTCTGCCAAAGCACGTGGACCAAGGACATCGATCGATTTCGTAATACCTTCTCCTTACGGTCCAAAATTTGAATAGCCTCTATCGAGTAAGACAAGTCAGTACGTAGCTCCAACTGATTGAAGCTAACCCCGTGACTTGGATCGTGTACGTATTTTTGAAGTTATGAAACGTGGAAAATATCGTACACATCAGCCAAGGCATGAGGTAGTGCAATCCGATAAGTAACCGTTGCAACTCGTTCGATGATCTCGAAAGGGCCTACAAATCCCGAGGCCAGTTTACACTGTGTCGCTGAATATCTGAAAGCCTTCTGGACCATCTGGAAGTGCAAGGATTGGAGCTGAGACGAGCTGTTGCTTCAACTCTTGAAAGCTGGATTCATAGTCGTCACTCCATTCAAATACGACTCCCTTCTGGGTGAGGCGAGTCAGAGGCGACGTTAGTTTTGAAAAGCTCTGCACGAATCTTCGGTAGTTGCCTGCTAAGCCTAGAAAACTCCGAATGTCGCTAGCCGAGGTAGGTCGTTTCCAATCTACCACAGTTTCAATCTTATTTGAGTCCACCGCGATGCCTTCGGTAGAGATTACATGTCCGAGGAACGTCATACTACTCATCCAGAACTCGTATTTACTCTGTTTGGCATATAATTTGTTTTCACGCAGAGTCTGCAATTTTGTCTTCAAGTGCTTTGCGTGCTCTTCTCGATTCTTCGCGTAGATAAAGATATCATCGATGAACGCGACTACAAATTTATCGATTTGGGGTCGGAAAACTCGGTTCATCAGATCCATGAAAGCGGCTGGGGCATTCGTCAAACCGAACGACATGACTAGAAATTCATAATGACCATGTCAAGTGCGGAAGACAGACTTTGATACGTTATAGGACTTGATCTTTAACTGATGATAGCCTGAACGAAGATCAATTTTTAAAATATTGACGTGCCTTGCAGTTGGTCAAACAAGTCATCGATTCGTGACAAGGGATACTTATTTCGCACAATCGCCTTGTTGAGTTCACGATAGTCGATGCATAGCCGCATCGATCCATCCTTTTTTTTCACAAACAGTACGGGAGTTCCCTACGGAGAGACGCTAGGGCGAATAAATCTGCGGTCTAGCAACTCTTGTAATTGCACCTTCAGCTCCTTTAGTTTTGCTGGAGCCATTCGGTAAGGTCCTTTTGATATCGGCCGTGTATCCGAAAAGGTGTCGATGCTGAATTCTATTCTTGTTCCGGTGGCATCCCTGGCATCTCATCAGGAAAAATGTTAGGAAAATCTGCCACAACATCAGTCTATACTGTGTTTGTATTATCTTTTTGCGTATCTCGAACTGATGCCAAGTATCCCGTACAGCCGGAACGCAGCATACGCCTCGCCAAAATTGTCGATACTACCATGGCCGTCTTTGAGACCGTACCGGACGAATATGAGAACTTTGTCTCACCAGGAAGACGAGACACAACTCTCTTCTCTGCGCACTCGATTTTTGCATGACAAGCGCCCAACCAATCCATGCCCAGGATTATGTCGTACTGTTTGATGTCTAGTACGATGACTTCCAATGATAGATTTCTTCCCCCGATGCAAATATGGCCATTCCTATAAATAAATTTCGCAGGCATATCGACTCTTGATGGAGTGCTAACGTTAATGTTCATATCTAGTGATTGCATTATAATTTTATTTTCTTTCTCATAATCAACAGAAATAAAACTACGCGTTGCACCTAGGGGTGTGCATATTTGAACCAAACCGACCAAATCGAACCAAACCAAATCGAATCGGTCAATTTTTAACCGAACCGATGGTCCGGTCGGATTGGTTCGACTTGACCATTTAAAAAACCGACCGATTTGGTTCGGTTCACGGTTTGGTCATTCCAAAAACCGCTTAAATTGAACCAAACCGAACATAGTTAGTAACAACCTAAAGTTAGGTTTATATCCGGTTCAACCTATCCATCTCATTGTTTGTTTATTTTCCATTTCAATTCATAGATCTATTAGGATTATAGTTTACTTTCGAGAATCATTTTGGATTTGTGGAAGAAATTCATTATACAAGTGATCTACTTAGAAGATTATTGTCCATTTTGGAATCTCATACAAACATCTTCCAAACAAAAGATGGTTAGAATTTATTTTGTGAGTTTACTTTGTGAAACACTTTTATATACTTAAAATTTTTTGTCTCATCAAAACCGATTAGCTGAACCGATCCAAACCGAACCAAGTCGGTTGGTTTGGTTCGGCTGTGATTATTTTCAAACCGATTAACTTCGGTTCGACTTCGGTTGTGACCAAATAGGTCGACCACCGATCGATGTACACCCCTAGTTGCACCCGAATCGAATAGTACTCGAGCAGGTATATTTTTGTAGAGTAATATACCTGTTACAACAGTATCGGATTCGAACGCCTCGTCTCGAGTCAATGTATAGACTCGGCCTTGCGCTCCATGACGTTGATTCTATGGGTTCACTGGTACCGCATTTACGCCGTGTAGTGTAGGCGCTCTATTCTGATTTGGAGCATTGTTTCTGTATGGATTCAAAACATTTCTTGGGGGGGTCGTTCTCCCCTGGAGAAAATCATAAGACTTGTGACCTATCTTACCACATCTGAAACATCCAGACACCGTGCATTGAAATGTCTGATGTCCATTTTTGCCACACTTGTTGCACCGCACTCCGTTATAGGAGCCTTGATTTTTAAATGTGTTTGGACGCTTTACTACTCTCGATCCTCCCGCATCGTTAGGACGTTTGTTAAAATTATTACGGAAAATCGGTACGGATCGTTGTGACATACGACCAAAGATTCGCTCGCTATCAAGTGTGGCTTCATAGGATTCACGATAAGTTTGGCATTGCTGGTTCATGACGTCCCTACACAGTTCTCGTTCCAGCCTTGTTGAAAACGCTTGTACCATTCTTCTTTGTTGGGCAGGATAGCACCGACAAATTTTGCAAGTTTTGAGAAGCTTGCGTCATAATCTTCAACGAACATATTCCTTTGCCTTAACATCATGAACTCGTCCCCTTTCTGTCGACGGATGGCGCGAGGAACATACTGTTCAAGAAAAGCTTCCTTGAACATCTTCCAGGAAATCTGGGCGTCGGTATCGGCTTCATAGATTTCTTATTTCTTAGCTGCCCACCAGTCGTAAGCCCTCAGTTGTAGTTGTACAATCGCACATGCTACCCTCTGGGACCCTTCGATGCCGAGAAGGTTAAACAGGTCCTCAATCTCCGCTAGCCATCCCACAATCACATCAGGCTCTGCTCGACCATTGAACTTAGGCGGGTTCATCTTGCGGAACTCCCTTTCTTTGAATAAGGAAGATGAGTTCATCGTTCGTGGTTGAATTTCTTCCTCGACTTCCTCTGGAATGTCTTCCCTCTCTTCGGATGCCACAACCGTTGCTTTGGCATTGCCCGCCATATTGCTTACAATCTGCGTTAGGTCGTCTATCTACTTCTGCTGCACACCAAATTGGACTTTGATTTGCATCTGAAGATGCTGCTGCTATAGCTCCATCAACTGCAACATTTTCTCCATTGTAGTCTCGCTAGGGCTAGCGTCCTTTGAACTTGACGAACTATCCGTAGCGTTGGTTGTTGTGCCAGGATTATTTTTATTTTTCTTAGTCATTCCTACAAAACAAAGTAAACCCGTTAGTATTTTTCAACAATATCTACGGACTTACCTGTATGGAACTTTTATTTCATGCAGCATGTCGACAAGCATTCAGTTCAGCAATCGTAATGAACATTCCAAAATGAAATATCTTTCAAAAATCCGAGAAAACATAACTGTGCTCTGATACCAATTTGTCATGCCCCGATTCGACGGACTATTCGTCCCTATTCCTATTATGTTGAATCGATCGTCCTCACTAATGCGTGATGTCGTACGAGTCTGGAATTTCACTCGTACAAGGCAAGAACATTATATTTGATCATTCTTATTTGAAACATCAAGTTGAAACTTCACAAATCTCAGAGTAATTGAACACGCAGTATAGAAAGATGGAAATATGCTTTTCATTCATAGCTTGCAACGAAGTGCAAGTTGTAATTACATTGGATGCCGTTGCGGCTACATTGATTGAAACAAAAGAAAATACTCTACAAGCTGCCTGAACTAATACTTGTCGTTCCATACTGTCACGACCCGCACCCACTGTGAGGGTACGAGAACGTAACAACGCCCAGCCTACGCCGCAGTGTCGGCAGTAGAACGCTGTTCTAGGTTACAACATCTAACAATATAAGGTACCTGAACAGTATATACACTCTGAATGGAGGTGACATAACAGAACAGTCTCAATCACATCTAAGATAGAGTACGATAAAAAGATAGATAGACATGGAACGACAACTGAAAGTTGAAAAACAACTGAAATTTGAAAAAAACAACAATGCTGAAAAAAAAGATAAAGCCTAGCTATCTAGCCTAGACTATGGGAGTAGCATCCTGTACTGCAGCTGGGTCCTCCAGAGGAACCAGGTCGCAGGTGTCGTCTAAGCCTGCTCCATAATAGGTGGTACATAGGGCCTCATCCTCATCCTCTATAAAATTTTAAACAGGTCCAGTCAGGACGGGAGCGAGCACAATACATCTCACGCAGTTCATATCAAGTTAGGAAATATAAAGCATGCAATAGAGTAAGATACAGGAACACTGAAAGAAGAATGTATATGATAAAAAGCAAAGATTTGATAATAGAAAATATCTATATATGATAAGTAAGAACTGTAAGCAATATGTGATTTAGAGTACAATATGCTTATGTAAACGGTTTAGGACAATGCAATGGTAACTCCATTGTACGTGAGTGCACAATAGACATATACAATAGTTATACAATATTGTACAATAGAATTTGATTACATAACCAATTCTACTCCCCCTCTCCAATCAATATACAAGGATCCACTCTAGTTACGTTATCTTATACAATAGTGTACAATGTTATACAATAGATGTACAATGTTATACAATAGTTGTACAATGTTATACAATAGTTGTACAATGGTAACATCTCAAAAGAAGATCCATATAGTACCAATCCGTGATAACAATCGTGTCAGCATCAAGTACAGTAATCTAGAGCAAGAATGTAAATCTAGACAAGTATGAAACGGTCAGAGAATGTACTCGCCTGATCTCCGGAATGTCCGAAAGAAAACTACTGCCTGAGGAGTGGTGTCTGCCTCCTATCAGAACAGTACAAGTCACTACATGTCTAAAATAATGAAATAGACTGCTACAATGCATCTACATGCTGTCTAGGTCAAACTAGACTAAAGTCAACCCTTGGTCAACTCCAGTCAACTATACTAGTCAAGGCTAGGTCAGCTAGGTCAAACTTAACCCAAATAAGTCTGATAAGTCTCACTAGGCCTAACCAAGCCTAGTCTAGCAATCACACACCAATCACAAGGCTATACAAGCCAAACACAAGCCACACATCAAGGCACATTCACATTTAGCTATTTATCAACATTGTATAATGAAAGAGAAATGGTTGTATGTATATCTATGTGTGTGTGAACATGGAGGTGCATAACAAGGGGAAATCAAACACTAGTTTGAGTTTACACTACATAATGCACAAAACTAACCCATCTATATTACACATGTATTATACTTAACATGCATGGCTACAAGTATACATCTATATACATATACACATGGAGAGTTAGAGAGAGCTATGTAAATAGGCAATTGTGTGTGTGTATGTGTATATGAGAGTGTGAGGAACAGTGTGTACATAGTAGTATGTGTGTGTGTGTGTGTGTGTGTATGTTCTTGTGTACAGGAATGTGTTTAGCATGTTCATGTGTGCGTGTTAAATAGGAATGTGTGTGACAGGGAAGGATGAGTGTCATGTATATATAGATGTAGATAATCTCAGATTTAATCATGACAGTTAGAGTGGCAAATCCCAGGTTTTAGTTATGTGTGTGAATCATTCCATGGGGTTCTTGTATAGGCCTGTGTGTGTTCAAGAGAACCTAGGTGACAGTGAATACATGTGTGTGTGTGTGTCTAAATGTGTGACAGAAAAATAAGAGGAAACAACCCAGATTTTTGTGTGTGTAACAGGAATGTAAATCAGTTTTAACATTGAACAATCATTCAATTAACCAAAACACCATTCCACACCAATTCGAAATCAACATGAAAACAACCAACATAAGTATGAGAATTCTCATTAAATACTCATTCTAGTTCAGTTTAAAAGAAGGGAAGGGAAACTAATTCTCAGGTTTCAACAGGAGTATGGGAAACCTGTTCTCAGATTTGTGTGTAAATGTGTTTTGTGCATATATGGGTATATCATTATCAGAATTTGTGACAGTGTCAACCACACTTTTGATAGGGAACCTAAATCAAGGTGTGGGCATATGAGAGTGTACAGGTGGGAACATTCCCAGGAACCCAAAATAGTGTTTATGAAGTGGAGGCCTAGGGGAAAATCTATGTGAGGAAAATTAGGATGTGTGTGAGTGATTGAGATTCACTAGTTCACAGGTGAGCAATGACAGTTCAATTATGGACTAAGCCATTGGCAACCCAAAAACGCATCCAACCATCTATTTATCAAACACCAATCTTAACCAATATGCCATTAACCTATTACATGTGCAGGTGGCCTAATTTAACCATTTAATCAATACAAACCAGTTTAAATGCAATTTACAATTCGAAGAAATGCTGAAACAGGGAAGTATCAGTCCCTATTGGAATTTCATGTTTTCGAAACTAATTTACCATCAAGATTGCAATCTAACCTACTCCTCACTCACTGCATATGTAGGTGAGCGAAATCTAAACATTCATCATCATTTAAATCAGTCAAAAAACAATTTAAAACCCAAGAAACTGAACTAGTGAAGTATTAGTCAGGTTATTAGCCTACATTGGGAAATTGACAATTTCAATTGCAATTTTAAAAGCTCAATAAAATTCGAAAACTAATTTCTTATGCCATCATGAACTCTAACAAGTAGGTTAATTTCTCAGATAGATATAGGTGTAATATGCATCACAATTCAATCAATGAACAGTTCATAAGTTACTCAAATTCTCAGAAAATTCACTGTCAGTGTATATGTATCAGAAGTATGGAAAACTCTTAATTTCGAAACCCAACACCACATCCAAACCCAAACCATCTTGTACAGAGTGTCCTCTACGTGTACATGTGTCAGGGGGTCATACTCGTGTCCAGGAAACTGGACACGAAGTGTCCAATCAGTGAATGTGAAACTCAGTAAACCAGTCAATTAAGACTGTCTCATGCAGCCATGACGAATCGATTTGGGCTCGACACAGAGATCGAGAGGCCATGTGCTCGTGTCTAGGATTAGGGGGTATGTAGGGCTAAAGGGTCGACGCCCTGATCCGTGTCCAAGTCGCGTCTGTACGTGTCAAACGATGCGTGTCAGAGAGCTAAAATCCGTACGGGTGCAACAGTGTAAAACCGGTGTGTGATGGATTCCGTATCCGACATGCCACGAGAGTCCATAAGACTCGAGGGGGGTCTGTCAGTGATGGCCCCCACCTCTGTGTCAAAGATGAGGTGTCCACGTGGCGTGTCCGATGAGAAACAGGACACAGGTAGCAGGGGAAGCTACAGTGTCCTGTGCTGTTTCCAGTTAGTGAGTTCGTGTCCAAAATGGACACGAACAGTGCACAATTTCAACTCAGTCACCTAGAATATTAATCTACACATATTAAGCTACAAAAATATGTAATTTGTTTTAGAAAACATTAACATTCATTTCTATGAGACATTTAATCAAACACTTACAACAAGCACTGATACGTGTCCGATATGGACACGAAATGGGCACGATTTCCTACCAAACGTGAGGGACACCTAGGGGGACCCTAAATGGATGCAACCATGCAAAGGGATTAGGAATTGAAAGGGTTTTTGAAGGTTTTACCTAATGGTTTCCAAAGCCTCTTGAAAGCCCCAAAGTAGAGAAGTCCCTCTCCTCAAACAAGGTCCAAAAGAGCTCTCCTCCTTGCAAGCTAGTCTCCAATAGTATCCCCTACTATTGAGGAGTCCAATGCAATTGGTTTGGTCCAATTTGGAGGATAAATGGAGAAATGGTGAAGAATTGGGGAAGAAAACTAAAGGGGATTTTTGTAGAGATTAACAAGAGGCAATATTTGTGAAGATATGATTATAATGGGAAGAGGGGCTCATGATGGCTGTGATAAAGCTAGGGTTAGGGTTTTAGATGAGTGGTTGAGGCTTCTCCAACAAGTTCAAGTCAAATCAATGGCTCATAACAAAAGTAGGTTTCTTACATAATATCTCTTAACAAAATATCTAGATATTTATCCAACTTAGCCATTAAGTCTTCTAATCTTCTAACTAAGCCTCTATGAACATTATTAACATGTAGGTTAGGTCCAAACTAGGTTTGTCTCTAATAAAATGATTAGCATCATAATAATCAATCAAAATTCATTTTCATAAATGAGTCAAAAATGACCAAAATACCCCTAGACTAAAAAGTAACAAACAGACATCATAATCACATGGTTAGGTTCCCATGGTCACGGTTAGTCTCTAGGTCATGCAGTCTCTAGGGTTGCACTAGCCAAACATCAAAATTACAAGTCATGGTTTTTGAATAGTTTTAAAAAATGATTAAAAATCACCAAAAATCATATTATTATTTAAATATCATAATTGAATAATTAAAACACAAAATTTTAAAATTACCCTCATTTTAGAAAAAATGGGTGTTACACATACATTCGTCCTTTTATACATAAACCTTCGATGATTTGGCTTCAAAATACTTCAAAATAGGAAGATACTTCAAAATGCCTCTCCAAACTTCAGCTTTAGTTTAAAGCTCCTGCAGCACCTGGGGAGTTGGGGGAGGGGGTTAGCACACTTGCTAAGTGGACGGGACGAACCCACTCGTCTAAACCGACTCTGATTTGTTAAGATATGCATGCATTAAAGTTTTCTTTCTATTTAGAACTAAATGAATTCAATTCCTATTGATAGCCTTCCATTTGAAACAGTAAAGCAGACAGAAAATATAGCAGTTTATCTCATTCTTACCATGGCCGTGCTCGTCCCTGCATAAAAATAGAGATTATAATTTTTACCTGCATAAGACAATAGGTGAGCATGCTATTTTATATGCGATCATCGGTGTTAATCAACACGAAGGACTATTCATCATGAGATTACGACGTACCCTATCAGACTAGGTTATAAGCATAGCTGGAGGTCCCGTAATGCCTCGTGCCAAGCACGAAATCTCTAATTCCCCCTAGGTCGATTCGGTTCCAATGCTCCGGATATCGTTTCAAGGAAATCCTTGTGCACAAGTTGTCCATGACCATGCAAATGCGAGAATAATTTATCATATGAAACGGATTGCATAGCGTGGACATTATTAAGCAGTATTATCATCTTTTTCAACTCATGCAACTAAGTCATTTTCTCCAAAGTTGTACTTCCGATTTAGCATCCCGTAGGCACCAAATTCCTCCGAGGCACCGTATGCCGCAACCAATATTTTATTATTTTATTTTGTAGATCATGAAATAGTCTCTCTCTCTCTCTCTCTCTTTTCTAGAACCTTAAACTTTCTCTTTTAGATGTGAAACTTATATTTTCAGAGTAATTTACTCTAAATCGATACATTTTTTCCGAGTTCTTGATCTTAGTGGATTAGCATGCATTTAACTTGGCATCATCAATTTGAATAAGTTTGAGGCAAAAGAATTTAGTTTGTGGAATAGAGTAGAAAAGAAGGGGACGAACCACCCATTAAGTATTCGATCATGCCGATAGTCGAAGCGTTTCGCAACATTCAAGTTTCAGTTACGCGAGCTCTTGCAATGGCACCAACACTTAGTTAGAATTCCTTCTTTAATCATTCGTTTCAAAATTCGTAGAATGGATTCAGAAAATGACGCGAAAACACATTCATCAAAACCAAGCGGCAAAAGCTACAAGAAAACCATACAGCAGTCTGGTCCCTTCGAAGGGACTCTTATATAGAGCTCACTCGCCGAGACGTAGCCTACTACATCTAGGACTTATTCCAACAGAAGCTGTTCCATTAATTGGATCAATTCTTGTAACATTCGTCAAAATTCATTTGATAGATGCCACAAGGTGTTATCGTTTACCAAGTTCAGCGATCGAGTTAGATGGCCATCTAAGTTTTCGACCGGTCTGACTCGGCGCAAGCATATTATGGAGTCCACCGCCTATCGGAACCGGGGCACTACACAAATTGGACCCGAAGCACTTAAAAAAACATGCAGCTTGTTCGTCGACCCCTTATGTTCAAATTACTATTGTACAGTTAAATACACGTTCCTATCACCTGTCATGACCCGCACCCAGTGCAGGGACACGAGAAGTGGGTACGTCCAGCCTACGCCACAGTGTCGGCGATAGAACGCTGTTCTAGATCACTATCTAATCAATAACTCACTCAATTATATAATATACCTGTCATAATCTCAACTCCGAATGGAGGACAAGTATAAGATACTGTCACTACCACATTTCTAATATGAGGGTATTTTGGTCATTTTGAATTTTTGGAATTTATTTGGAATTATTGTGAATTATTGAGATTTATTAGAATTTATGTGATTTTTGGTATAATTTAATTAGGGGTTATTCTAGACTTTGACTAGTGTTGACTTTGGAGACTAACCTTGTAGCTAACCCTAGTTTTAGTGACTTGGTTAGATTATGAAACCCTAGTTGATTAAGTTAACCATATCCTAGTCATTAGAATCAATTTGGGAATAGGAATATTGAATAGAGAGTGGATTAATGGCTTATGACTTCACAAGTCATGATTAACTAATTTGGCCCAAGCCCATAGCCCAATACCATGGAACCCTAACCCTAATTTCCTTACTTGGTCGGCCAACCCACATTGGGAATCCCACCCTATAAGTACTCTCTTCCATTAGGTTAGCCTCCTTTAGAAAGTCCACATTTGGAAAGAGAGGTATGCTCCATCTTTAGAAATTCATAAAAAATCCAATTTAATTACTTTTTAATCCAAACAAATTGCAATAGGTTCTAATTTAGGTATTCTTGCTGTGTGTGTAATTTATTTTCAGTTTTTTAACAATTTGGTAAAGTTTGGAGAGCAAGGAGACACCACCTCTTTGGAGCTTTATTTAGTTTTTGACACCTATAGGTAATTCCTTCAAAACTTATTAAAATTGCTGTTATTATTGCATATTAGCCTAGATCTAGCTGTCCCCTAGCTAACTCTAGAAATTCATGACATTTCGTGTCCTTTTCGTGTCCTAAATGGACACGTATCAGTCCTTACATGTAGGTGTTTGTTGAAATGCCCCAAAGGGGATTTCGATCTATTTTTAGGAAAGTGTTTGAATAGAAATTATTGTTTTTGTGTGGCTTATGGATTTCTGTTGGACTGAGTTTAATTTAGTGTCATGTCGTGTCGGGATTAGGACACGAACACACACGTTCAGCCCGTGAACACTGTTCTGCTACTCGGGGTCAAGTTCTTCCTGTGTAGGACACGTAGACACGTGATTCTTTGAGGACACGTTGGGGCAGTGTCTGACATGACACTCCCCAAGTGGCACAACCTCTTGTGTCGTATCGAGCGAGCACGAGCTCGTGCATTGGTTTTGCACTACACGCGTACAGTTCATTTTGGGCCACTGATACGGCTCTAGAACTTTGGACACGACACCTATGGACACGGTACAGGGTGTTGGACACGAAGACCTATCCTAGACGAACCTAGGGTTGTGAACACGAGGTCTGGTTTGGCCTGTGTCGGGTGCACGACACGCGTGCACGCACGCACGAGGCAGCACTGGTTCAGTGCCCAGTTTTACCTGATTAGGGCTCGGGCACTCTGGACACGACTGTGTCCTGATTGATTGGACACAATCACACTTTGTGACACGTGCACATGCTTGTTGTATTTACCAACCATTTATAGTTTATTTTAGTTTGGTTTTATACATGTTTTCCCATTTACCTATTTTGCACTGATACTTAGTATATTTTATTGTATTTCCAGATTTTTAAATTGAATTCGGGCAATCAAATTAACTCATATTAATGCAAATTTTCAAATGTTTCTAACCCTAGTGTGTGTACCTATAGGTAATCTAACTGTATGTCGATTTTGAGCTGTTTTGGTGTTGAATTGGGTTTCGAATTGGAATTAGAAGTATTGGGCTGAAAACTGTTTTTGAAGTTGAGCATTTGAGTTTGATTTTAAATCCAAAACTGGGTTCAATAAGTTATTTCCTTTATTAGCAGCAACATGGTTTGGTTTCCCTTCTTTCTTAACAACAAGCATAAACTGATTTTCCTCCCTTAACTAAAAACTGAGAATTGTGGTTATGTTAATAATGATAATTGATATTGATGTTAACTTAGGTTGAAAACTGAAATCTAATTTCTTCCCTTTGCCATGATTCCAGCACACTTCACACACATCCTACTGTCCACTGGACTGAAACACACATGCGTACCACACTCACTTGACATTTCACACTTGTTTCACTCACACACACATGCTCTCATGACACTTGCTACACTCTCATGTCACTTCACACACACACACACATGCACACAATCACTTGCCATTTCCTATCTCTATGTGTATGTATATATATAAGTATGTACCTATATTAATGTGATGTATAAGTATAGATATATAGATATAATATGGTATCCCTAATGTGTGTGTATTAGCCTAGGACTATAGCCTATGGATGCAATGTGTGATGTTAGTATAGTCTAGTATAGTAGTGTATTGACCAATATAGACTTGGTAGGCTTGGTTTAGGCTTGTATGGTCTTGTTGGCTTGTTTAGACCTAGAATAACTTGTTTGACCTAATTTAGACTTGTTAGACCTAGTTTGACCATAGTTGACCTAGTTTGACTTCTAGGGTTGACCAGAGTTGACCAAGAGTTGACTTTGGAATAAATTGACCTAGAATTATGTAGAATGCATAGTAGAACTTTATGTTACCATTCTGGACATGTTATGACTTGTGCTGTTCTAAATAGGAGCCAGACACCACTCCTCGGACAGTACTTTCATCTTGGACACTCAGATACCAGGCGAGTACATTCTCTGATCATTTTATATCCTCTTAGAATTATTTTCCTGTTTTAGATTACTTTACTTGATGTTGTCACGTTGGTAACACGGATTAGTACTATATGGATCCTTTCTTGAGATGTTATCCCCTCAGGGAGTATCGGATACTACATGTTCTGTGCGTTTCACTTACATTGTGTATCACTATACTTCATGGTTCATTGATCACTTGTGACATGTACTCTCATGATCACAGAGTCTTCTTTGAATCACCCATTTATGGACATTCCCAGAATCACCCATTTATGGGCCTACCATGTGTCACCCCTTGTGGGCCATTACATGGATCATAACATAACCTGGCTGGATCCTTGTGTATTGATTGGGGGTACGGGGGAGTAGAAGTAGACATGTGAATAATATCCAAGTAGTGTAGTTCCCAGAATCACTCCATAGTATAGTTCCCAGAATCTCATATGCCATTCACATGTCTATATTGTACTCTGAATCACTAGCCACTGTTAGTTCTCTATTTATAGTAGATATTTCTATTACAGTTCTTTCTTTGTTTACATTCTGTACTTTCTTTCAGTTTCCTGTATCTTACTCTACTGCATGATTATATTTTCTAACCTGCTATGATCTGTTGAGATGTATTGTGCTCGCTCCTGTCCTGACTGGACCTGTTGAAAATATTACAGAGGACGAGGAGGAGGCCTGTGTGGATACCTACTATGGGGCAGCTCTAGATGACACCAGTGATCCGGATTTCCAGCCGGATCCATTAGCTATAGAGACTGAGGCTCCCTAGTCTAGGTTTTACTATTACTGTCATTTGGGATCTGGATTGTATATATTCTTTCATATTCAGTAGTTGAGACTTGTATTTCTGGATGTTGCTGAGATGTTATCTTAGACACTTAGACTCTTCTGAGCATCTGTATTTCTTTGAGTTCTATATCATATCGTGCTTATTCTTCCTTAGTTGTGATTGAGTTTATATTCTGCTATGTCACCCCCATTCGGGGAGTATAAACTGCTTAGCATTATATTGTTAGATGTTGTGACCTAGGACAGTATTCTACCGCCGACACTACGGCGTAGGCTGGACGTACCCACGTCTCGTGCCCTTACTCTAGGGTGCGGGTCGTGACAGATACGATAATACTCAATCACAATCTAAGCACGATAAGATAACACATGAGTCTAACAACTATATGAAACTCAAGCAACTTAAATAAACTTCTAAACAACATCTCAAACAATCTCAAATACAACTCAATTTCCACTTATTACAAACAAGTTCTAAAAGTGAAACTAAACCATAAACTAGTAATCTACTCCAAGATCTAGTGGTCCTCTAGGCTAGGTGTGAATCTTCAGGTTACCTGTAATATTTTCAACAGGTCCAGTCAGGACAGAAGCGAGCATAATACATCTCACGCAGTTCATAACATGTTAGGAAATATAAAGCATGCAAAAGAGTAAGATACATGAACTGTAAGAAGATGTACATAAAAATGAGAGAGAATTTATAACTGAAAATATATACAGGATAAGTAAAACTGCAAGTGCTAGTGATTTAGAGCACAATATGGTTATGTAAACAAGTTAGGTTATACAATAACAATGGTAACTCCATCATACATGAGTGTACAATAGACATATACAATAGTTTATACAATATTTATACAATGGGATTTGATTACATAACCATTTCCTACTCACCCTCCCCAATCAATACACAAGGATCCAATCCAGTTACGTTACCATGTACAATAGTTTCTCCATGAAGCTCATGTAATCATGAGAGTACAAGATGCACAATGAGTATACATGAATAGGGGTGTACAATAAATATAATATGTTCGTGAAACGCACATCACAATATGTATCTGTTGAACACAATGGGGATAACATCGCAAGAGAAGATCCATATAGTACCAATCCGTGATAACAATCGTGCCAGTATCAAGTAAAATAATCTAGAGAAAGAATATAAGTCCTGACAAGTATAAAACGATCAGAGAATGTACTCGCCTGTCACCCTGAATGACTGATATGAATAGTTGTCCGAACTGGTATCACAGAGTTCTATTTAGAGTAAAACAGGTTATTAAGTACTTAATTTATAATAATGGAAATCTGCAATGCAAACTACATGATTCTAAGTCAAACTAGGTCAAAGTCAACTGTTGGTCAACTGTCTAGGTCAAACTAGGTCAAGAAGTAAATTTGGTCAAACTAGGAGTCAAATTTGGTCATATTAACTCACACCAAGCCAAACTAAGTCACATTAGGTCAATCTAAGTCAATCTAAGTCAAACAAGGTCAAACAAAGTCAATCTAAGTCAAACAAGGTCATGCCATGTCAAATTAAGCCAATCTAGGTCAAACTATATTATACAAAGTCAATCTAAGTTATACTAGGCCTAACAAAGTCAAACTAGGTCAAGGCAAGTCAAACAAAGTCAAACTAGGTCGATTTAAGTCAAATGTTGACTTACAGTTGACTTTTGGTCAAATGGTCAACTCTGGTCAAGTTTTGGTCAATTTTAGACTAAAGTTGACTTTTGGTTGACTTTTAGTCAAAACGGTCAACCATGGTCAAACGGGATCAACCCTAAGTCATTTACCCTATTCCTAACCATTACCAACCAAGCTATCCTAATTCTAACCATATCTTAAACATGTTAAACTCATATCTTAGTTATAGGTATTACCTTAACTCTTATTCCATTATCCTACCATGGTAAACTCGTTACCTTAGCCTCTAACCCATACCCTTGCCTATATTATCCTCACCCTACTTATCCTTCAATATATACCCTACTAAGGTGTTCTAACACTCTACCCTCGTATCTCGATACCATATCTTGGTATCTTGATACCTTACCTTGGTTATAAGGTAAACTCGTTACCTTAAAGGTAAAGATAAATCTCATTTACCTTGAGATACTAACTTGAGTATCCTACGATACCCACTATTCTAAGACCCCACTTTTAGTATCCTAAGATACTAAGATAGGATACTAACTATCTATAGGTTTCCAACATCTAGACACTAGTTAATACTAACATATCATAGGTATCTAACATATCAAAATCTAACCAATAGCTCAACTAACAACATTCTAACATATAACTTCTAACCATCTATTCTAACTTAGAAACCTAACACAACTAACATCCACTAACTAATATCTAACCATAACATATATGTATATATATCCATCTCTAACTCTAACCAACTAACATATGTTATCTCTAACTAACAATAATATAGACTAACACAACTAACTATCTAACTTATACAAGATATCACCATCTAACTTCTAAGATACCTCTAACCTCTATATAGATTCTAACATAACCACTAACATACTAACATATCCATACATACAACATCTAAATTCCTCTCCAGTCCAATACTAACACACACACAAACACATATACCAAATCTACCCCCTCTCTTCTAACACACCCACACACATCTATATACAAACACAGTACCACTCAACCAAAACACAAATTACTCAACAAACCACACTAGCCTCAAGTCAAATAGGATGGCATGACACACTAGCACATACCCTCTATCAATCTCACTTCTCTCCACTAACCACACACATCCTTATCTCATTCAAACACACACACTATACAAACATATATTACATAATAATAATAATAATAAATATATATATATATATATATATATATATATATATATATATATATATATATATATATATATATATATATATATATATATATATATATATATACATATATGTACTATATCATACATATTCTTGACAACCTATGATACCTACATTCACATGATATCCATACTACATAAGCTCATAGGTTACACAAAATGCCTATGTCGTATAGTCACTCTTCTACTTAAAACCAATACTGTACCAATTGGGCCTTCACTAAATTCTAGGATTAAAGTATGTCGTAGCCCTTTGTGTTAGCTTTCCGAAACTTTAAACGGATCGCATTTTTGTGTCCGAAAGCTTCCGAAATCGCAAAAACACCGAAACGCGTTCGTCTTTCGTACAGCTAACACTCAAATAATTTTACAGAAAGTTTCAGAACGAATTTGGCTTATTAAAATATATATTTGGAAAGCTAACTTCGATACGGTTCTTTTAAAAAAATGGGAGATAAATCGGAGTTCTAAGCTAAAAGTTATGACATTTATAAGTTACTTTGGTTAATAAAAACGTGGATGAATATTATGACGAATTTGAGTTGTTTTGGACAAAAGAAACACATATAGGCCAAGATACTTGGAGACCAACATAGGTATCCAAATGAAACTCATTCTAACCATCATAACTAAGATCAATCCACTCTCTAACCATTCTAAAACTAAATTTAAATATCTATTTAAACTATTATCATACATACATACATACACATGGGGTGTCCTAATTTGGGATCTATCAAGTAGGACACAAGCCACATATCTAAAATCCTCAAGAGAGCTCCAAATGGCCTCAAATTAAAATCTAATGGTTGTACATGCATGGGGGTGGATCCTATGGATTCAAATCTAACTAAAATAAAAGGGAAATTGAAATAGAGAGATGGTTATACCTATTGGAAGTGGGATCCCAATGATACACTCAAAGGACACGGTTCCGATACGAGAGCTCCTCCAAAATGGACACCCTTCCTTGCTCCTTGCTCCCAATCCTTGCTAGCACCTCCTCCTTGGTTGAATGAAAAGAAATGATGGAAGATTGGAAGAAGAATGGAGGGATTTGGAGATCAAAATCAAGAGGGAAGCTCTTAAGTTTGGAGAAGAACAAATTAGGGTTCTATGTAGAGGTAAAAAAGAGGCAAGAATTTTCTTAAGAATTCTTTATAGGAAGGGGGGACACTTGATGGCTGGTCATTAGATAAATTAGGATTAGTTTTACATGTAGATGAGTAGCTAGAGCTTGTCCACCCAATTCCAAGCCTTCATATTGGTTCAATTAGTCATAAGGCTTTCTTTTTCACAAATATCCCAATAAGTAAATATCCTACTATGAAATATCTAGATATTATTAATCTAACTTAACCATTAAGTCTCTAACCTTCTAACTAAACCTCCATGAGCATCATTAACATCTAGGTTTAGTCAAAACTAGGTTAGTCTCTAACAATTCAATTAGCACAATATTAATTAATCAAAATTCATTTTCATTAATAAGTCAAAAATGACCAAAATATCCTTAGGCTAAAAAGTCACAATTAGTCATCCTAATCACATGGTTAGGTCCCCATGGTCATGGTTAGTCTCTAGGTCATGCAGTCTCTAGGGTTACACTAGTTAACCATCAAAATCATAATTCAACATTTTAAATAGTTTTAAAATAATTAAAAATTACCAAAAATCATAACATGGTTTAAATATCATTACTAAATGATTATAATTACAAAATTTCAAAATTATCCTAATTTTAGAAACTGGGTGCTACATCACCTCTCCAAAAATAATTCGCAAGACCCACACAGAAATATACAAGTTTAGGCATGTGCTTCATTTATTTCTTTCATTTCACCAAAAAAATAGATTGTAAGGTGTTACTGTTGTTTTGGTAAATAAGTAAAATTATGCATATATAGTAATTAAATAGTGCCTAATGGGAAAAAATGGATATTTCTTTCCCAGTGTCACTGTGTGTCCGTGTATGTGTCTGACATTGTTATTTTTGGGTATTTAAATTCCATGAACACTACAATGTCTCCTACATCACTAAGTCATAAGAGCTATACAGAAATAGATATATTTTGAGTGTATATAACTAGTTAGGGTTACGTTTACCATGTTGGTGGAGGGGAGGAGTACTAGAGGGTTGTCGGAGGGAAAGAGGGGTACTAGAGGGTCACCAAAGGGGAGAAGGAGTGCCGGAGGGAGGAGAGTTTGCCGGAAGGAGGATGATCGCCAAAAGGGAGCGGCTGTTTGAGAATTTTAGATTTGGGTAAAAGAACGGATGGGGGGGAGTGAACACCGATTGAATTTTTATAAAAATTTAGTGACCTCATTTATGGTTGTCGCTAAACATTGCAAATAAAAAAACACATAGCGTGATATAAATAAACATGTCGCTAAACATCACAAATTAATATAAAAAAGTTAGCGACGTTCAATGACTCATAGCGATGATGTTTTCAAATCGCCTAGTTGTTGTTGTTATTAGTCGTAACTAGTTGCAAATTGCGACGTTCAATGACTCATAGCGATGATGTTTTCACATCGCCTAGTTGTTGCTTTTATTAGTCGTAAGTAGTTGCAGACTATTCTGCAACATTTTAGGGCGTCGCTAATTTCTATAACATTAGCGACGTTTTCTTCTTGAGTCGCTAAATACGTCGCTAATATGCCTTATTTTGGTAGTGGAAGGCCCTCATCCTTGGGAAACTAGAGATCTGAAGGCTTATGGTTTTATTATTGTATAAATGAATGTAATATATGGAACAAAGTCATTATAATTCTTTTCTGTTTCAGATGTGGAGATAATAGTAGAGGCGTAGATGGAGGAGATGATGGTTTAGCGGAGGCTGATGGAATATGTTGAGGATCCTCATGAGACAGCGGTGGAGTCATAGTAAAAGGAGTTGTACCAGGAGAGGGGAGCAAAGGACTAGGATTAATGGACATACTAGACGTTGGAGCTAAAGGGAACAAGAAATGGACATCCGGGGTAGGACAATAAAGAAGGAAGAGTCCTCTAGGAAGGTGACATAGTGACATAAACGAGGACGACGGGCTAAGGGATCATAACAATGGTATCCCTTATGCTCGGAACTAAAAACGAGTAAGACACACTTGGCTGATCAAGTTGTCAGCTTCGTGCGTTCAACATTAGGAAGAAGAACAAAAAAATCGAGTAAGACACACTTGAATGAATCATGTATTATCGAATATAGATATGCGATAAAATTTCGAGAATGGTCGCTAGAGATATCCGATCTAGAGTACAAGATGACAAGTATCTAGGATTGAAATTTTTTTTACCTGTTAACTTTATTCCAATTTTCTACCACTGGGCTTGCCTGAAATACATATATTTCTTGGACGCCTTGAACATGTGTACGATCCAAATCAAGTTGTATACTGAATCAAATCGAGCTGCAGGAAAAGACTATGGTATATTAATGAAAGCTTGCACGAGTTTTTGAAACTGAATAACAATAGTTGGGTATAATCGTGAAACGATCTAGAGACACTTGGATTGAGTGTTGGTTTCGGTTCGAGGAAGAACCTTGTTTTGAGTAGTATATTATGTAATGCCTCGCTCCGTACGGTGCATTATACTGAGTCATTGACTCGAAGAGTTGTGTTGACCCGATAAAGTTTTCACTCGAATCGATATAAGAATTACGTTGACCCGAGGAATGCGTCGAGTCAGATCAATACAAAGATACGTTGGCCCGAACGACAAAGCATTGAGTCGGTTCGAAGACCCAATAAATTGAATCGATGCAAAGCATAAGTCCGTTTCGAACAAGTATTTATTTTAGTTGGTTTCGTACGAATGCTATGCATTTACGCTCAATTATAAGAGATCGACATTTTTCCTCGTTTGCAATAGAGTTCGCAGAAACAAAACATCGCCTTGAAACAGACTGACGCAAGGGCACGGTAGGCCGAACCAGTCGAGTAGTTCAACGTAACACGAAGTGCTCAAATGGCTAAGTCAGAAGAGTTTGCCGTACAACAAAGTTATAAAATTGAGCCACATCGGCTCGGAGAAATGACAAGGCGTATCGGCTAAGGTGGGAGGACTTTGAGCCTTCTTTCCTACTCTGTCATGCCTAAGTAAAATGTATCGTCATTTGCTAAGTTAACCTATCGAGACCACGAGCGTGGCTTGAAGGAGGGTATGTGTCGAACATTAGATAGAACAAATGAATTAAAACGTACATCAAATATATGAGTCGCCATAGAACATAGAAATACCGCAAAGGCGAGCGCCTTGGTGCACAAACCATATGAACATGGGATAACTGTATCGATGAGTGCCACATTAGACAAGTCGTTCATGCCTTCGTACACGAGTTAGAATGCTAGAACATTGAAAGACTATATCGACGCGAGTGCCTTAGTTCACGAACTGTAAACATTGAATACTTTATCGAAGCGTGCCTCAAGTGCACTGGTCGGAGAGAATGAATATAAGTCTAGCACATTGAAAGATCGTGTCAGCGTACATCAAATGCACAAGTAGGAGAACATTGAACACTAAGTCATAGAACATGAAATACTAAATCGAGGCGTGCATCGAATGCACGAGTCGATAGATATCAAATAATTATTGAATGTGGCATATTGCCTTAGAAATATTTGGTACCTTCGGGTCGTTTACTTGAACATTAAATCGAGGAGACGAAACATCAAAAGAAGGATGAAATGTACAAAGAATGTGAGAAAAAAAAGAAAGAGTGAGAACATTGAAAGAAAGAGAAATGCGAGATGATGTGAAGACTGAGCTTCGGACTCAGACTATGTTTGGTTGTTTGAGTAAGATACGTATTGCATGGTCGAATGGACTTGAGATATTGCCCATGCACGAATGTGTTGTGATTTTCCTCGAACGAGTTAAATGTCGGGGCACCGGGACTGTTCGACCTAGGAGGGATGGATAATCATTGTTGGTGCACATCTTTTGGGTATGACTTGCAATCTGCTACTAATGTGATAAGCCATAATTGATGGTAAGTTTGGCGTCCTTCGGATACCGGGCCAGCAACCCGTACGGGGAGGACACTGGATTACCCAATTTGAGATGAGAAACAAGTAAGTCCATTCTGGCACGGAGACGCCAACGACCTTCATATAGTTAATGAAAGGTGGGATGAAAGTGCAGGCATACAGAGATCCTGCGCATAGATTACTTATAACATGGCAGAAAAATATGGTAGGCATATTCTCCTTGCGTCGGTTCAAGGATGAGTGCGTCGAAGTTGGTAAGAAGTCATGCCATGAAATAACACAAGATTGCTGAATGTAGCCTATATGCTTACGCGAATAAATGATAACATGCTTTCCATGAAATACATACTTTACTGCTTTCGAATATACTATAAAATCGACCCTAAGGCAAATATAGAAAGATCACAACTTAAGCTGCATCATTCATATATCTACTTAATATCAGTTTAGTAAAGTGGGTCAATATCAGTACACGAGAGGATTAGTACTGATCCCCCACCAGATTCTTGCTGTAGGTCCTAAAAAATCAAGTTGCATCAATCAATAAAGTCAAAAATTCAAGATATTCATCATTTTGATGAGTTGCGCAGACAAAAGTTTGCGCAGACATCACTTTGCGCAGGCTGGTTTGCGCATGTTCCCAACTGCGCAGGCTGACGTGGCAAAAGTCATCATTGACTGAATCAAATCAGATCATCCTGACAGCTAACAATACGAATAACGAGGAGGCTGTTCGTTTTTGACGCCGCACAGTGCTCGAGGGTGGCTGACAGGTGGCAGCGCAATCCGTGTTTACGCAAACCACGCATGCGCAATCCGTGTTTGCGCAAACCATTTCTGCGCAGTTTATTTTGTATATTCTACCAATATAACTGACCAATTACGTGGCATTCATGCCATCAATTGCTCATTACGTGGCAACTGTCTATGCACGATCATACGCATTTCAATCAAATGATGCCATGTGTCTCAGATAGTTGGCCCACGATCCAATAACTGCTTGCGCAATCCAGTGCTGCGCAAACCAGTTGCTGCACAAATCAGCTTACGCAGTCCAAAATAACTGAAAGTTAGTTATTTTCAGAACTCTATAAATAGAGTTTCAAGTCTTCATTTCAAGGAGATCAAGATCAGAGATCAGAAATCAGAGAGTTCAGGAGTTCTTGCCAAAGTGCTGCTGCATTCTTTCGAGACTTTTGTCTTCAACTTCAGAGGCTTTTGCCTTCAGTTTTCAGAGTTGTTTTCAACTTCAAAGGCTTCGTCTTCACAATTCACATCGTCTAAGGGATAAAGCAATCGTCATCAAGATTGGATTCCTATAGTTGTAATTTTCCCAGAATTCTTGTAATCTTTATTACAGTTTGTATCAATAAAGTTTTATACTTTTGTTTTTGCAAACAAAATGGCGCCTCTGCTGGGGACAACTTTCTCCTCCGACGAGGAAGTAGCAACTCAATGTGACGTAGCGTCTATCGGGAAGACGCAGAAGACGCTGGTTGTTAAGGTCAACCAGACAGCCTACGAGGCGATGCTCAACTCCAAAACCACTCCCCGTACTGTAACTACTTCTGCTAAGAGCAAAGTGCGCTCAGTTTGGGTCTCCAAGTCTGCACAATCTGGCAGTTTTGCCACCAAGGATGCTGTACCAATTGCTGCACAATCTGCTAGTCAGACTGCTGCACAAACTGCTGTGCCAACTGTTGCACAGTCTGTCTCAGCAACTGATGCACAATCTGTTACAGTCAAGGCTGCGCAATCTGTTACAACTGTTGCACAGGCTACTTCATATGCTGCCTTGTCGAAACAGAAGACTCCTATGACTCTGGCGTAATTGGTAGTGGCTTTTCCTGCGCAAAATAGCACTCTTGTAACTAAGGTGCATCCCAAGCACTCTAAGACAAGAACTTCTGATGCACTTCCTACCAAAGCTTCTAATGCACAAATGACTAGTGCACCTTCCACCCATGCGCAAACCAAGTCTGCGCAATCCAAGAAAAACAGCCTTTTGGCTAAATTTCCTTCTTCTCACAATAAAAGAAGAGATTCTACTCCTCTTCCCAAATACCCTATTGCCCCTGTGCAATCCACTGAGGGTAGTCCTTTGACTATTCCTCCTTCTCTTCAAAGCAAAGGAAAATGTCCATTGGTCTTTTCTCAAACATCCTCGTCTCATGACTTGGAAGATAACAGAGGGAAACGCTCTTTAGCTAACCCTTCATCTCAAAACAAAGGAAAAGGCCCTTTAGTCTTTTCTCAGTCTTCTTCAGTCTTTACTGAAGAAGATCCATATTAATGTGTCTCGGCTCCAATCAATTCAAGAACTCTGGCAAACAAGGATTCTTCTTTCCTTTATAACAAGAGTACTTGTACTAATCAAAGAGGTATTCTGCCTACTCCGATAGCAGAATTCCAGGACCTCCCGACTCTCCAAATTTGTCGTTCCAGACAGGGAAAACTGTTAGTGTCTCAAACAGAAACTCCTGGGGGTGAATTTGCTGACCTCAGAACTTATCTTAATCGACCCACTTCGGTAAAACGCAAACAGCCAATGCCGAAGGTTAAACATCATCAGAAACAAATCTCCAAAGTCAGAAATCCCGACACTTATGCCAATGAAGTGAGTACTTCCCTGTATACTCAAGGGACTAAACATTTGAAGAATCGGAATCATGTTCCAAATGTTATCAAAGAACAGATCCCTCGGAACTTTCCTCATCCTGTTGTAGATCTTCGAGAACATCTAAGACAAAAACAGGATAATGTCTCAATATCTCCATCTCAACCATCTGATCATCACTGTAATCATAAAGTCATCATCCAATGCTGTTGTCAAACGACAAAACGATCTGTCTTCGATCGTTTAACTTTTGCTAAATCTGAACCTATGTCAGAAGAAGACAAAGTTTTGCATGCTTCTGTTAACATGACTTCCCGAGACACTGGGGGTAAAATATGCTCTAAGCATGGTAGACTCCGTAAGCCAAGCCAACGGTATTTGGAATTACTTCAAGAATCTTCTGAAGGAGTATTTCAACATACCCGTTCCCGAAGCCGAGATACAATCGGTCAAAGAAATCTTCCTCAAAATCCTTCAAGTCATCTCCCTGTTTCCCAGTCAGGAGATGATCCGTTTTCTGATTATGATGCATACAGTGAAAGTTCTGAACAAACAGTATCTTCCACCGTGCCAAGAGAAGTGACGGCTTATGTTGTCACCGATGATCCAGATGCTTCAACCTCCACAAATCAGGAACAACGAATTGCTGCACTCGAAGATAAATTAAAAACTATGGCTGAGATGGTTGCTAGTATGTATTCCATCATTGTAGCACAGCATGTTGCACCACCAACTGTACCTATTACTAGTCCAGAGATCATAGCGTCTTCAATACCTGCCAATACTGGGCTGGGGGTAGTGCCTCCTCAAATATCTCCTGTACAAGTGCAAGTACAAACTACGCCTAGTCATTCAGGAGCTGGGGTTAGTGCTTACAACGCTGTTCCTCCTCCTACCACTACAACTCAACCTGCTCCTTCTTCTTCATCAGAAGACGCCAATGAAGCTTACGAACCCAATTTGAAGCATTTAAAGAGAAAGACAATCTACAAAGGTTGGAGATTAAACAACCCTATCCGGTTGAATGGAAGGACATCCCGTTTCCCCCAAAGTATAAAATCCCTACAATTTCTCTGTTCGATGGCAGTACTTCCCCGAGTCAATTCATCAATCATTTTGAGGTAATGACTGTTCAACTTCAGCCAAATGACGCTCTTCTTACTAGAGTATTCGTCGGTTGTTTAGCCGGCGTAGCATACGACTGGTACAGAAGTTTGCCCGATGGTTGCATCACATCCTTTTCAGGTCTTAAACAAATCTTTCTGGAACGGTTCTATGAAGGATTTAATGATATGACTATGTTAGCTCTCAACAAAATCAAACAAAAACATAATGAAACTGCTGAGAGCTTTATTGAACGGTTCCGCCGTGAAGCTTTGAAAATGCCTCCAGGGACTCCAGCTGCTGTCACTATTGATACTTGTAAGGCAAATCTTTTGCCTATTATCAGTATGTGGACGGGATCAACCCAATTCCAAGATTGGCCCTCATTCATCGTCAATGCCAAAGCTGCTGAAGTAAGTGCTGACAAGTTCAAACAATTGGGGGTACAAATGTCTAACCCTGATCGCGATGAGCATCAGAATTCAGGTGGTGGCAATCGTCAGAACAATCGCAAAGCGAAAGAGACTTTGAACATTAACTTGAACAAAAATAAAGAATCTTTGGCTGTCAATGTAGCCCCACCTACATCTACTCCTACTCCTTCTGCACCTCCACCGAGGGAACCTCGTCCAAAGGTGGAATATTCCTTTGACGAAAATGACACTGCAAGTATCTTTGAGTGTTTACTCAAAAGCAATAAAATTCAACTCCCTGATCCAAAGAAACCTGATGAAGTCAATAAAACTGATCATCCCAAGTATTGTGTCTATCACCGATTCATTGGACATCCTACTCGAGCATGCTATGTGCTCAAAGGTAAGATTCAAGAGCTTGTCAATGCAGGTGTAGTCACTTTGCAACAAGATGAGAAGACTGTTACGGCAAATATGGTTTCAGTCCAATTTGGAGATTTCCCTCCGCAGATAATATAGCATGGTGTCATTCCGATTCCTAAAGCAACCCTTGAGATTGAGAATCTCCCGCTTCCATCCAATGAAGGTCTTATTCCCTTGTCTCTTGACAATGGTGAAATTATGTGGATCCATCCTGATCTTGCTCCAGAATTTGAGATATCTTCCAAGAAGAAAACTCGTTCTAAAGGCAAAACCAAAATCTGCAACATGGTATCTTTTGATCCCATTGTTGACGAAGAGATTCTGTTAGGCACCAGATCAGGAAAAGCTTATTTGAAAGATCATTCTGAAGGTCAAAGGGATCCTGCTTCTTCTTCCGAACCTACTCCGGCACAACCCGTATCTGCTGAAGAGGTCCCTTCTACATCTTCACTAGTTGTAGTATCAATTCCTCCTAAGCCAACAACGGCTGACAAAGGCAAGCAACAAGTTCGATTTGACAAATCTCTAAAGAAGTCATCTCCTACTGGGCTTGAGAAGCCTTACAACTTTGATATATTGGCTCAATTAGCCAATACACCAGCCAGGCTGTCAATCTTTGAACTCTTGCGTCTTTCCAAAGAGACACGAGAAACTCTAAGTGAAGCTCTGATGCAGGCTGAAACTTGCTTAACTCTTCTTAAGAAGCCAGAATCAGAATCAGTCTCTTGTCATCACAATCATAGTGTCTTGGAACCGATCCCAAATATTACCTTCACTCAGGATGATATGCTAATGGAAGATAATAGACATGATCGTCCTCTTTATGATACAGGATATGTAGATTCAATGAAGGTTGATCGTATCCTGATAGATCCAGGGTCTGCACTTAGTATTATGCCAAAGACAATGCTAGATGCATTGAAGATACCAGTGCATAGTCTTTCAACCACGATCACTACTATTCTGGGATTTAATCAAGGAAAGAGTGAACCTTTGGGCAAGATCCGTCTAAAACTCCAAATAGGCAATCTTCGCACAAAGGTGACCTTTTATATCATTGACAATCATGGTTGTTCTTATAATGCTCTCCTGGGAAGGCCATTCCTCCATGAACACAATGTCGTTCCATCAACTCTTCATCAATGTTTTAAATACGTTGATGACAAAGGACAAGTTCATAAGAAAGTTGCGGACCTTTATCCTTTCAAGGGTGTTGAAGCTTATTGCAACGATGCTCGTATGTACAAGGATGAATTCATGAAGGTAGTATTGGCTATGGATACTGAAGAAGATCAAAAAGCAATACCTCAAGACACTCTTATCATACCTGTTAAGGGGCGAGTTTCTCATCCTCAATCTTCCAAGCCACTGGTTATTCACTTACCAGTTCCAAAGAAATCAGTTGATGCTGATGAAAATCAAAGGGAGCTCACCTCTTCTGAGCCACTTGTTATCGACTTACGTCGTAACAAAGACAAAAAGCAGCTCATTCCTTCTGAGCCACTTGTTGTTGATCTAAATCGCAACAAGGAAAAAAGGGAGCTCACCTCTTCTGAGCCACTTGTTATCGACCTCCGTCGTAACAAACCTCCTCCACGTTCTTCTTCTCCCCCTCTTGTAATCAATTTGACCAAATCTGCCAAGGTTAAAGGTCCTGTTGTAAATACTGATGTACAAATCAATGAAAAAGCACCTACTTTCCAGTATTTTGATGTTATTTATTATACTAAAAGTTATTTGGATATGTTAGATAGCTTCCAATCAATTACACTGGGAGTCGTACAATCTCTTCAGACAGAAGTCTCGCTTGAAGATCCAGATGATTCTTACCGTATTCATCCTTCTTTAAAGAAAGGTGAAAGTTCAGCATTTTTATATAAAAGACCAGAAACAAAGATTAACTATACGGATGATAGCAAAGTTAATGATACGGGACGTCTCCAGTTCCATCGTTATAGTCAACAATCAAAAGATATCCTCCGAAAGATGGGTTACGACTTCAAGAGCGGCCTTAACTATGGTAAAGGTAGACGAACTCCCATTCGTACAACAGTTCCAAACGGAAAATCACAAATGTATTATGACAGGACCAAGAAAGGTCTCGGATATACTTCTCCTCTACTGTTATCCCCAGCAGCTTCTGAGTCAGATAGTGAAGAACGTTCTAACTCTTCTGATTCCAGATCATGGGATTCCGATACCAGCATCGGTGAAGTCCATCGTATAATTGTATCTTCTAACATGGTCTCTGTTGAACTACCAGAAGGCTGTGATGAAGATGTTGAAGAAAGTCCGGAAACAGATCCTTGGGCTCAACATATGGATAACCAATGGGTACTTCGATTTGAACAATGTGAACCTCCTACTGAAGATCAACTACTTCAAATTGATGTAGGAGAAAGAGATTCACCTCGGCCAATTTTTATTAGCAAAAATCTTCCAGAAGCAGACAAACAAGAGTTGATTCTTCTTATTAAAGAATACATCGACGTCTTTGCCGGGAGTTATGAAGACATGCCAGGTTTAGATCCTAAGATTGCTACTCATAAACTGAACATTCTTCCTAATGCTAAACCAGTCAAACAGCAACAAAGGCGATTTAAGCCTGAAATGATGGACGCAATTGATGATGAAGTCAAGAAGCTCATCGCTTGTGGCTTTATTCGAGAAGAGCAGCATCCTGATTGGGTAGCCAATGTCGTCCCAGTTTTGAAGAAAACTGGAAAAGTTCGAGTCTGCATCGACTTCCGAGATCTCAATGAAGCATGTCCAAAAGATGAATTTCCTCTTCCTATCACAGACGTCATGATTGACAATACTTGTGGGTTCGAAAGGATATCTTTTATGGATGGATTTTTTGGGTATAATCAGATCAAAATGCATCCTGAAGATGAAAAGCATACATCTTTCCGCACTCCTCGAGGAGTTTATTGTTATACAGTGATGCCATTTGGTCTCAAGAATGCGGGTGCAACCTACCAACGGGCTATGAGTACCATTTTCAGAGAACATCTTCGTAAAACAGTCGAATGTTACGTGGACGATATTGCTGTTAAAAGTCGTCTAAAAGAAGATCACATCCAAGATTTGAGAACAATATTTAATCTCATGCGTCAACATCAGCTCAAGATGAATCCTACCAAGTCATTTTTGGGTATCTCTAGTGGCAAATTTCTCGGCTTCGTCATTACCTCTAAGGATATACACGTAGATCCCGAGAAGATCAAAGCCATCCAAGAGATGCGTCCTCCACGCAACCTAAAAGAGCTACGAAGATTCCAAGGCCGACTTGCGTACATCAGGCGATTTATTTCAAACTTGTTTGGACGCTGCAGACCATTCACTCAACTAATGAAGAAGGGTGTATCTTTTGTTTGGACTGAAGAATGTCAACGAGCATTCGACGATATCAAACAATATCTTATGAAACCACCAGTTTTGGTGCCACCTATCTCTGGCATTCCATTCTTGATGTATGTCCGTGCTATGGACCATTCATTGGGTGCCTTACTTGCCCAAAAGAACAAAGAAGGCCATGAACAAGCTATCTACTATCTTAGCCGAACTATGATTGGTGCTGAACACCGTTATAGTCCTGTCGAGAAAGAATGCTTGGCTCTCATGTTTGCTGTGCAAAAGACGAGACATTATATCATTGGTCAAACTATTCATGTTATATCTCGAGTTAACCCTCTCCGGGTACTCATGAAGAAACCAAGTACACTTAATTCTCGGTTGGTTACATGGGCAATCCTGCTAGCTCAATATGACATGGTGTATGTTCCACAAAAGTCTGTCAAAGGTCAAGCGCTGGCGGACTTCTTAGCAGCTCATCCTGTGCCTGAAACATCTAAACTCTATGACGAAATTCCTGACGAAACGTTAGAAGTCAACATGATTTCCGAAGAGTTTCCAACCTGGCGTTTATTCTTTGATGGTGCATCAAGAATTGGACCAAATGGTGCTATAGTGGCAGGTGTTGGAGTTGTTCTCGTTTCTCCAGACGGATTAACTATCCAAAGAGCCTACTCTTTAGATAAACCTTGTTCCAACAATGTGGCAGAGTACAATGCCTTACTTGTCGGGCTTCAGCTAGCTAAACAACTGAATGTTGAATATCTGGAAGTCTATGGTGATTCTAAACTGGTTGTGAACCAGGTTAGAGGAACCTATGAAGTCCGTCATCAAGACCTGGTGCCTTATCATGAAGCGGCAATCAATATAGCTACATCATTCAAAGCCTTCTTCATTGACTATGTTCGACGAGCTTGCAATACAGAAGCCGATGCTTTGGCCAATCTTGCAGCTGTCTTAGCCATCCCTGTCAAAAGGCATCAGGTGGTGGTTATTTCTAACCGAGAACTGTTCTGTATTGAGAACAATCGTAATATTGAATTTAGCAATCTTGCTGAAGTTGAAGTTATTGATGACAATTGGAGAACTCCTTTTATCGATTTCGTATTACATGACATACTCCCTGAAGATCCTAAGGAGGCTACAAGCGTTCGACGTCGATCTCTACGATTTTATTACAATCAAACCACCAAAGCACTCTATCGGCAAACTTATGATGGTCTTCTTCTACGCTGTTTAGCTGGTGATGAAGCCAAACAAGTGTTGCGTGAAGCTCATGATGGCGTCTGTGGAGCACATCAACCTGGTCCTAAATTACAGGATCGCATTAGACGTATGGGTTATTATTGGCCCTCTATGGTATCAGATGCCATTGAATATGCAAGAAAATATCGTGCTTGTCAAATCCATGCAGACTTCATTCATCAACCCTCGGAATTCTTATATCCGACTGCTGCTTCATGGCCTTTTGAAGCTTAGGGTATGGACATCATAGGTCCTATTAATCCTCCTTCTTCTAGAGGACATCGGTTCATATTGGCGATAACCGATTATTTCTCCAAGTGGGCCGAAGCTATACCTCTGGCTGAAGTCAAGACTAGCAGTGTCATCAATTTCGTTAAACACCATGTCATCTATAGATTCGGTGTACCTCGTAGAATCATTCATGACAATGGACCTCAATTCATTAGTCAGAAGTTCACTAGATTCTGCGATGATCATCGGATTAATAATGTTGCTTCGACGGCGTACAATCCTGCCGCTAATGGTTTAGCTGAAGCCTTTAACAAAACCATTATTAAGCTCCTTAAGAAGTTTGTATCCACTAACAAACGGAATTGGAGCAAAAAACTTGGCGAATGTCTTTGGGCCTATCGAACTACAGTCCGCAATCCCACAGGCTTTACACCTTTCTCTTTGGTGTATGGCTGTGAAGTTGTCCTTCCTTTGGAGTTACAAATTCCTTCTTTAAGGATTGCTATTGCCAATGAGCTTACCACAGAAAATAATGACCTTCTTCGACTTCAAGAGTTGGAAGCATTGGATGAAAAGCGGTTAATGGCTCAACAGCATATTGAGTTATACCAAGCCCGCATCTCAAAGACATTTAATCGTAAAGTGAAGGTCAGAGCCTTTCAGCAAGGAGAACTTGTTCTAATGGTCAGACGTCCTATGACTATGACTCATATGAGCAAAGGGAAATTTGATGCGAAATGGGAAGGTCCCTATGTTGTGAGCAAAGTCTTCTCAAACGGAGCTTATTAACTTTCAGAACTTGATGGTCGAGTTGCTATGATGCCTATCAATGGCAAATTCTTAAAGAAGTATTATGTATAAATATAAATATTTGTAAATTATCAGACAAAATCAAGTTCATGAATAAAATTTAAATTTTATTATATGATAGTACATATTAAAGGTCACTATCATCTTTTTCTACATTGGGACGAGGGCCACTGTCGTCCTTCTCAAAAATGCGGTTAGCAAAAGAGCCAAAAACCTCCTTGCTGGATCCCACAAGAAACTTGCAGGCGGCAATCCTCATGGCTTCTTCTTCTTTAGTCGTTCCTGGTTTGAGCAGAAAGTCCAAAATGTCCCGTGGTGGCTGGGGTGTAGACGAACCTTCGCCTGCTTCTGCTTCCTTTGGCTGAACTGGATCGGCAGGGTGTTCTTCAATACCCTTCTGAACCTTCGAGACAGGCTCAACCTTCTTAGATGCTTCTCCGAAAGACATTTTTATGTTGAAGAGTAGAAGTGTTCGTTCCTGTCAGATTTCTGCTATATTTATAGACAGAAGTTCTTCAATTAATGTAGCATTACATTCATCCGACGGTTCATCCGTTCATTAATACCTGACGGTTCATCCGTTCATTTATCACATTCATCCGACGGTTCGTCCGTTCATTAAAACACCTAACGGTTCATCCGTTCATTTATTTACACTCATCCGACGGTTCGTCCGTTCGTTAATATCTGACGATTCATCCGTTCATCTATTGTGATGGTTAACCCGTTCATTTATTATCATTTGACGGTTAATTCGTTCATTTCAACATCATTTGACGATTTACCCATTCTTTCATCGTTACTTGACGGTATTCCTGTTCACTCATTTTTATATACATTTGACGATTCATCATCGTTCATCTTCTACATCAGCAACTTGTCATTTTCGATTAAGTTGTCAATAAATATCTATCTATTATTTATAGCTGAATAAGATATGCAATAAATAATGGAGCCACAACAAAATGTCCTTTATATCAAAAAATGAGACATTACAAAAATGCAGTTACAGCAACAAAACCCAAATACAAAATCAAGAAGGAGGGACAATCAGATTGTCAATTTGCTGCTTCAATGTCTGCAGCTCTTCTTCGTGTGTTGACGCTACTATCTTTCTTGCCTCCTCCATCCCGCTGTCTTCATCAAAAATGGGCATATCTACTGTCCTGCGGGTGATTTCTTCACCATGAGTGGTCTCATACTCATTCCTTTCCTCAATCAATGCATTAAATTGTTCAATCACCAGTTGGTGATTAACAGTTTCTTCTTCAAACTCTTGTTGAAGGCGAGTAATTTCAGCCTTCAGCTCAGCAAGTCGCCGTCCTTTGCTTTCAGCCACTAGAGTAATTGATTCTATTTTAGAATTATATTCAGCTGATTTTGCTGAATGAGCTTCTAACAGATTTTGAAGAGTTAACCTTTCCATATCAGCAGCTTGAGCCAGCCGCTCAAATTCAGCTTGTACTAAAGAGTCTACATCTTTCTTCTTGAGTTCTTTATACTTCTTGATGGAGACTTCTAGTTCATCCAGTATATGTTCAAGGAGAGTGGCCTGAGCTTCGTCTCCTTGGTCTCTTATGGCTCTTATCAAGAAAGAAGTGGGCTTCCTAACCATGATGAAGTCAGCTCCTTCTTTCTCTATCATTTTTTGGACAAGGGATCTCAGTGATTCAAAGAAGCATTTAGTAAATGACTGGATAACCTGCTGATTGATGGCAAAAGTTCCAGGAGTCGCCGCTACTCCCGATGAAGACGGGGTAACAGGTTGCTCGATTCTTTGAGGTTGGACAATAGGCTCTTTAAATAAGGGAGCCAGAGTAGAGCTGGTTGCTCCTCCTGTTTGATCTTCTGCAAAAGTAAATTTATTATTTTACTAATTGATTATTGATGAACAAAAAGATCAAATTAAGAGCAATGTTACCTTGGGTTGGTTTAACAACGAGTTCATTCCTTACTGGAATGGAATACTGTTGAACAGAAGTAGCCTCCGCTGCAACAGCCTGACTGCTGCCCGCCTCAGAACCACAAGATAAATGATGACTACTGCTAATAACCACCGTTGGTATAGGCACCATAATCAGGTCCGTTGGAGGTATTGGCAAAGTCCCAAGATCTGCAAATGAAGATATTAGTTATCGGTTCATTGTAAAATAAGAAAAGATTGTTAAATCTTGTTTTATACCTTGAGGGTCGGTGGCGGGATTTTCTTTCAGCACACCTTCGTCGGCTACTTCTTCAGGAGATGTTTCTATCTCAACATCGACAGCCTTTTCTGCAGGTGCCTCCACTTCAATATCCTTTTTAGGATTTGAAATATCATCGGCAGTATTAAGAGATCTATGTTCTTCAGTTTGTTTTTCAGGATCTTGTAAATACTCATCAACATTTTCGGATGAAGAACCGTCCTCGACTTCTTCTTCTTCTTCTCCTTCTACTGCTGCATTTCCACTGCTAGTCGCAGCCTGATCTTCCTGCAAGCTATAACTGCAGTCCTCCAGAGCTGCAATCATTTCACGGTCTTCTTCCTCACGAAGAGTCCTGGGAGTAGGAGGAGGTTGAGAAATATCTGCAATAGGAGAATGAGGTTGTACAACACCTTGTTCTTCCTCTAAAATATGTTCTCTAGGCTCTTCAATTCTTGGGGCAAAATCTCCCCTCTGTTCATTCTCCTCGAGAGTTTTGCTTCCTGATTCAGAAGCAGGTGTGGGAGATGCCATTAAAAGTTCTGCAGCAGCATCTACTGAAGTCAGGAGTTGTATAGAAGAAGACTCTTCCAAGACTCTTCTGGTAACTACTCTTTTCTTTCTGTGTAGAGACCTAACAGGACTCTCTACATTTTCTGGTTCTGTTCGCTTTTGCACAGAAGTTGGTGTACTGGCAATTTCTTGATGAGTCTCGGCCAATTGCCGGGATTGAGATCTGGTAGTCACCGTTTCAGAAGAAACATCAAGAATCAATTTCTTCTTTGCCACAGGAGCATGAGGCTCCTCTCTTCTTCTCTTCTTCGCGGGAGATTTACCCACCTTCAGTGAAATACGAAGTGGTGCATTCACTTCTTGAGGGAATATAATATCCCTTGTAGTCTCCAGAGGTGCATCTGCCGGTTCCTGCGCCTCCTCATTTATAGGGATTGATGGAGCAATTCTCCCTCTTCTCAATCTTGTTGCAGTGGCAAAACTATCTGCGAGATGGAAATTCTCGGCAAAAGTATTCGCTGATGTGTAAAATACGGAGTATGTAAAAAGCATTCGAGGACCCTGAGGAGTAGTCCTTGCTGGCATGGAGAAAGTGGCTTTTGTATCACGGGCATTGTAATAAGCCCAAGCCCTAGCTCCGTCTATCAGATAACCCTTGCCTTGGAGGCAGGTAATTAAGTTCCCTACGTGGAACTGATCATACCCAAACTGTCTAGCAAAACGGCTTGGGAGGTATGGTTCTAAGTAGCACTCTTCTTCGAATCGGTAGACCAAATGAGATGGTCGAATTGTCTTCAACCATTCAAAAGCGACACGAGTTAGAGGCTGCAGTTTCGAATCCACCATATTCGTGGGCATCTGATCATACCCAGCAGGGAAATGAGCGCAGCAGAAGTTCCAGCCTCTGTTCAGATTCAACATAAATCTACATTCAGATAAGGAAGTATATTTCCATTTTCCATCGGAATACCTTCGAAGAAACTGCCGTCAACTGGTCCCATGCCAGGATCCATTAGAGTTGGATAGTGAAGAAGCAACCATCCAAACAAATATGTATATGGCAGTTCTAAGCGAGGGAATTCTCTCTCTCCTTTCGCTTTCAACATCAAGTCAACATATAAACGGAGACTGGCGTTCAGCTTACAGGTCATTGCTGATAGTAAGTCCATTTTATAGCCAAAGACCAATTTAACAGCTGCAAACAAGACGCCACGGTGAAAACGATCCACTGCACTGGATCCGGGAACCACGAACCTTCGCAGCCAGTATGTCAAGAATCCCGCCAATTGTGCTTCTTCTGACATGGGCCTATAGCCCATTCTCAAGTAACTTTCCAAATTATCTCCTCTCTTCAAAGGAGGATATTCATGGTCATCGGTCACTTCTTTATCAAAGTGACCACTCTGTTCCATTAATTTTCTGACCTCTGTATGGCTCAAAGGTTTGAAGAAGGTTGGGTAACATTTATCGTTCTCCTTGGTTTTCTTCTCCTCTATATGATTAAGAAACAGATATGGTAGCCACTTTGAAGAATAACAAGTATTGGCAGTGGCACTCTTGTAAAATAAAGAGCAGATCTTGTAATGGCACAATAGTTCTTCGAACACTGTCACCATCTCTGGATTCTCTTTTCTGAGCTTGTTCAACTCATCATTTGTTGGTACATACTCCTCATACGGAGCATCTGCCATGGGCAAGAACGAGATATACTTCATCTCGTGGAGCGCAAAGCCCATCTCTCCCCCTGGGGTCATGAAAGTTCCGGTCCTGTAGTTGTATCTCTCAGCTAAGGCTAAGAACATATGAGGATTGGGAGCAAATCCATATACAGTGGCATGCACTGCTTCATACAGGTTGATTTGTTGGAGTCTGTCTTGGAATTTTCCCAGAACCCAATTCGTGATATAACTCCATCGCTTGTAGTCCGGATTCACCAGTCCAGTCATTCTTATATCTTGCTTCGGATATTTTCCTTCAACCTTCGCAAACTCATTTGCGAATATTGGTGTCCTAACAGGCATTAGCATGGAGGAGTTCTCTGGTGGAATGCAGCCAGGTCTTAAGCCTCTCAGTAGGACACTATATCTGTCAGAAGAACTATAAAACATGTCCTTATGATGTGGCCCCTTCTTTACGAAGATTTTTCCTGCCCGAGCATCCTGAAATAGAGTGATATTCCATTCCATCTTCCTTGGGTAGCTCGCATGAGCGTACCGTGACAAAGGAAGGCATCGAGCAATGTCGGGTATAAAAAAGGATCTATCTTGCTGGTGAACTACTCTATCTTCCATCCTTGGCCTGGGCTGAGAGGCTCTCTCAAAGGCATCACCGAATAGGAATAAAGGTTTCTTGTGAATTACAGCATCAGCTGATTCTAAAGGCTGTCTGTTCATCAAACACATCAAAGTTTCATTGTCCTGTGAAATCAATATAGCCTGACGGGAGGCCGGCAGATCATATTGAGGGTAATGGACATGAGACAGATCCTCTTTGTATTCAGACTCTGTGAGGGTTCCCACAAAATGTTCGTAATCTGGATCTTCATGGACTTCAACTGCATCAACAAACAGATGAAAATTAGTCCAAGACAAAGTTTTTTTTTAAACATAAAACATGATTTGCGCAACATTAGACTGCGCTGACATGATTTGCGCAATCTCAGATTGCACTGACATGACTTGCGCAACATCAGTTTGCGCAACATAAAAGTTGTGCAAAGCAATGGTTTGCGCTGATATCTGCACAACTTAATCGTTTGCGCTGACTTCCTGTCAGCACAAATCAACAAATTGCGCAAGAATGCAGCCTTCATAAAAATGAAGAACTGATAGTTCATGCAACCGAAATCCTAAAAAGGGTGGCGCAATATGAACTTATCTCTAAAAAGAGATGAGTTTCAAGGGAGTCGAATCACCCTAAGAAGGGGTTTTCGATCGGTTCAACTACCTCTCAGAGCAGGATGTGCGGATTCGTGTCGGGAAGCTCGCCGTGCAACTCTGTCAGAAGACTCGGCCGGAGCTTTTCCCTTCGCGGCGGCAGTAGCGGCAGCATTTGATCGTCGTGGAGCCATGACAAATCGTCGGAGAAGAAAGGAAGAAAGAGTTCAGAAATTCTCTCTCAATTGCACGAAGACAGCAAGTAAAGAATAATTTGAAGTATGAGGAGGATTATTTATAGTTTTCAAAAAAACGAAACGGCCGCCTCGGATTGCGCCTAAACTTGTGGTCTATTCGCTTTGCGCAGACAGCTCATCATATTGCGTAAAATGATTCAACATTCAAAAATTCAAAGTATTTCAAAATTTTGAATACAATCAACTTTCAAAAACTTTGAAGGGGGTCTTGTAGGTCCTAAAAAATCAAGTTGCATCAATCAACAAAGTCAAAAATTCAAGATATTCATCATTTTGATGAGTTGCGCAGACAACAGTTTGCGCAGACATCACTTTGCGCAGGCTGGTTTGCGCATGTTCCCAACTGCGCAGGCTGACGTGGCAGAAGTCATCATTGACTGAATCAAATCAGATCTTCTTGACAGCTGACAACACAAATAACGAGGAGGCTGTTCGTTTTTGACGCCGCACAGTGCTCGAGGGCGGCTGACAGGTGGCAGCACAATCCGTGTTTGCGCAAACCATGCATGCGCAATCCGTGTTTGCGCAAACCATTTCTGCGCAGTTCATTTTGCATATTCTACCAATATAACTGACCAATTACGTGGCATTCATGCCATCAATTGCTCATTACGTGGCAACTGTCTATGCACGATCATGCGCATTTCAATCAAATGATGCCATGTGTCCCAGATAGTTGGCCCACGATCCAATAACTGCTTGCGCAATCCAGTGCTGCGCAAACCAGTTGCTGCGCAAATCAGCTTGCGCAGTCCAAAATAACTGAAAGTTAGTTATTTTCAGAACTCTATAAATAGAGTTTCAAGTCTTCATTTCAAGGAGATCAAGATCAGAGATCAGAAATCAGAGAGTTCAGGAGTTCTTGCCAAAGTGCTGCTGCATTCTTCCGAGACTTTTGTCTTCAACTTCAGAGGCTTTTGCCTTCAGTTTCCAGAGTTGTTTTCAACTTCAAAGGCATCGTCTTCACAATTCACATCGTCTAAGGGATAAAGCAATCGTCATCAAGATTGGATTCCTATAGTTGTAATTTTCCCAGAATTCTTGTAATCTTTATTACAGTTTGTATCAATAAAGTTTTATACTTTTGTTTTTGCAAACACTTGCAGGATGTAGGGAATGGCTTACTCGCGACGGAGCATCGCTTGAACGCGCTGAGGTACAGAATGTCGTAGTGTTTTGAGACATGCGACCGTATTGACGCTCGGACTTGCAACAGGATGATGTGGCAGAGAAATAAAAGACATGATGTATGGAACGGAGGAATCATTTGTAGGCAAGAGAGATCTTGAGTGTTGTAAGCCAATCTGGTATGATTTATATTGGCTATTGAAAGCCTTTGTAATTTTGCTGCTTATTGAATAAAGATAATTATTTTGTACACTCCGTTTCTTCTACTGCTAAATGTTGAATCAAAGATAACCATTTTGAGAACATGTCATCTTGCCTTGTACGAGTGCAACTCCAGACTCGTACGACATTACGTCCCAGCGAGGATGATCGATTCGGTAAGATCAAGCGAGAACGAACGATTTTTCGAGTCGGGCGTGACAAATTGGTATCAGAGCTCTAGGTTCAATTTCATCAAGTCGTTTGCTTCATTTCAATTCCAGAAGTTGTCTACCATGATCGAATGACTCTTGACTCTACTCGATGTCGCCCTGGATGTTTTATACAATAAGTCTAATACAAAGTTGCGTAAATTTGCCGCAAGTGTTTTGAAATTTATATGATGTTTGATGAGTAATGTTGTGAAATATTGGTTGCATTAAGTGCAACGATCGTGAAATATATGTTGCACTTCAACTGCAACAAGTCGCGAGATGTGAATTGAAATATTTGTTGTTGCTAGTGCAATAAGTCATGAGTTATGAATTGAGATGTTGTTGTTCAATGCAAAGGTCGATATGAGAAATTAATGTTGGTTGCATCGATATAACAAAAGTTGTGAGATGTTTTGTTTGCATAAATTGCAACGAGTTAAATTGTGATTTGTACGTTGTGAAAGAGCATGAAAGTTGATAAAGAATGTGTTGAACGGATTCAAGTGTTGGCTTTGAATGTCGAAAATGAAACGTTGCACGAAATGCAACGGATGGAACTAAAATTTGTAAATCGATAGGAACAAACCGGCTCGGTTGCACACGAACTTAAATTAGCGAATTGTATATGTAGAAGCTTAAAAATAGCAAGATAGTGCATTACGCCATTCAAAGATAGCGCTAGAGTTTATTCATCAGATGGCGCCCAATATCCAATGGCGCCCAACACCAATTAGCTCTACCATTAATTTGTGCGAGCTGCCACATGGCAATCTTCCTGAAAAAGTTAAGTTGTCAGTCATGATGACTGACAACACAACAGTCGATAAAAATCTCTTCGAATCCCAAGCGCACAGCGCTCGAGAAGATTTTGTCAGGCCTGTCATAGTGACGGTTGTTTATTTCTCCGTGCCATTCACCAATGGCACGAAGTGATGCTTAGCGACAATCAACAATTAGCGCCAACCACCAGTTGGCGCTAATCAACAGTTGGCGCCAAGCAACAAAGCACACCAATCAATCAATCATCATCCAGTTAGATGACATGGCATGCATGCCACTAATCTCGAAGAACGTACACGCAACACTGTCCATAACCAAGCGCACTTCTCTCATAGAATGCCACGCATCATATGCAGTTAAGCAAATCGTTCGTGTGACTGGATGATTACGCGCCAAGCAGTGCATAATTAGCCCTGTTTTATACTGTACGAAGCTCCATTGAAGATATGCCTCCAAGGCAAGCCCTCTTAAGTGGCGGCTTCCCTCGTAGCCAAGCTTCGAGGAAAGGCTCCGCCTCCCGGCACACCAACCGAGGCTCCTCTCAAGGTGCGGCTCAAAGGCAAGCCACCTCAGTTGTCAGCGCCCGTCAGGCCATAAGTGAAGACCTCGTTGTCCTTCTCAGCACAGCCCCAAGAGCCAGCACGGGGCAAGCTCTCGAAAAACTCTCCTGAACCTCCCAAGACTGGTCCAGTTCTCACTGATAAAGAACTTGGAGAGTACATATCGGCTAATGTCGATGCCCCATCCCTCAATGATGTAATCCCTCGGAGGAAAGATCCAGGAGTTAATCAACGCCAAAGCAATCATCATTCGAAAGGATGAGAAGACGGTGACAGCTAATGTCGTTTCTTTACAATTCAGAGACTTCGCTCCTCAATTATTTCCCAATGGTGTCTTCCCGATTCCAAAGACAACTATAGAAATTGTCATCCTCCTACCCGCACGAAATGACGGTTTGGTTCCACTGTCAATAGCCAAAGGCGAGATCATGTGGGTCCATCCAGACCTCGTTGGCGAATTCGAACAGAAGACATGTGTTCCTTTATCAAATCTAAGAAGTCAACCAAGTACAAATCATACAACATGACTTCAAGTGAGCACTCCTCGTTTGATGGCCGTGTTCCTTCTTTAAAGGCTATTTTCATTCCGGTAGGATCTGCATCTTCTTCTTCAGAGACTGCTCCGTCAATATTAGATGTCAATTATCGACCCGAATTCTATCGATATAGTCAGCAATCTCGTGAGCTGATGATAAAGATGGAATATGACTTTTAGAAAGTCCCAGGCTTGAACAATGGAAAGGGGTCTCCGATACCCCTATCTTTAAAACTTCAAGACAACAGGTCTCGTGTTGGATTGGGATTCAGGATAGATCATACACTTCTCCATCAGAGAAAGAAGTCCTCCAAGAGCAAAGTACGAGTAAGGACCTGTAACATGGGTTCTCTTTCTCCCACTTCCGAAGAAGAAGTCCTGACTGGTACTCGGTCTGGTAGACTTTATCTTAGAGATTATCCAAATGGTCAAGAAAATAAAGTTGGCATTCCTCCTCTCGTTTCTGATGCTCCTCCAACATCAGCTCCACCAGTTGACTTGGGTCCTTCTAAGCCGACAGCAGCTAATAAAGGCAAGCAGCAGGTTTTCTTTGACAAATGCCTGAAGAGGACTTCATTGCAAGGTCTTCAAAAGCCTTATAACTTTGACATATTATCTCAACTAGCCAATACTCCAGCAAGTCTT
>JANAVB010017195.1:327865-367253 GCA_029216955.1 Iris pallida | reverse complement strand
TACAGTACACCACGACTGATGCGATATATAATATATATATATATATTATAATTATATATATATATATATATTATATAGATATATATATATATATATATAACCTCCGATGCACGGTGGTGTTACCAGTACACCATGACTCGATGTGCGATATATATATATATATCTATAATCTAATATTATATATATTTATATATATATGTGTGTGTGTTGTGTGTGTGTGTGTGTGTGTGTGTGTGTGGTGGTGGTAGTGTACATATTCAAAAATATTTTATCTACATGTACGTAAGATTTTTATATAAAAGGTCATATGTGTCACGTCCTTCCCGCTAGGTCGTTCGTCATCGCTCTGACCCCTGTGGGATCGTTCGTCCTCGCTAAGGCGTGATGTCGTGCAAGTCTAAGTTGCGCTTGCACAAGGTCGGTACATGTACAACAACTATACAAAGCAAACACACGCATACAATATATTTAATTTTAGAAAATCGAATATTTGACACAGAGGTTTGAAATGGAAATACTTTATTTTATTCGTAACTTGTTAGGAATACAAGTACAAAGCTTTGCAAACTCAGAATGCCTTATCTCGGCTACATATATCTCTTTGAAACTCTTTTTGAAAATAGTCGCAATGTCCATACACCATATCCCTTTATTACATATTCGAAATAAAAAAGACACCTTCAAAGGAAACTTGCAAACTGGACTTGAAAATGAAAATGTTTTGAGGCAACCGATAAACTCTACCGGGCTGGACGAGCTTTAGCGCCTCACCTGAAATTCCTCTGTCTTATTGCTATCTGAAATAGTGCCCACAACGTGAGTCAGTACATCATGTACTGGCGAGCAATTTTGGCCAACTCACATAAATCTACACTAAGTAGACAGTGAAGCTAGCATACATTTGTTATGTGATCTTTTACTTGTCTAGGTTAACCTTTGCCCAGAATGTTCTTTTTTAAGCAATTCATGAAGGGAACATAAATAAGAGAAAGCATTTACATAAATATCTTACCCAACACCGACAACCATCCCTACACAAGACATGTTAGCACAATTTGCATAACAAATAACGTATGTGTCATTCTTGCAGATATTGAAGTTTATAACTTAATTTATGTAGCATATCTACATGATGGTCTACGGGTTATTTCGTGATTAGACGCTGTGACACTTTGGTTCAGCTCGTCGCTATGGACTTCGATATCGACACCCCTTTTTCCAGGGGCCCTTATCTCTCCTAGGCTGAGTGGTTTGAGGCACCCGAAGAATCCACCCGAGAGAAAATTTTACCTTGTGCACAACTTGTTCGAGACCAATGCATCCTCTACGGTTTCTATCAGATAAAATAGATTCAGTCATATGCACATATCGATGTACGACACATTCATTTGCGCCTTTTCTCTTATTCATCTCAACATTACAAGTCCGTCTGTACACATCTACATTTTAAAGCATACCAGCAATAGAGAAGATGATCATTCATGTGGAACAAATTATAGCAGCACGTGATCTAGCATTCGAATCAATTCATTTATTTTCTCTTATCTTTTAATATTATGGTATTGTTGATCAATGGGACGCAAAAAATTAGACTATATATCATTTTTATTAGGGTGTGGAGATTAATGTTAGCCGGTCAAAGCAACTCACCAAGATAAATCTTATTCGAGAGGAGGGACTCCACGCACATCCTATGTGTCCTGCATTGGCACCAACATTTGATTAGCATACTTTGGTCTCTTTCTCTCAAGATTCGAAATGAATGAGAAATACAATAAAAGCGAACAATGAAAATCAATTATCGAAAACCAACACGAAAATGCATTCATCAAAACCAAGCAGCAAAAGAAAACATCCAACGAAAACTCTTGGATTCATTTCAATAGAAGCCGATCCATCAGTTGGAAAGGTTCATTGTATTTCATCCGTGATCAATCGATACCGGCAAAGATTTCTCCAAACACTCAGTTTAAGACTGGGCTAACAAGCCATGGGTATTACTAGTTGACCACGAGGAGCGGAGCACTACATAATAACCCACTGAGAAAAAGTTTTGTCCTCAAAACTTAAGAAATAAGCTCACCTCCAGTACGGTCCTGATCCTGATCAAGTAAGGTGGACATATTGAAAACATGAGCATTCCGTAGTTGTTGATTGTGCGGATTACCTCTAATCGACGGTGGGTCCCTCAATGGCCCACACTCCTTGGTATCATTGCGGTTTCGAGCTGTTCTATTTCTTTCCAGACAATTCCTGACAGATTGACCCTGTTGGCCACAATCGAAGCAAGCATTGTTAGTGGCATGACAATATTCCTTGTTGTCCCCACTTTTTCCACAGTAACTGTATTCCAGACCATTTGCATAGCGACAGTCTTCCTTACATGCCCTTGTCGACTGCAGAAGGTGAACACGGGTTTATTGTTCTGCTCTCCGTTACTTTTCTTTTCCCCCCGTGGTATCTTTTGGCAGGCTAATTACGACTGGCCTGAACTTTTGCTAGTGCAGTCCTCAGGCTAAATTGTTTCACTTGTACCGCCGCCTCAAAGTCCTGTGAATAGGATTCACAGACTCGGTTCAGTACACTCAATTGAATGTCATCATTATATCCTTTATGAACTGATTCATGCTTTCATTAGGAATCATAGAGACAGTAAATTGTGCAAGCTTGGCAAACTCAGACTCGTAGTCCTCCACGGACATGCTCTCATGTTTTAGTGACATAAATTCGTCCTCCATCTTCTGACTGATGGCAGAAGGAAAATATTGCTCCAAAAATTCTGTCTTGAACGAGGTCTAAGAAATCTTTCTATTTTAGCCATCGCAAGCATCTCTGGCTTCTTCACATTCCACGAATCCTTTGCCCACAGACTTATTTGCAAAGCGGCACAGCCTACCTTTTTGCTACTTGGAACTCCTATGAATGCGAACAGACATTCCATCATATCGATCCAGTCCATTACTTTATCTGGTGATGTCCTACCCTCAAATTCGGAGGTTTCGTATCCAAGAAGTCCTTTGGCCTAAAGGAAGAGTGCATGTGTGCCTGCTGGGGCTCGTCACCATCCACGGGCCCAATTTTGGGAGTTCCGGTTGGATTATTCGCTGTGGTGGTATCACGATTGCCCGCTAGCGAAGATACGATTTGGGCTGAGGCATCCATCTGCCTCTGTTGTGCCATGCTATGCTCCTCAGCTTATTTCTGCTGAGTTTCTATTTGGGCCTATTGTGCCAGGCTACGCTCCTCAACTTTCTGTCACTAAATTTCCATCATGGCCAAAATCCGTTCTACCAGATCGGTCGAGCCAGATGGTCGAGAAGCCATTTCTCTACAAAAGAGTGTAACTTCTGTCAGTCTCATAAAATATTATAGACTTATTATATGGGACATTGGTTTTCATAATTCAAAATTGGGACCTTTGAAAGCCATCAAAATATTTTATATATTTTTGAAATCGATAATTAAAAGAGGCCAAGGACGTAAAACTGTACTCTGATACCACTTTGTCACGCCCTAATCCCGCTAGGGTCGTTCGTCCTCGTTTGATCCCTGCGGGATCATTCATCATCGCTAAGGCGTGATGCCGTACAAGCCTAAGTTACGCTTGCACAAGGCCAGTACCTGTACAAAATAACTAGATAAAGCAAAACACACGCACAAAGCATATTTAATTTCAGAAAACCGAATATTGGACACAGATGTTTGAAATGGAAATACCTTATTTTATCCATAACTTGTTAGGAATAAAAGTACAATGCTTTTCAAACTCAGAATTCCATATCTCGGCTACATATTTCTCTTTGAAACTCTTTTTGAAAATATCCACAATGTCCATACATCATATCCCTTTATTACATGTTCGAATTGAAAAGACACATTCAAAGAAAACTTGCAAACTGGACTTGAAAATAAAAATGCTTCTAGGTAACCGACAAGCTCTACTGGGCTGGACGAGCTTTAGCGCCTCACCTAAAATTCCTTTGTCTCTTTGCTATCTGAAATAGTGCCCACAATGTGGGTCAGTACACATCATGTACTAGCGAGTGGCTTTTGGCCGAACTCATATAAATCTGCACTAAGTAGACAGTGAAGCTAGCATACATTTGTTATACGATCTTTATACTTGTCTAGGTTCCTTTTTAAGCAATTCATGAACGGAACATAAACAAAATAAAGCCTTTACATAAATATCTTACCCAATATCGACATCCATCCCTGCATAAGACATGTTAGCATAATTTGCATAACGAATAATGTATGTATCATTCTTGCAGATATTGAAGTTCATAACATAATGTATGTAGCCTATCTACATGATGGTCCACGGGTTATTTTCCGTGATTAGCCGTGGTGACTCTTTGGTTCATCTTTTCGCTAAGGACTCAGATATCGACACCCTTTTTCCCAGGGGGCCCTAATCTCTCCTAGGACGAGTGGTTCGAGGCGTCCCAAGAATCCACCCGAGTGACAAATTTTACCTTGTGCACAAGTTATCCGAGACCAATGCATATCTTATGGTTTCTATCAGATAGAACATATTCAGACATATGCACAGATGTATGGCACGTTCATTTCGTGCCTATTTTTCTTATTCATCTCAACATGTACAAGTCCATCTATACACGTCTACATTTTAAAGCATACCAGCAATAGAGCAGAAGATCACTCATGTGGAACAGATTATAGCACCATGTAATCTAGCATTCAAATCAATTCATTTATCTCATCTTATCTTTTACTATTGTGGTATCGTTGATCAGTAGGATGCAACAAAAGTAGACTAGAGATCATTTTTATTAGGGCATGGAGATAAATTTTAGCCCGGTAAAAGTAATTCACCAAGATGAATCTTATTCGAGAGAAAGAGAGACTTCACGCACCCTTCACGCACCTTCTATGTGTCCTGCATTGGCACCAATATTTAATTAGCATGCTTCGGTTTCTTTCTCTTAAGATTCGGAATGAATACAAAATACGATGAAAGCGAACAATGAAAATCGATCATCGAAAATGAATACAAAAATGCATTCATCAAAACTAAGCAACGAAAGAAAACATCCAACGAAAACTCCTGAATTTATTTTAATTGAAGCCAATCCATTAGTTGGAAAGGTTCATTACATTTCATCCATGATCAATCGATACCGACAAAGGTCTTCCCAAACACTCAGTTCAAGACTGAGCTAACGAGCCATGGGTATTACATAGTGGACCGCGAGGAGCGGGGCACTACAATATTTATTTGCACAAAAAAACTTACTTATGAACAAGTTAATTTTTGTATATTGTTATGTATAATATATTTTTACTACTTATAACCTATTGTGTAAACATAAATATTGTTACCCTTGTTATATATGCTTTTAAAAACAAATTAGGATCTGAGTATAAAAAAATGTGTGTAAGTATTAAGCTAAAGAAATTATTTTCATAATATCATAAATGGGGATTTTGACTACAAGAGTTCCATTTAAGAGTAATTTCATATAAGAAGTCTAGTAAGTACTTTGGTTAGATGCATGTATAACTGTGTGGTGATTCTTGGTTATTTGTTTGGATTGATAGATTTTTTATGGACCGTAGCACCATTAGCAGAGTTAGACATGATCGAACCCTGGTGTCGCAGCCTCAACACAATGTTGGACGAACTCTAGGAAAGTATACCTTGCCACCTGTTACAGTATTTCATGCATATATATTTCTTATTTCTACTCCATTATTTTGGTTTGTTGCTTTATTTCTATATTTGTTGTTAGCACTATTCTATTTTGTCCAGATGACACTGACTTTTACACGAGATTCTTCATGCATCGTAGCTTAGTGTTCCTGTACTTACTTGTTATCATTATGATTTCGGTTGTTTCACTTGTCTCGTGATTAGTTAGTACTCTCGTGGTTATGTGGACATTGACTCAAATTTTTGTAGTTGTATTAGGTGGGGAGGACAGTCACTAGACGTTTGGGTTATGTTTGTGTCTGTGTCTGTATCGTTAGTACCTCGAGACGAGCGCTACCCATTTAATTATATTTTGTTAGTAACTCTAGGTGACCACTACCTGATGAGTCTTTGTTAGTGGTTCGGATGAGTGCCACTCGTGTACTTGAGTCGTATCAGCCCAAGCGTGCTAGAGTTGTCTTTGATTGCATGCACACATAGACTGGCTAGTAGTAGCACACCTGATATTTCCTGTTCTTATTTCTGCATGATTATACTATTAGCTAGGCATGTATATTATGTATCTTGCTACGTCCTACAGAGGACCTGGTTTCCTTCCAAGTATATGCTGAGAGCTGACATAGGATATTGAGGGTTTACTTCTTCAGGATTTTCAGGTATCACTAGATGGTGCCATCTTATCATTCTTCTATACTATTTCTTATTCTGTGTTTTCATAGTACTTATATTATGGATGTTTACTAGTGGATATATGGATTATGATAACATATGTACAGCTTATATGTATTCGAGCTGGACTGGCGTCCGCTTGAATACGTAGCTGGCCATTACCACATAGCATGGTCCTCGTATATTTGGGACTGGAACATGGCATGGTTTTTGTGGTGGCCCATGCAGGTTGTATATACAACTTTTGTATAAAATATTCTTGCTCCTTTGTTTAGCTAGATAGCTAGGAAGAAAGAATCTTTGCTTAGCTAGGAAAGCACATCACAGTAGTAGTAATATGTTAGGATTTCTACGTGCATGGTTGCACTTGCATTAAAGGATTAGGATTCATAAAAGTACTTGAGAATTAGATAATTATACTTAGAACCTATGCCATATATACATATAAAATATTATGATAGGATTAATTAATAGTAAATTTTTACATGTGTTGTAAATGTTATTTATGTTAACGAACAACATAATCATATTAAGATAAATTAAATAGTTAAATATTATACGTATTTTTAATCGTAAGAGATTTAATTATTATGTGTGTGTGTGTGTGGGGGGGGGGGGGTAATGTATATATTCAAAATATTTTATCTAAATGTACGTAAGATTTTTATATAAAAAGGTTATATGTATTTGCACAAAAAAACTTATTTATGAACAAGTTAATTTTTGTGTATTTGTTATATATAATATATTTTTACTACTTATAACCTATTTTGTAAACATAAATATTGTTACCATTGTTATATATGCTTTTATAAACAAATTAGGATCTTAGAAAAAAACAATGTGTGTAAGTATTAAACTAAAGAAATTATTTTCATAATATCATAAAGGGGGATTTTGATTACAAGAGTTCCATCTAAGAGTAATTTCATATAAGAAGTCTAGTAAGGACTTTGCTTAGATGCATGTATAACTGTGTGGTGATTCTTGGTTATTTGTTTGGGTTGATAGATTTTTTGTGGACCGTAGCTCCATTAGCCGAGTTAGACATGATCGAACTCTGGTGTCGCAGCCTCAGCACAATGTTGGACGAACTCGAGGCAAGTATACCTTGCCACCAGTTATAGTATTTAATGCATATATAATTTCTACTCTATTATTTTGGTTAGTTGCCGTAAAACCCCTAATTTTTCTAAATATTCTTTATTTAAAAAACTTCAAAATTTATTTTTATGCAATTTATAATTTTTATTAATTATTAGAAGTGATCTTAGCCATTGTTGAGTTTTGGAGCACAAGACTACCATAAATTTTGGCACAGAAGATGTAGCAGTGTGCCTCGACTAGTGTACTAGCCATGCCGGAAGAAGCCTAGCCATGGTGATGTCCAAACTAGGAAAACCAGACCAAATTGTGAATTGACTTATTTAAAGTATTTTAATTAAATACTATTTTATATATTAATTTTTAGATGACCCGGTTTGTCCAATTCAGTCCGAACTGGGTCTGAACCAAATTTAAGCCCATATAGGCATGGGATGGGACCAAGGTGGCCATGTAGACATATTTTATGTACGTAGAAATATTTTCTTGATTATTTTAGAATTTTATATAAATTTTTTGATTATTTAAATATTTGTACAATTATTGGTATTTTATTATTAAAAATATTTTGCAACATGTTGTACAATTTTTGAACTCGGAAAAGGTGTGTGGTATAAGTTCACCAAAACCACCGTAGGACAATTTTTGTTATTTTATATTTTAAAGTTACTTTTATGGTGATTAAATATACATATTCATTACTATTAGATATCATTATTATTTGTTGTCCTATTTATGGTCAATTGAATTTGTATATATATAAATATCTTTAAATACATTATATATATGGATGGATACTACTACTTTTTATTTTAAAAATTTTGAAAATTTTATGGTGAATATATGGATATATATATTTTTATAGATATATACATATAATGATTTAAACTTTTGATTTAAAAAGATTTGGAAAAAAAAAAGTATTAAGGTAATGGGTGGTCGGCCCCACCTGACCACCCACACCACAAAACAAACAAAGGCAGCATGCTATGCTTGGCCGACCCCTTAAAGCAGCAGCATGCTATGCTAATAGCCGCCCACCCCAAGCAATATAGTAGCAACAACATTAGGCCGAACCAACTCACCCCTTTTCACCTATAAATTCTTAGTTATTAGTTTAAACCCTAATTTCCTCTCATTCTCCTCCTTTCTTCCCTCTCTCCTTCGCTCACCACCAACCCCAACCCAACTCGACCGCCCCAGGCCCCTCTACGTGTGTGTCAGCCCCGTCCCACGAAAGACGACGATACCACGGCAACAATAACAACTCATCAGAAATCAACATCAAGGTATCCCACTTCCCCGATTGATTTCTCTGTCAATTCTACTCCGATTTTCGATCCATAAATTCATGTAGAAAGCCCACATGACCCTCTTCGAGATCTCCCAGGTAGATTTCGACATGGCCATCCAACTTGCTCAAAAAATCGAGACAAAGTTGGAAAAAAAACTACTTTTCTGGAATATTAAAAACTGTTTTAAAACACCAACTTTTCGGCCACTTTTCTTTCTGGACAATAGGAGTTTGTAGAAACTAATTGAAGACATTCAAAGACAACATAACCGAGATTGTATCACACCTTCTGGATTTAGTTTTTATTTAGTGTGTAAAAAGTTACACGTTGTTAAAGTTTCACAAAAAAATGTAAATTCTGTTTTCAAAAAGTAGAAAAAACACCCGATACGACGTGCGCCCCGACAAACCGGGCGACGTGGTTGCGCACTATACACATCGAAAGGCGCGTATGGATGTTGTCGACGTGTGAAAACTGACGGAACCCGATTTTGTTGCATATGCGCGACGAAATCAGTGCGTATCCGTCGAGATACCCCCGTATCGACCCTTTGCAAATTAAGTCACAACTTTGTGTACACTCATCAAATTGCGACGAAACTTGCACCATTGGACTCGAAATATTTTTCTAGTCCTGTGATCCAAGTTTGGTTCAATTCTGAGAAGGTTGATCGGAATGCCATTTTAGCGAGCCCACAATCCCACTCAACGGGCGATTTTGTGCACGGCCCACCGGAATCCAAAATTGGACATACCGTTGGGTTTATCTCATCAAAACAAATTCGTAGACGTATAGTTTGATGACTTTAGAGACTGTAGATATTGGCACGTATTTCGGTGCAAAGCGGGTCCAACGGCAAACATCGTTTTGACCCAAAATTATGATTTTGCCCCTGTTCCAGAATTTAACTTTTGGACAGACATTTTCTGGGCATATCTTATATTCCCAATTCGTTCGTGATGTTTGTTGCAGCATCCGAATTCATCTACGAAATTTAGATTTTCTTGCTTTGTTTATTTGCCGGTTCGAACTACTGGATTATTCCCTTTTTTTCCCATAACCTCAGGCAAGATACCTTGCCATTATACTGTTTACATTCAATCAGCATTTTATTACATATCATTGTTCATTATTTCTAGTTATTATAGTTCTTGCATTACTACATGCTCAGTGATTATTAGTTACTTTGTTACTATCCTTTGATTGCATATGAACCTAGAGTTAGAGGACTACCGTTTGTAGCGTATTGCTTATGCCTCGACACAGTTGTACCATGAGGATGTGTGAGACGAGTAGCATGTAGAGGTCCTTGCGTAAGGATTGATCCCCTATGTGCATGCGTTAGGGCTAACTGCTAATAGAGGTATGTTAGGAGACTTAGCAATTAGTAGAGGTATATGAGACATGGATGTGACTCTGTTAGGCATTGGATGGGAAGAACAGTTTTTTAACGTATGGGTCCTTATGCACTTTCCTATTACTGATACTGCTAGCCTCTAACATTCGAGGATTGTTATGCTTTGAGATCCCTGGTATCCTGATGGGGCCATACCTGAGATTACTGATACTGCTAGCCTCTGACATTCGAGGAATGTCATGCTTTGAGGTCCCTGTATCCTGATGGGATCATACCTGAGTTATTGCTACTGAGCCAGATACCCATGCGTTGGAGGTTTGTTCTTAACTGCATAAATACTGTAGTACGGTTAGATTACCTTATTGTTGTCTTGTCACTTATTTTCTTTGTGGCATATTTTGTATTCAGTATTTATGGCATGTTCTTCCTGTATCTTGTTACGTCCCTCTGAGGACCTGGTTATCTCTCCAGGTGTGTGCTTCTGTAATATTGCAGGTGTGATAGTCGGGGTTGCGATCTTCTCTATTCATTCAGAGATGATATGTCTTGGGTTTTTCTTTGCTCCTCTCGCCAAATCCTTTCCGTTTCCATGTATATTTTTCTTTACTTGTTGGTAGTGGATTTGTCTCCGCCCAACGTATTGTACAAAGACTTATTATAGTTGATTATATGATATCTTTTATTCTTCATTTGTGGATGAGATTAGATTACTCTTTGTTTACTGTATTTTACAGCTTATGTATTTATACGAGATTTTCATATATTGGAGTATACTTCGTATGTATGCAGCTGGCATGGATACGCACCTAGTCCTAAGTATTTTGGGACTGGGGCGTTGCATGTTTTTGTGGTGGCCCATGCAGGTCGAGTTTGTCACTTCGGTTACGTAATTGTACCGATGTGAGCCTGCAATATAGGATTAGAATCTAGAAATCTCATCCATACAGCTTGACCTCTTCCCTTGGCTTCAAATTTCGAACTCTCGTTCCACTTTCTTGAATTGCACCTTGCTTGATTCCTTTCTACCGTCGATTCTTATTTTCGTACTTAGTATCAACTAGGAAGATGAATACACTAGTATATGCTCATAGGTCACACATATGGCTAGAATGGTTATATTGGCAATTGGAATACATTCAAGACTCTAATTGAGTTAAAAAGGCTTTTTTAAGTGTGATTTAATGATTAGTAATTTGTAAAGTAGGATATTACCAAGAAAAGTTTTAATCTTGAGATTTCTAAATAGTAAACACCATAGGATTGATTCTGCAGGAAGGAAAAAAAAATAGCTAGAATCTTTATACCATTGATTTAAGAAATTGACTGGATTTTTGAGTTTTGATATTTATGAATTATGGGGTTATAGCTATACATATTTGAACAAATATAAAATTGATTTAATTTTCGAGTTGTGATATTTATGATTTATTGGGTTATAGCTATACAACTTTGAACAAATATAAAATTGATTTGATTTTCGAGTTGTGATATTTATGATTTATTGGATTATAGTTATACACCTTTGAACAGTTATAAATTTGGTTTGAAAATGATCTTAGATTTTAGTTGTGGCAGAAGGAATTGTTTAAATTAAGTCGTACAAGTTACGGTTAATATGTTTATTAAAATTTTAACTTTTTTTGTAGAAGTAATGATTTCTAAATTTTTGGTTCAAAATATTTGATAGTTATGAAAACAATTTTTGAGAATTTTTCTTTATTTTAAATTGTGTCCTATGATTGAGGATTTACAAATCTATTTAGATTTTGGTGTTTTTTTTAAATTTGTGAATTTGGATATCAAATTTCGTAAAAAAATGATTTCATTACTGATAAGATTATTTGAAAATTTAGTTTAATGTTGGATTGCTAATATCATAAAGTTTTGAAATAAAAAATATTAATGATGTGATAAGGTTGTTTTGATTGATCAAATAAAGTTACCATTTAAAGGTTGTGATTATGTTGGAATGATTTAGTATGAATAGAAGTTATAATTGATGGGTGCATTAAAATATTGAGCTAAAATTTTGAGATTGCTTTGTATGTGCTAGAAATTTTTATCGGAGGAGCTATTCATTTCTGTAGAGTTTTAAAAGTTATGATTGATTATGGATATTTTATATATAGATTCATGATTTATGAGCTCTTGGAGTTTGAAAGTTGAATGGAAAATATAAAATTTTGGAAAAGTCAGTAGTAACATGATAAAAATTTGTTTTAAAATTTATGAAAGTGATTTAAATTTCTTTTTTTCATGACAAATTTGAACGGCTTGGAGTGAATACAAACTTTGGTGGTTTATTTTCGAAAATTTTATTAAGAAACTTTTGGAGGAAACTTGAGTTAAAATTTTAATGGTAGGCCATCAAGATATCTCTAATAAGATAGATGTACTCCACACTAATTGCCATATCACTCATGACCATGATAGTAGTATGTACACATGTGTTAGTAGTCATCTACCAAACTATGCGATTGAATCCCAATCTTGACATACTCGACCTTTCCTCATGACCTACTAATCGTTTGCGGATTGAATAATTAATTGATCGCTCCTTGACTGTATTCATCTAGAAGACTATCTTCTCCCTAGAACTGTCTCCCTAAATTATTATTTTATTGGATTCCTTAATTAATTTTATCTCATGTTTTAACTTGATCTCCTTTTTTTTGTGCATAAATTGTCACCCCATGAACTCCCACTTTCTATGTTTGATCTTTTGGCGTCCCTTACCGTGACTTGGATATTTGGAGTACAACAAAAGACTTTTTCTTCTAACAAATTTCATATGTAAGACCTAGACGGGCACACCTTCATGTAGATATACCATGTCCCACTAAAACATGTCTCCTTGTACTTTATTTCTTGATATGACTTTATAGTCAAAATGGCTAAACTATAATCTTTACCCTGATACCGATATACTTTCGACCACGGATAGGGATTCAACCTCGACTCAATTCTTTCGACCCGAAATGTGATTGTGTTCTACTAGATTCCTTAAATGCTTAAATTTGTACTTTATCTTGATTGCTTAACCCATTGTCCCATCACATTACTAGTTTAACCCTTGTAAGTTGGCTAGAATACCTCACGGTCCAACAAGGCCTTTGTCCTTGTGACCATGTTGATAAGTTTGCTTAGACTATAAATTCAGAGGACCCTAAACATATATAGGCAACCAAGCCATAAATGAAGAAATATTAGGACAACCGTGTAGGCCCACATTTCGAGCAAGACTTGATTTTAAAAGATCTTGGACTAATGAAATTCCTTCGATATTACCTCTCTTACTTATATTTCAACAACCTGATGCTGCTAATTTAGCCTTGGTTTTGCAAGCTTATCTTTTTCGAGCTTGATCATGACATATTTTATTGGGTGCACCCACTAGCATATTGTCTAATCAGAACTGGTGCATGATGGTCTGATCAACCTATTGTACTTTGGTTCGCTTTTCATGAATTATTCTACGTGGAAGGAGACATAGTTAAACCTGCCTTAGAGTCTCATTCCAACAGCATTGCAACTCTCATTTGAATTATTTTCGTCGCCTATGAACCTCGTAATCGTACCCAATAGCCTCGTCTTTGAAACCTTTATTGTTCTTGTCTTTTACTTATTTCAGAAAGACAAGACACTGTACTCGATAGATAGACCCAAGGTATCACTTTAGTCATGTGACTATATCCACGTCTTAAACTACACTTCTTGTTCCTCAACCTTACCTACCCTATTATTCCTAAATTTCGAGGAAGAAATTCTTGTAAGTTGGGTAGGATGTAAAAACCCTAATTTTTCTAAATATTTTTTTATTTAAAAAGACTTAAAAATTTATTTTTATACAATTTAAAATTTTTGTTAATTATTAGAAGTGACCTTAGCCATTGTTAAGTTTTGGAGCACAAGACTACCATGAATTTTGGCACGGAAGATGTAGCAGTGTGCCTTGACTAGTGTACTAGCCATACCGGGGAAAGCCTAGCCATGGTGATGTCCAAACTAGGAAAACCAGACCAAATTGTGAATTGACTTATTTAAAGTATTTTAATTAAATATTATTTTATATATATTGATTTTTAGATGATCCAGTTTGTCCAATTCAGTCCGAACTGGGCCCGAACCAAATTTAAGCCCACGTAGGCATGGGATGGGACCAAGGTGGCCATGTAGACATATTTTATGTACGTAAAAATATTTTCTTGATTATTTCAGAATTTTATGTAAAATTTATGATTATTTAAATATTTGTACAATTATTGGTATTTTATTATTAAAAATATTTTGTAACACGTTGTACAATTTTTGAACTCGGAAAAGGTGTGTGGTATAAGTTCACCAAAACCACCATAGGACTATTTTTTTATTTTTTATTTTTAAAGTTATTTTTATGCTGATTAAATATACATATTCATTACTATTAGATATCATTATTATTTGTTGTCCTATTTATGGTTAATTGAATTTGTATATATATAAATATCTTTAAATACATTATATATATGGATGGATAATACTACTTTTTATTTTAAATTTTTTGAAGATTTTATGGTGAATATATGATATATATATATATATATATATATATATATATATATATATATATATATATATATATATATATATATATATATATATATTTAAAAAAAATATATATATATATATATATATATATATATATATATATTTAAAATATATATATATATATATATATATATATATATATATATATATATATATATATATATATAATGATTTAAGCTTTTGATTTAAAAAGATTTGGAAAAAAGTATTAAGGTGATGGCGACCACCCACACCACAAAACAAACAAAGGCAGCATGCTATGCTTGGCCGACCCCTTAAAGCAGTAGCATGCTATGCTAATAGCCGCCCACCCCAAGCAATATAGTAGCAGCAACATTAGGCCGAACCAACTCACCCCTTTTCACCTATAAATTCTTAGTTATTAGTTTAAACCCTAATTTCCTCTCATTCTCCTCCTTCCTTCCCTCTCTTCTTCGCTCACCACCAACCCCAACCCAACTCGAGCGCCCTAGGCCCCTCTACGTGTGCGTCAGCCCCGTCCTGCGAAAGACGACGACACCACGACAACAACAACAACTCATCAAAAATCAACATCAAGGTATCCCACTTTCCCGATCGATTTCTCTGTCAATTCTACTCCGATTTTCGATCCATAAATTCGTGTAGAAAGCCCACATGACCCTCTTTGAGATTCGTCAGGTAGATTTCGACATGGCTATCCAACTTGCTCGAAAAATCGAGATGAAGTTGGAGAAAAACCACTTTTCTGGAATATTAAAAACTGTTTTAAAATACCAACTTGTCGGCCTCTTTTTTTGTACAATGGGAGTTTGTAGAAACTAATTAAAGACAGTCAAAGACAACATAACCGAGATTGTAACGCACCTTCTGGATTCACTTTTCATCTGGTGTGTAAAAAGTTACACGTTGTTAAAGTTTCACAAAAAATTATAAATTCTGTTTCAAAAAGTAGAAAAACACCCGATACGACGTATGCCCCGACAAACCGGGCGATGTGGTCGCGCACTATACTCATCAAAAGGCGCATATGGATGTTGTCAACGTGTGGGAACTGACGGAACCCGATTTCGTTGTATATGTGCGACAAAATTAGTCCGTATCCGTCGAGATACCCCTGTATCGACCCTTTGCAAATTAAGTCACAACTTTGTGTACACTCATCTGTTTCACTAAAAAAAATGCCTAAAATTGGCTTTTGAAAGAAAACGAGAAAAAGTACAATAGTATAAATTGTTTCTAGGAAGTATTGCTATGGAAGTCTGGTCTGAGAGCGATCACTTTGGTCCTTGGACCACACGATGATGATGAAGAGAACTGCTTGAAGAAGACGAACAATCGAAAGAACTAAGTCACCAGAAAGGTATCGACACAACGACACTGATGGCACAGTCGAATGCTTTTCTGCTTTGCTTCACTCTATTCTTGAGAAAAAGTTGAAGAAATGCTTCTGGGAATATCACTCTGAAAGTATGAGTTTTCTCAGAATCTCCTCTTCTGTATATCTCTCTTCATCCTGTTTGTGTTAAAAATAAGTCTATTTATAGACTAGACCCTCTGTACGTAAAAAATAACAAAGTTGGGTCTCTACGCAAGTAACTGTCACCCACGATTAAAAATCAACTTTACGCGTGATGACATGTGTCCCATGTAGAGTTTTGATCTCTACGCATGGTGACACATTTTTCCACTACTTCAATAAAATGGGGAGAGCATGTACACACATTTCTCGATAAGTGTGGCATGAAAGCCACGTAAGCAGACCACGTTCTCATGAAGCCAGAAAAGATTGGGCATAAAAATGACCCAAAATATACTTCCTGCGTAAAGTAGCAGACTGGGCGTAAAATAATCCAAAATTAACTTCTTGCGTAAAGTGGCTGAAAAGTAGCCTCGAGCGTATAATTATCTCAAATAAATCTACGCGCACAAAAGCCTTGAGCGTAAAAGCTCGAATAGCTTTCGTGCGTAAAAGAAGCAGTCTCTTGAGCGTAAAGTAGCCCATCTGCACACTAAATGACAAGTGTTGGGTTTGATGTAAAAAATCTTCTCAGCTTCTGTGTAATTTGCTGTCAAAAAATTATTATATCAGAATAGTATCACGTGCATTAAATGCGATGTGGACAACCTGTCTCCCGCGTAAAAGTTTGAGGATGGCTCTCATGTAAAGTAGTTCGCGTAGAGTTTATCCTGTTTGCTCTCTGCATAAAATTTAAATCTAATTCAGTTTGACTTGCGTAAAGCTCTCAACTACTTTGACTTGGTCTATGAAATTTATTTATGCTTCTACAAGACCCCCTTCAAAGTTTTCAATTTTTTTTAAGATTTGAAATACTTTGAACAAAAGCGTAAAAATCTGAGATACCCAACAGTCCGTGTAAAGTTCTGGATGCCCAACAGTCCGCATAAAGTTCGGGATGCCCAACGGTCGGCTTAGAAGCATAATATTCAGGATATCCAACAGTCAGCATAAATTTCAAGAATTTGAACCGATTTCAAAATTCTCTATAAATAGAGCCTTGATGATAGAGAGAGAACTTTACTCATTCTCGTAATCTCGATCTTTCTTCACTCTTTTCTTCTTCATCCTCTCAGTTCGAATCAATGGCCCCAAAGAGAAAAACCACCGTCGACACCAAGGGCAAGAAGCCCGCCGCTGCTTCATCGAGAAACGAGCGCACGGGAACCGCTATCGCATCATCGGAGACACCCCGAAAGACCAACACCGTTGTGGCTCCGGCCATAAAAGGTAGAATACTACCTAATTCGGCCGTGAGTTCGTCGGAGAAGAAGAAGACTTGAACCCTAAACTTCACGTTCACGTTTATACGTATCAGCGTAGAAATTGAAATAACAAAATACGCCCACATTATACGTGTCAGCGTAAAAATAAAAAATACGCCCACGTTTATACGTGCCAGCGTAAAATCTAAAATACGCTCACGTCTATACGTGTTAGCGTAAAAATGTTAACAACAATAAAATACGCTCACGTCAATACGTGCCAGCGTAAAATGTTAAGTATTAAATACGTCCACATCTATATGTGCCAGCATAAAAAGACTATATGTTTTCATGCGTATAAAAGTACGCGTAGAAAAACTTTTAGTCAGCAAAAATCCTTTACGCGTAAATCTTCTCTTGCGTAAAAATAACTCTTGTGCAGAGAAAAATCCTTATGCACAAATATTCACTTGCGTAAAGTAGTTCTTGTATAGAGATGAACCAACTTTAGGATATAAAATCTTTACGCTTAAACATTTACTTATATAGAAGCATCTGCGTAAAGTTGTATAAAGATCAATTTCTGAGTTCTGCTAACTTGATTTTTTGTTTGATCTTATTTTTGCAGTGGACTTGCAAATTCATCCTCTTGCAGAGGTATTCGGCTCACCATTTGGAATTGTGGGTTCAAACTACTTGGAAAATCTGTCACATGTTGAATTCTCCCAAAGTGACAAACAGTACCCTGGGGAGAGACACCAACTGATAGCTGCTCAGGGGGACATAATGTTGTTGTCAATGATAAATGGAGAATTGCTGGTATCGCTAGATGACCAAAATTTTTTGAAGCTGCCTTCATGTTTGGGGACGCTATAGATTTTCAATCACAAACACACCCCAAGAAGGAAGCTTGGGTGTTTAAGTTTGGAGAGAGGGAAATGTATCTCCCAGACATGGCCAGAGATTATCCCTTATCTGCATTCGTTCATGCTACTCATCCAAGACAGATGCTATGGAACCTGACTCCCAGCAGTTATGGTAGACCGGGCAGAATTATTTTCAAGAGGGATGGGGCCAACGAAATGGGCTACCACATCAGTACTCCTAGTGGTGGTGTCGTCCCTTTCTTCGGTCTATTGCCTGGATTCACACCGAGCGAAGATTTAGCTCTGATCCAACCGGTGCAGACCGCTATGTTCATTAACAAGTTCATGAAGGCCTCAGTATTATATCCTCAGGCCTACCCTAGGCTACTAGGGTGGCTGACTCCTTATAATCAGAACTGGATCCAACTTAATGCTTGGATTATGAAGAACTTCAAGACGGATCTGGAAGACATCGGCCTTTATGAAGCAGTAGCCTCCACGAGTCAGGGTATACCAATGAACAGTAACCTGTTCTTGGCTCTGATGGAGTTGTATATCAGTTCAACAGGGACTTTTGCAACCCCACTAGGTGAGATGGGTTTTGCACTGCACGAGATACAATTCATCTCTAAGCTGCCGATGGATGAAGCTCCCTATGAAGAGTATATTCCCTCCAACCGGGAACTAGCAGAGATCAGCAAAAGAAATCCTGATATAGTCAAAGTGTATCAAGAATTAATGTGCCATTATCTAATTTGCACCACTATGTATGAAAGTGGGTCGCATTTGGCATATACTAATAAATGGACAACCTATTTATTCTACCACGAGAATAGGATATCCAAAAACGACATGGGAAGATTCCAAGAAAACAAGGCTCCAACCTTCAACCCTTGTTCAATAATTCCTTCAGATTTGATCCATAGTTTGACGATCACACATAAGTCTTCGGACCAATATCTGACCACTAAGACTGGAGACATCCCTGCGGGGACTGAAACCTTGAGCTATCTGAGGCATGGCAGTCAGAAGATCTCAAGGGAAGCCTTGCTGGCAGGCTTTTTTTCTTTGTGGCTGCGGAGATGGGTCGTGCCAGGGATTAGCACAGCTGACAGAATTCACCGAAACTTATTGTGGCCGGCAGTACGTTTGGTGTTCAAGGTCAGAATCAACCTGCTATCGGCAATGGTGTGTCGGGTAAGTGCAGGTTTACGGACCTTTGGTGATGAACTAATCAACAATGCTCCTCACCGAAAAGAATTCCCTAGGGTAGAGATGCCCTATACTTATCTGATGGGCTGGCTATTGCATCATAACTGCAGTTTGTTGCTACCAGGCCCTGGAGATAATACGGAGGTCTTCCTCCAGAAGTTTAATAAAGCCACGTGGACTGCAACTACAGTAGCAGATACTCGGGTAGTACTAAACTACTCTCATGGATGGAACTTTTTCTGTACAAGACCACAAGTTCCAGCCGACTGCCTCGGTGTACAATTTGAAGATAGAGGGGAATGGAGGACTTCATTACATGTGCCAGTTTTTAAATGGCTAATGTGCATCAGACCCTCACATCTGATGTATAGGAATGAAGACAACTATACGTTCGAACCGTATCTACCAAGTTGGTTCGCTCGTCAGTTTGGATATGACCAACTTTACGTTGGTAATCCCTCCACCAACTTCCATTATTATGGAAAATTAATTGATGGTGCAAGAGCATGGAGATACTTTAGCACTGCATGTATCGGTGCTAGATTTCGGGTATCAACTGCTACAAGTACAACTGAGCTATGAATACTTCATTCGTATGCTCGCTCTTATGCATCTATTCGTTCCTTCGCGCATGGCTACAATATGAAGGGGAGTCTTCGATGGCCCAAGAAAGGGAACGTCGAAGAACCAGTCAGGTTACCTTCAGGCATACCCGATGATCTTGTTGTTCCAGATGAGTATCTGGAAGTGATCCCTACAGAAGCTGGGGAAATAGCTGCAGGACCAATTATTATCAGCAAGACCCGGAAGCAAAAATTAGGTGCAGCTGTTACCCTTCCAGAGAAGAAGAAAAAGGTCATTGTTAAAGGGCCTTCTAGATAGAGAGCCGCTACTCCAGAGAACGAAAATCCTGTCGAGGAGCCTTAATATATTGCATCTTCTTTAGTTCATCCTGGAGAAGGGTCCTCAGCATCTCAGCCCACAGCAACAACGGATGCTTGGGGTTCCTATGTCCTGGACGCCTCAGCACTTATGTACATCTGAATTCTCCCCAGAAGGTGCAAGCTATTGAGGACACTACTACGACTCGTGCTAGTGATCCAGAGCATATCCCATCAGATGAACCGGCTATTGACTTCGATAATGATGACTGGGATCAGGATTATGACTCGCTCTTGGCACGTCCTGTACCTACTCTAGGTAAATATAAATTACACAAAATCTACACAAGATTATGTATTATGATTTTGTATATTAACTTATTTTGCTTAATTTTTGTAGGTGCCATCACTACAGTAAAGCCTGCGGTTCCCCTTCCTCTTCAAGAAGAAAACATAGAGTCTAAAGAAGAGAGTTCTCCTTCAAAAGAAGATTCTGCTTCTAAGGAAGACTCTCCATCCATAGAGGTACAGCAAGAGCCTGAAGTAGAGGCCCAGCAAGAATTTTCTTCTCTTACTGAAGACCAAGAAGAAGAACCAACTGCTGATGAAAGAGTAGCTGCAGAAGAAGAACCGGCGGTAGATAAAGACACAGCTGCAGAAGAAGAATCAGTTGCAGAAGAACCAACTGCAACTGAAGTACTCCCAGTACTTGAAGAGCCTGTAATTCTTGAAGGTGATGAAGATGTTGTCAACCCATCAACTGAAGTCGGAGACTTAGTAATAACATCTTCAGTTGTTGCTACTGATCTGGCACAAGTTCTTGAGAAGATAGTATCTGAACCTGAATCAGTCACAACGATCACTATTCCTCCCACAACAATCACCGCCACCGAAACTCAAGTAGTTTTAGCTCCAGAAACGGCTGGAATAATAATTCACACACATACTGAAGACATTATCTCTGGAGCTCCTGTGAATCAATCTGCCATGGTAGTAACATTAACAATGGCTTTAACTCAACTTGCTACTATGGCAACAACAATAGCTGCTCCCAGTCTTCATAATAGGGATTTGGTAGACATTGCTGCCACACCAAGCTTGAATGTAGAAATGAATCTTCAAGTTGAGATTTATACAGAAACTTTCTACAAAACCCTGGCAGCTTTAATCAAGATGGTCGTGAAGAAGGGCCTAAATTATGAAAGTTTGAAGGCTGCAATTGCTCTCACGATCAGAAATGTTGCTATGTTCAATGACATTGAGAGAGCAGCGGCACTGGAGAAGGTGGTAGAAGAACTTGAACAGCCGGTTAAAGAATATCTAAGGCTGTCAAGTGAAACTCTTGAAAATCTCATCCAAACCGAGTATGATGCTTTATCAGCTGAATACATCACTCGGGAGACTATTTTTAATAAATCTCTCCAGAACTATAGCAGCGAAGTTGCCAGGGAGAAAGCTTTATTGAATAAAACCAAACCCCTGCTGGAGATGCATAAAGCAGCCTATGAGACTTCAAACATGAGAATTCATCAGCAAGATGATAGAATTCATGAAGTTGAGGCAGAGTTGGCTCGCTTGAAAGATGAAAGAGAGCAGATAATCGCGGCTCGAGACCAACATCTAACACAGAGTTCAATATTGGAAGAGAAGGTTTTTGGTGTTGAAGCTGTCATTAAAATCCTTGATGATGCCAAGGATAAAATGATAGCTACTTTTGCCGAATACTCCCATCTTTGTACTCCAGAAGATCGACGCACCATAGTTACTGCAACTGTGCTGAGCTCTCGTGAGAAACGTCTAGCAGAGCTGCAAAAATTGCTCAAAGATGTATCTGCACCACCTTAGGAAAATAAAGAATTTTTGAATTCTTTTTTTTTGTATCATCAATAAAAAAATTTGTATTCATCTGTCTTTTCTTTTTTGTAATATTACAAGAAATGAATGAAATCATTGTTTTGTGACCCTATCATTTATTTTGAATTTAAATAATAGGTATGAGATAGAAAACACTTATCAGAGGTAATATGGACATGGCAAGTCTTCTAAACTCAATAAATTATATCTATCCAAAGGTGATGTGGACATGATAGATAATGAATCTTGTTTTCTTTTTAAAGTATACAATACTGTCAGAGGTAATATGAACGTGATAGATTGTAATAACTCAAAAAAAAATAGATTAATATCTAATCAGAGGCCATATGGACATGTTAGATAAGAAAAGAAGTAGACTTAATATTTATTCAGAGGTCATAAGAACATGATAAATAATAGATCTATTTTTTTAATCAGCAGGTAAGACAGAAGATCAAAATTCTCTTTTTTGTAGGAGAACAAATAATCAGCTTAACCAAACATTGGTAGCTAGAGAATAAAGAAAAAATTCAGACATAATATTTCTTCAAGAATTTGCCATTAATTGGCATCATGAGCAAATCTCCATTAGGTTTAGACAACCTATAGGCACCATTAGAGAAGACTGTCTCGACTACATAAGGACCTTCCCATTTTGTTTGGAATTTCCCTTTGCTTTTATGAGTCATCCCCATCGGTCTTCGGACAGCTAGAACTGGCTCACCAACTTTGAATACCCTCTCTTTAACTTTACGATTGAAAGCTCGAGATATGCGGGCTTGATATAGCTCAATATGTTGTTGCGCTTGAAGACGCTTCTCGTCCAATCCTTCAAGTTCTTAGAGCCGTAAGCAATCATTATTCTCTGAGGTTAGCTCATTAGCAATGGCTATTCTAAGAGATGGGATCTGGATTTCCAATGGAAGAACAGCCTCACATCCGTAAACCAGTGAGAATGGTATAAAACCAGTAGGAGTTCGGACTGTCATTCGGTAAGCCTATAAATATTCTCCAAGTTTCTCATTCCAATCACATTTATTAGAAGAGACAAACTTTTTAAGAAGTTTAATAATTGTCTTGTTGAAAGCTTCGGCCAAACCATTAGCAGCTGGATTATAAGCCGTAGAAGCTATATTCTGGATTCGATTCTTATCGCAGAATTGATAAAACGCTTGACTGACAAATTGTGGTCCATTATCATTGATCATCCTTCGGGGAATCCTGAAACGATAAATGACATGATGTTTGATGAAGCTAACCACATTAGATGTTTTTACTTCAACAAGGGGAACCGCTTCCGCCCATTTAGAAAAATAATCAGTTATAGCCAGTATAAACCGATGTCCTTTGACAGAAGAAGGGTTACTCGGACCAATAATATCCATGTCCCAAGCTTCGAAGGGCCAAGAAGCTGCTGTAGGATGTAAGAATTTAGATGGTTGATGAATATAATCGGTATGAATCTGACATGCTTTACACCGTCTGGCATAATCTACAACATCTGCTATCATGGAAGGCCAATAATACCCCATTCTTTGAATAAGATCCTGTAATTTCGGACCCGGTTGATGAGCACCGCAGACACCATCATGAGCTTCATCGAGTGTTTGCTTAGCTTCACTCTCAGAGAGACAACGCAACAAAAGTCCATCATAAGAACGACGATATAACATATGCAAAGAAGAATCGTAGTAGAATCGAAATGATCGTCTTTTGATTGATGTAGCTTCTTTTGGATCTTCAGGTAAAATTCCATGAACCGTATAATCAATGAATGGACTTCTCCAATCCCTTTGCTGAGAACTTGATTCTGTAGTATAACTCTGTTCGATATGCAAATTATTCTTGACACGGAATAAGTCTCGATCCAACAAAGTAATGGTATTTTGTCTTCTAATTGGAACAGCTAAGTCTGTAGCTAAACTAGCAAGAGCATCAGCTTCCAAATTTTGAGAACGTGATACGAATTCAATGAAGAACCCTTTGAATGAAAGGGCCAATTCGATTACCACTTGATGATAGGGAATGAGGTCAGGATTTCTGACTTCATATGTCCCTCTGACCTGATTAACAATCAGTTGAGAATCTCTACAAGCTTCCAGAAACTCAATGTCCAATTGTTTTACTACTTGAAGACCAATTAGCAGAGCATTCTATTCTGCCACATTATTAGAACATAGTTCATTAAGGGAATAAGCACGGTATATGACCATTTTATCAGAAAAGACCAAGACGATGCCTACTCCTGAAACAATATTGCCTTTAGGTCCAACCCGCGATGCTCCATCAAAGTATAGTTGCCAAATGTGCTCCCTCAAAGTCATGTTGCAATCCACGACTTCATTTGGAATGTCCTCATAAAGCTTAGATGTTTCAGGTATAGGGTGAGCTGCTAAGAAATCAGCTAATGCTTGACCCTTCCCTGATTTTTGAGGTACATAGACCATATCATAAGGAGTAAGCAACATTGTCCAGGTGGCTAATCTGGAGTTAAGAATGCTCGGTTTTCTCATCAATACCCGAATAGGATTTATTCTGGACATGACATGAATAGTCTGTCCTGACACATAATGTCGTGTCTTTTGAACAACAAAAACCAAGGCCAGACATTCTTTCACCACAGGAGTACATCTGTGTTCAGCTCCAACCATCATTTGGCTAAGATAATAAATCACATATTCCTGACCTTTATCACTTTTCTGTGCCAAAAGAGCACTAAGAGAATGATCTAAGGCTCGAACATATAGCAAAAATGGTCTTCCTATAACTGGAGGTACCAGAACAGGTAGATTTGTAAGGTATTGTTTGATGTCTGTAACGCCCCAGTCCCAAAATACGTAGGACCAAGTACGTAAACATGCCAGCTATATACATACGAAGTACAGGGGCCTTGTATGTATACATAAGCTGTAAAATACAGTAATCCAAGACAAACTAAATCTCATCCACAAAATAAAGAGTAAAAGACATCATATAATCATCTAAGAAATGTATTTGTACAATATGTTGGGTGGAGACACATCCACTACCAACCAAATAAAAGAAGTACAAGATATGGAATAAATTGGTAGAGGTAGTAAGAAAGATCCAAGGCATGCTATCTTCGAAAGAATGGAGAAGACCATGACCTCCGCTAGGATACCTGCAGTAAATAATGAAAGCACACACCTGGGGAATAACCAGGTCCTCAGACGGACGTAGCAAGATACAGGAAGAACAAGCTAATATGAACTGTCAGAATAATAAAATATATATAAAAGACTATCCTAGACACAAATATGCAAGGAGATTCTAACCACCTAATGTGCAATTTAGAGGACAACTTCCATGCGCATGGGTGGAATTTTAGGCTATGTGAACGTAACTGGCACCCAGTCATCTGTATCCGTCCGTAACGTCTAAAACGTCAGAGGGCATCTGCAAATAAATTGCCATAGTTCCATCCGGAGACTGTGGTTTACCTGTTTGGATTTCCATACGCACTAGCGACTGTCCTCCCCCAATATTTTCCACATTGTTCAAGTCATGTCCATGGCTCGTCCAGTTTTATAACTGCTCGAGTCTCTAAAACCCTAGTCATAGCAGTTATGATCATCTACCGTCACACAACTTTAGAGATAGCTAGTCAATAAGTCGTGTCCCTAGCAACATGTCTCAACCGTGTAGTGTAAGTGTCATGGCTAGCGGAGATATAAAAATATCCTACAATATGAGGGTAGTCCACTACAACTAAGTTAACATACATATAGTAAAGTAAAACGACTAATAGAGTCGCCTTCACCCAATTGTGGCTTGGACGTACAGTTATAACAATTAAAAATAACAAATACGAAACAAGTAAATAAATGCTGAAAGTAAATAACGTGACAGTTAATTAGCAAGGTATACTTGCCTGTTGTGACGCCTAGTGAGCTGCCTGGTGTGGTACAATAAAGGTGACACAAGATCGACTTTGGTGTTACTACTATGCAAGGGAGCCTCTGTTGACGACACAGAGTATTCCATCGGGTCCAGAACGGTCAATTTAGTTAGGTTTAACATAAGGTGGTACGAAATTGGCGAGGAATAAGAATAATGGGGTTGGTCATGGAAGGAAGAAAAAATAAAAAAAATAAGAATGGATAACAATAAATATATATACGATTTTTTAGAACTATTTATAATCCTTGAAAACTAGATTCTTTTAGTAAAATATTTTACGTAATATTTGAAAATAGTTCGTAATAATTTGGAAACCACAACAAATTATTTTTAAGGAAAATATGTAAATACGAAAAAATAGTTTTTATAGGTAAAACAGAACTCACTTATATGCATATGTATTTTAATAACTTGGTATAATCTAGGAAATATTTTAACTAAGAATCCAATGGAGTAAAATATTTAGGTCAAAAATATGTATAAAGAAATATCATAATAATATATTTATGAATTCCAGAGCCTATTAGACGTAGGTCCCAAGCCCCTTGCCATATTTTTGTTACAAAATAGTTTTTAGAAAATATTTTTAAAAAATGGTTTTTGGCAAAACTTTAAGTTGTAAAACATGATTTAGGTGAAAACTACATTTCACCAATTGGAATTTATCCTAGATAAATATTAAAAAAATACTAAATCCTTTAGACCAAAACTACATATATTCATATAAATCGAGGTATAATTTTTAGTGTTAAAAAAATTTTAACCTTGAATTTAGCTAGAAAACATTTGTACAATTTCTAAAATATAAATCATATGATTAACAAAACAACATCATAATAATAATAATAATAATAATAATAATAATAATAATAATAATAATCATCATCATCATCATCTCACAGTACACAAATAAACCCCAATAAGCCAAAGTATACAAACAAACAAAAGAAGAATAATAAAAATATTATAATGAAATAAAAAGGAACACTTGCTCCTTTCTCTGAGAGAGAATAGAGCTGAGAGAACAGTGGAAAAAAACGAAAAGGAAAGGGAAAGAAGGAGGGAGGAAATCGGGAGGGCCGGAGTTTGGTTGGGGATTGGTCGGGCTGTCGGGTGGTGCTGGGTTAGGGTTCCATAGTGAGGGCGGGGTGGTGATGGATGGTGGTGGTGGCGTTTTGTGTCAGGCATGGTCGGAAACAGGGAGAGGAAGTATGGCCAGGGTGACGCTGGTCTGGGATTGGTCGGAGGGAGGTGGTTGTGGCAGGATGGGTGTCGGGGGTTTGGTCGGAGGGCATGGAACGGGACGGCGAAGGCGATGGCTATGGATAGGCTAAGTTTAGGATTTAGGGATTTATTGTTTGTCGTGTCAGGATTGTCGACATGGAGGAGAACTCAAAATGTATATGTAACATATGGAATAAGAATTGGACGGGGAGGGAGAACATGGACACGATGCACTCACGTGGGTGGTGGAAATATTTGTGGAGTAATTTGGCTTGTGGAATTAATTGAGGAGTACCTGCCTATTTATAGGATGTAGAAATTCCCAGTTGGATAAAGATTAGGATTTATTTAAAACCCAAATAGATAAATACCATATTAATTTAAATAGTTTTAAAGCAATTTCAATCAAATTTTGAATCAATTTAAATCTAGGTAAATCTTTATATTAAAATAGAATCCATAAAATACATCCATATTTTTAAATCATAATAATTTATCTAAATATCAATCAAACAAAATCTAAAAATATATTTTTATGAACACTAATATTTTAATAATAATTAATTTCGAAAATAAACATGAATATTTAAATATTTAAAATACCTTATTGCTAAATAATTTATCATAAATAATAAAAATAAAATTTGAAAATATATATTAAATAATTTTTCATGTGCTTTACCCGAGTAGCATATTCTAGTTTTCTAATTTACCACTATTAAAATAAGATAGTATTTTATAAATAATAAAAAATAAAAATTTTGCCAACCTCGATAGATACTTTTCACAAATTTTTAATAAGAATATTTATTATACATATTATTTTGAAACCATCACCGATTGATAAAATCAAAACCATTTTTCTAAAAAGATGACCATCGTCCATATTCGCACTCGACGAGTAAATACGAAAATGTAAATTCCCGTGCGACGTACAATACAACTTTGCGACGTATGAATAAAATTAAAAAATCAGTACTAAAATATAGTAGAAATTTAGGGGTTTTACATCCTACCCAACTTACAAAAATTTTGTCCTCGAAATTTAGAATAAGTAGGGAGGCGAGAAGATACAAGGGTACGATCAAATCGTTGGACGAGGCAAGAAAACAATATTTAACACAAAAACATGCATTAGGGAATCGTAATTTCGATAAATACGAAAATAATGCACGGATATGGTAATGGATGAGGGTCGCTAGCTAATGCAAGATAGAGAAGGATTTAAGGGTTAGGTAATGAAGGTAAAGTAATTAGAGAGCAAGGGTACGTGGTTCCTTAGAGTGAAGTTACACGTCTAGGTTTAGGGGTGGTTAAGGAAATAATTCTAGTCACTTCTAATTTTTAAATGATTAGAGATCACGATCAAGAGTCAAAGGATAGGACGAATAACTCGAGGCGAAGTTGTAAATACATGGCTTGGTTGATGGCTAACTATAACTATCATGGTCATAGGGGAACACTTGGTTTCTATCTATCAAGTACGAGTGTTCTGTCCTTCCAAATTAAGTGAAAGACAAAAACGAATAAGAGTTCGAAGGAGATGTTTATTGAATACGAACACGTGGTTCAAAGGCGACTGAATAATTCCAAAAGAGTTGCCAAGGCTGTCGCGGATGGGACTCTAGGGGGCAAGTTTAGCTATGTCCCCATCCACGTAGAACGATAAATAAAAGCGAACCAAAGTGTACTTGGTTGATCAGACCATCATGCACCGGTCCTGACTAGACAATATGTTAGTGAGCGCGCGCTCAAAAGCATGTGTCTTGAACAAGTTTGATAATGGTTAAACTTACAAAACTAGGCTATAGTAGCAACATTTATTCAAGATGGTAAAATATAGGCACGTGAGAATATTATTGAAGGAGACTAGAATTAGTTCGAACTACTTAAGAATATAAGTCTTGTTTGGTGCCTATACAGTTGACCTATTGTCTCCTTGTCTAAGGCTTTGGTCGACCAATAAGGTAAAAGATTTATAGTCTAGGTAATCCACTTAGTATCTACTATAATGAGTCATAAGGATGAAGGCAATGCTAGGTCATGAGGCAATCTACCCAACTTATAAGAGTTAAACTAGTATGGTGATGGAATAATGGGTCATGTCCACCTAGTATGGGTTACCTTATTAATCTCTATCAAGCACGAAAGAAGGGTACGAATCATGATAGAAGAGATCAAGCAAGATGCAAATCGAGGAGTCAAGCGAGAAGGCAGTCAAGTGTGTGGATGAGATTCTAGACTCTAATCCTATACGCAGGCTTGCTTGGTACGGTAACGTAACCAAACAATTTATCTTGACCTGCATGGGCCACCACAAAAACATGTAATACCCCAGTCCCAAAATACATAGGACCAAGTACGTAAACATGCCAGCTGTATACATACGAAGTACAGAGGCCTTGTATGTATACATAAGCTGTAAAATACATTAATCTAAGACAAACTAAATCTCATCCACAAAATAAAGAGTAAAAGACATCATATAATCATCTAAGAAATATATTTGTACAATATGTTGGGTGGAGACACATCCACTACCAACCAAATAAAAGAAGTACAAGATATAGAATAAATTGGTGGAGGTAAGAAAGATCCAAGGCATGCTATCTTCGAAAGAATGGAGAAGACCACGACCTCTACTAGGATACCTGCAGTAAATCATGAAAGCACACACCTGGGGAATAACCAGGTCCTCAGACGGACGTAGCAAGATATAGGAAGAACAAGCTAATATGAACTATCAGAATAATAAAATATATATAAAAGACTATCCTAGACACAAATATGCAAGGAGATTCTAACCGCCTAATGTGCAATTTAGAGGACAACTTTCATGCGCATGGGTGGAATTTTAGTCTATGTGTACGTAACTGGCACCCAGTCATCTGTATCCGTCCGTAACGTCTAAAACGTCAGAGGGCATCTGCAAATAAATTGCCACAGTTCCATCCGGAGACTGTGGTTTACCTGTTTGGATTCCCATACTCACTAGCGACTGTCCTCTTCCAATATTTCCTACACTGTTCAAGTCATGTCCATGGCTCGTCCAGTTTTGTAACTGCTTGAGCCTCTAAAATCCTAATCATAGCAGTTACGATCATCTACCGTCACACGACTTTAGAGATAGCTAGTCAATAAGTCGTGTCCCTAGCAATATGTCTCAACCGTGTAGTGTAAGTGTCATGGCCAGCGGAGATGTAAAAATATCCCGCAATAGGAGGGTAGTCCACTACAACTAAGTTAACATGCATATAGTAAAGTAAAATGACTAATAGAGTCGCTTGCACCTATGTGTGGCTTGGACGCACAGTTATAACAATTAAAAATAAAAATACGAAACAAGTAAATAAATGCTGAAAATAAATAATATGACAGTTAATTAGCAAGGTATACTTGCCTGTTGTGACGCCTGGTGAGCTTCCTGGTGTGGTACAATAAAGGTGACACAAAATCGACTTTGGTGTTACTACTACACAAGGGAGCATCTGTTGACGACACGGAGTATTCCATCGGGTCCAGAACGGTTAATTTAGTTAGGTTTGACATAAGGTAGTACGAAATTGGCGAGGAATAGGAATAATGGGGTTGGCCATAGAACGAAGGAAAAATAAAAAAATAAAAATGGATAACAATAAATATATATACGATTTTTGAGAACTATTTATAATCCTTGAAAACTAGATTCTTTTAGTAAAATATTTTACGTAATACTTGAAAATAGTTCGTAATAATTTGGAAACAACAACAAATTATTTTTAAGCTAAATATGTAAATACAAAGAAATAGTTTTTATAAAAACAGAACTCACTTATATGCATATTTATTTTAATAACTTGGTATAATCTAGGAAATATTTTAACTAAGAATCCAATGGAGTAAAATATTTAGGTCAAAAATATGTATAAAGAAATATCATAATAATATATTTATGACTTCCAGAGCCTATTAGATGTAGGTCCCAAGCCCCTTGCCATATTTTTGTTACAAAATAGTTTCTAGAAAATATTTAAAAAAATCGGTTTTTGGCAAAACTTTTAAGTTGTAAAACATGATTTAGATGAAAACTACATTTCACCAATTGGAATGTATCCTAGATAAATATTAAAAAATACTAAATCCTTTAGACCAAAACTACATATATTCATATAAATCGAGGTATAATTTTTAGTGTTAAAAAAATTTTAACCTTGAATTTAGCTAGAAAACATTTATACAATTTCTAAAATACAAATCATATGATTAACAAAACAACAACATAATAATAATAATAATAATAATACTAATAATAATAATAATAATAATCTCACAGTACATAAATAAACCCCAATAAGCCAAAGTATACAAACAAACAAAAGAAGAAGAATAAAAATATTATAGTGAAATAAAAAGTAACACTTGCTCCTTTCTCTGAGAGAGAATAGATCTGAGAGAATAGTGGAAAAAAAACGAAAAGGAAAAGAAAAGAAGGAGGGAGGAAATCGGGAGGGCCGGAGTTTGGCTGGGGCTTTGTCGGGCTGTCGGGTGGTGCTGGGTTAGGGTTCCGTAGTGAGGGCGGGGTGGTGATGGATGGTGGTGGTGGCGTTCTGTGTCAGGCGTGGCCGAAAACAGGGAGAGGAAGTGTGGCCAGGGTGACGCTGGTATGGGATTGGTCAGAGGGAGGTGGTTGTGGCAGGATGGTCGAAGGATGGGTGTCGGGGGTTTGGTCGAAGGGCAGGGAACGGGATGGTGAAGGCGATGGCTATGGATAGGCTAAGTTTAGGATTTAGGAATTTATTGTTTGTCGTGTCGGGATTGTCGACATGGAGGAGAACTCGAAATGTATATGTAACATATAGAATAAGAATTGGATGGGGAGGGAGAACATGGACACGATGCACTCACGTGGGTGGTAAAAATATTTGTGGAGTAATTTGGCTTGTGGAATTAATGGAGGAGTACCTGCCTATTTATAGGATGTGGAAATTCCCAGTTGGATAAAGATTAGGATTTATTTAAAACCCAAATAGATAAATACCATATTAATTTAAATAGTTTTAAAGCAATTTCAATCAAATTTTGAATCAATTTAAATCTAGGTAAATCTTTATATTAAAATGGAATCCATAAAATACATCCATATTTTTAAATCATAATAATTTATCTAAATATCAATCAAACAAAATCTAAAAATATATTTTTATGAACACTAATATTTTAATAATAATTTATTTCAAAAATAAACATGAATATTTAAATATTTAAAATACCTTATTGCTAAATAATTTATTATAAATAATAAAATAAAATTTGAAAACATACATTAAATAATTTTTTATGTGCTTTACACGAGTAGCATATTCTAGTTTTCTAATTTATCACTATTAAAATAAGATAGTATTTTTATAAATAATTAAAAATAAAAATTTTGCTAACCTCGATAGATAATTTTCATAACTTTTTAATAAGAATATTTATTATACATATTATTTTGAAACCATCACCGATTGATAAAATCAAAACCATTTTTCTAAAAAGATGGCCATCGTCCATATTCGCAATCGACGAGTAAATACGAAAACGTAAATTCCCGTGCGACGTATAATACGACTTTGCGACGTATGAATAAAATAAAAAAATCAGTACTAAAATATAGTAGAAATTTAGGGGTTTTACATCCTACCCAACTTACAAGAATTTTGTCCTCGAAATTAAGAATAAGTAGGGAGGCGAGAAGATACAAGGGTACGATCAAATCGTTGGACGAGGCAAGGAAAACAACATTTAACACAAAAACATTCATTAGGGAATCGTGATTTAGATAAATACGAAAATAATGCACGGATATGGTAATGGATGAGGGTCGCTAGCTAATGCAAGATAGAGAATGATTTAAGGGTTAGGTAATGAAGGTAAAGTAATTAGAGAGCTAGGGTACGTGGTTCCTTAGAGTGAAGTTACATGTCTAGGTTTAGGGGTGGTTAAGGAAATAATTCTAGTCACTTCTAATTTTCAAATGATTAGAGATCACGATCAAAAGTCGAAGGATAGGGCGAATAACTCGAGGCAAAGTTGTAAATACGTGGCTTGGTTGATGGCTAACTATAACTATCATGGTCATAGGGGAACACTTAAGAATATAGGCACGTGAGAATATTATTGAAAGAGACTAGAATTAGTTCGAACTACATAAGAATCTAAGTCTTGTTTGGTGCCTATACAATCGACCTATTGTCTCCTTGTCTAAGGCTTTGGTCGACCAATAAGGTAAAAGATTTATAGTCTAGGTAATCCACTTAGTATCTACTATAATGAGTCATAAGGATGAAGGCAATGCTAGGTCATGAGGCATTCTACCCAACTTACAAGAGTTAAACTAGTATGGTGATGGAACAATGGGTCATGTCCACCTAGTATGGATTACCTTATTAATCTCTATCAAGCACGAAAGAATGGCACGAATCACGATAGAAGAGATCAAGAAAGATGCAAATCGAGGAGTCAAGCGAGAAGGCAGTCAAGTGTGTGGATGAGATTCTAGACTCTAATCCTATACGCAGGCTTGCTTGGTACGGTAACGTAACCAAACAATTTATCTTGACCTGCATGGGGCACCACAAAAACATGTAACACTCCAGTCCCAAAATACGTAGGACCAAGTACGTAAATATGCCAGCTGTATACATACGAAGTACAGGGTCCTTGTATGTATACATAAGCTGTAAAATACAGTAATCCAAGACAAACTAAATCTCATCCACAAAATAAAGAATAAAAGACATCATATAATCATCTAAGAAATATATTTGTACAATATGTTGGGTGGAGACACATCCACTACCAACCAAATAAAAGAAGTACAAGACATGGAATAAATTGGTAGAGGTAAGAAAGATCCAAGGCATGTTATCTTCGAAAGAATGGAGAAGACCACTACCTCCGCTAGGATACCTGCAGAAAATCATGAAAGCACACACATGGGAATAACCAGGTCCTCAGACGGACGTAGCAAGATACAGGAAGAACAAGCTAATATGAACTGTCATAATAATAAAATATATATAAAAGACTGTCCTAGACACAAATATGCAAGGAGATTCTAACCGCCTAATGTGCAATTTAGAGGTTTTAGGCTATGTGTACGTAACTGGCACCCATTCATCTGTATCCGTCCGTAACGTCTAAAATGTCAGAGGGCATCTGCAAATAAATCGCCACAGTTCCATCCGGAGACTGTGGTTTACCTGTTTGGATTCCCATACGCACTAGCGATTGTCCTCCTCCAATATTTCCCACACTGTTCAAGTCATGTCTATGGCTCGTCCAGTTTTGTAACGGCTCGAGTCTCTAAAACCCTAGTCATAGCAGTTACGATCATCTACAGTCACACGACTTTAGAGATAGCTAGTCAATTAGTCGTGCCCCTAGCAACATGTCTCAACCGTGTAGTGTAAGTGTCATGGCCAGCGGAGAAATAAATATCCCGTAATAGGAGGGTAGTCCACTACAACTAAGTTAACATACATATTGTAAAGTAAAACGACTAATAGAGTCGCTTGCACCCAAGTGTGGCTTGGACGCGCAGTTATAACAATTAAAAATAACAAATACGAAACAAGTAAACAAATGCTGAAAATAAATAATATGACAGTTAATTAGCAAGGTATACTTTCCTGTTGTGACGCCTGGTGAGCTGTCTGGTGTGGTACAATAAAGGTGACACAAGATCGACTTTGGTGTTACTACTACGGAAGGAAGCCTCTGTTGACGACACGGAGTATTCCATCGTGTCCAGAACGGTCAATTTAGTTAGGTTTGACATAAGGTAGTACGAAATTGTAGAGGAATAGGAATAATGGGGTTGGCCATGGAAGGAAGGAAAAATAAAAAAATAAAAATGGTTAACAATAAATATATATACGATTTTTGAGAACTATTTATAATCCTTGAAAACTAGATTCTTTTAGTAAAATATTTTACGTAATACTTGAAAATAGTTCGTAATAGTTTGGAAACCATAACAAATTATTTTTAAGCTAAATATGTAAATACGAAGAAATAGTTTTTATAGGTAAAACAGCACTCACTTATATGCATATTTATTTTAATAACTTGGTATAATCTAGGAAATATTTTAACTAAGAATCCAATGGAATAAAATATTTAGGTCAAAAATATGTATAAAGAAATATCATAATAATATATTTATGACTTCCATAGCCTATTAGACGTAGGTCCCAAGCCCCTTGCCATATTTTGTTACAAAATAGTTTTTAGAAAATATTTTAAAAAATCGGTTTTTGGCAAAACTTTAAGTTGTAAAACATGATTTTGGTGAAAACTACATTTCACCAATTGGAATGTGTCCTAGATAAATATTAAAAAAATACTAAATCCTTTAGACCAAAACTACATATATTCATATAAATCGAGGTATAATTTTTAGTGTTAAAAAATTTTAACCTTGAATTTAGCTAGAAAACATTTGTACAATTTCTAAAATACAAATCATATGATTAACAAAACAACATAATAATAATAATAATAATAATAATAATAATAATAATAATAATAATAATAATAATAATAATAATAATAATAATAATCATCTCACAGTACACAAATAAACCCCAATAAGCCAAAGTATACAAACAAACAAAAGAAGAATAATAAAAATATTATAGCGAAATAAAAAGGAACACTTGCTCCTTTCTCTGAGAGAGAATAGAGCTGAGAGAACAGTGGAAAAAAACGAAAAGGAAAGGGAAAGAAGGAGGGAGGAAATCGGGAGGGCCGAAGTTTGGCTGGGTCTTGGTCGGGCTGTCGGGTGGTGCTGGGTTAGGGTTCCGTAGTGAGGGTGGGGTGGTGATGGATGGTGGTGGTGGCGTTTTATGTCAGGCGTGGCCCGAAACAGGGAGAGGAAGTGTGGCCAGGGTGACGCAGGTCTGGGATTGGTCGGAGGGAGGTGGTTGTGGCAGGATGGTCGAAGGATGGGTGTCGGGGGTTTAGTCGGAGGGCAGGGAACAGAACGGCGAAGGCGATGGCTATGGATAGGCTAAGTTTAGGATTTAGGGATTTATTGTTTGTCGTGTCGGGATTGTCGACACGGAGGAGAACTCAAAATGTATATGTAACATATGGAATAAGAATTGGACGGGGAGGGAGAACATGGACACGATGCACTCACGTGGGTGGTGGAAATATTTGTGGAGTAATTTGGCTTATGGAATTAATGGAGGAGTACCTGCCTATTTATAGGATGTGGGAATTTCCAGTTGGATAAAGATTAGGATTCATTTAAAACCCAAATAGATAAATATCATATTAATTTAAATAGTTTTAAAGCAATTTCAATCAAATTTCGAATCAATTTAAATCTAGGTAAATCTTTATATTAAAATAGAATCAATAAAATACATCCATATTTTTAAATCATAATAATTTATCTAAATATCAATCAAACAAAATCTAAAAATATATTTTTATGAACACTAATATTTTAATAATAATTAATTTCGAAAATAAACATAAATATTTAAATATTTAAAATAACTTATTGCTAAATAATTTATTATAAATAATAAAAATAAAATTTGAAAACATAAATTAAATAATTTTTCATGTGATTTACACGAGTAGCATATTCTAGTTTTCTAATTTACCACTATTAAAATAAGATAGTATTTTATAAATAATTAAAAATTAAAATTTTGCCAACCTCGATAGATACTTTTCACAACTTTTTAATAAAAATATTTTTTATACATATTATTTTGAAACCATCACCGATTGATAAAATCAAAACCATTTTTCTAAAAAGATGACCATCATCCATATTCGCACTCGACGAGTAAATACGAAAACGTAAATTCTCGTGCGACGTGCAATACGACTTTACGACGTATAAATAAAATAAAAAAATTAGTACTAAAATATAGTAAAAATTTAGGGGTTTTACAATGTCATTGAAGGCTTTCTGACATGCTTCATCCCAAACAAATGATACACCTTTCTTTAATAGACGAGAGAAGGGTTGACATCTTCCAGAAAGATTTGATATAAATCTCCTAATATAAGCAATGTGATCTTGGAAGCCACGGAGTTCTTTTAGATTGCGTGGAGGACGCATTTCAAGAATCGCTTTGATTTTGTCAGGATCAACATGGATACCTTAAGAAGCAACGACAAATCCCAAAAACTTGCCACTAGAAACCCCTAAGAAAGACTTAGTAGGATTCATCTTCAGTTGATGTTGACGCATCAACTCAAATACCGTCTTTAAGTCTTGAATATGAGCATCTTTTGATTGACTCTTAACAACAATATCATCCACATAACATTCAACTGCTTTCCGTAAATGTTCTTGAAAAATATTGCACATGGCCCGTTGATACGTAGCACTAACATTTTTCAGACCAAACGGCATAACCATATAGCAGTAAACTCCAAGGGGTGTACGGAAAGCGGTATGCTTTTCATCTCCTGGATGCATCTTAATTTGATTGTATCCTGAAAATTCGTCCATGAAAGACATGCGTTCAAAACCACATGTATTGTCTATCTTGACATCGGTAATCGGAAGTGAAAATTCGTCTTTTGGACAAGCTGCTAAGATCCCAAAAATCTATGCAAACTCGAACTTTTCCATTCTTCTTCATAACAGGAAAAATATTGGCAACCCAGTCTGGGTGTTGTTCTTCACAAACAAAACCACATGTGATCAGCTTTTTGACTTCTGCTTTAATTGCATCCATCACATCTGGTCAAAAATGCTGCTGTTGTTGTTTTACAGGCTTGGCATTAGGAAGAATATTGAGTTTATGAGTAGCTACTTTAGGATCTAGACCCGACATATTCTCATAACTCCATGCAAAGATATCAATATATATTCTTTAATCAACTTTATCAACTCTTCCTTTTCATCTTCATAAAGATTTTTACTAATGAATATCGGCTTGGACGTAGTTCCGTCACCAACATCAATCTGGGCAATTTCATCTTTTGTAGGTGGCTGTCGCTGTTCAAAATAAAGCTCCCATTTAGTGTCCATTTGTTGTGCCCAAGGGTCATTTTCAAATGGCTCAGATTCACCATCAGTTTGAACCATGTTGACTGAAAAGACGCACTCAGATTCGACATACTGGTTTCCTCCAAAATATGAGGATGTAAAAAACTGGAAGAAATATTCTTCTTCTATATCTTCTTTATACATGTGGGATGTATCAGATTCAATGAACTAGATTTCTTCAGAATCTGAGTATTGTGATGAACTGGAAGAAAATTCTTCTTGTATATCTTCATTAAACATGTAGGATGGATCGTATCCCAACCCATGACGAGTTTTCTGGTAAAATGAATCACCACATAATGGTAACCGTCTACCTTTGCCTTGATTGAGATCCATCATAGTTTTCAAATCATATCCCATATTCTGGATAATCTTAAGAGATTGTTGACTATATTTTTCAATCCAAAATTTTCTTTTATCTTTCTCTATGAGATCATCTGTCTGAATAACAGGGATATTTCTACCCGGGCCAAACGTAATTTGGCGCTTGTTTTTCTTATTGGACGGAATCACAAAATAAGATTCTTCGTGACATCTATAAGTTACACAAGCTTGTGATGATGATGCTACAGGAAGAAGATATGGAGAAGATGTTAAGAACCTTTGAGCATAAGGTCCAACATCGACATGAGGAGGAAAAGAATTTTCCTTGTGATTAATATATAAGGTTTCCTCTGTATTTATGTCATTTTTATGTTGATGACTTTGATTATCAGCAGATAAAGTCGTTCTTTCAATAAATTTCACAGTCATGTCTCCAAAAGAAAATCTTCATTAATATAAAAAAGTACAGAATGATCAATATTTACATCATTTACAAACTGACTACTACGCTTTGGATTGATCATTAACGGACCATCATCCGTCTTCTCCGTAGGCTTGTCAAGGTTGATAATCAGTAGTTCTGGATCATTTGTATGAGAAGTACGTCCCTTGACCTTGATCATGAGAGGTTGAACTTGGCTCTTGACTGGAATTTTCACAGATTCCT
>JANAVB010017195.1:275365-325365 GCA_029216955.1 Iris pallida | reverse complement strand
AATTATTATTGAAACCCTATATGACCCTCTAGATGCCCCAATAAATAGGTTGCAATATGTTCGAGCCCTTGATTCGCAGAATCGAGGCAAACTTCGACGAAAAACTGTTTTTGAACAGTTCGTAGAACAGTCCTCACACCCTGTTTTGTGAGACCCGTCTCACTGTATCAGTATTTTATACGGATACCTGTTTATTTGAGCCGTATTTCGTATTTATCGATTTGCGTGATATTTTAAATTTTTCTTAAGTGTAGGATTTTCATGACTTGGTTTAACTTGGATTTGGTTTTATTTGGTTCGGTTCCACTTTGACTTGGTTTGGTTTGGCTTGGACTTGGTTTGGTTAGTTGGTTCTTTATGAGAGGAGGTGTATGGCTTAGATTGAGTGGAGAGGAATGAATGGTGGAGATCACTTGAGCTTGTTATATAAGCCACTTTTTCTCTCTCCCTCCTCATTCACCATCATTCATTTTCTTTTTCCACCAAACCCTAGCCATTAGAAAGAGGCAAGTACACCTTGCCGAATGTTGGACGATTTCTATTTCGTTTGTTCCATTCTCTTTGTTGTTACATTCTAAGCATGTTTAGAACTTGGAGTTTTCCAATTTGATGGCTAGATTGTTGTAGATCTAACTTTGAAGTAATTTCGGTTTTCATGGGTTTTGATCTGTTAAACTTGCATGTTCTTGTTGTTTGATGGTTCCATGTTGTAGAGAATTTTATTTTACCCAAATTTGACCTATGAAAGTTCGAATTTGGACTCTGGATGATGGAATTATGGAGCTTGGAAGTATGACTCATGGTGTTTTTCTTCTCTGAATTTGAGGAGAAGAACAGTACTTGACCGCATGGATTTTCATGCGGCAAGATTCCCCCAGCCGCATGGCTACCATTGGCACAATTGCCCAGCCGCATGAGCCTTTAATAACTAGTGAGCCGCATAAGGCTCGGCCATTTGCAATTTTTGCATTTGCAATAAACCAAGCAGTGTGTAAGCATTAATTGTTTTCTGACCTGATTTGACAGCACCCTTATTCTCTGACTCGAAGTGACGGCTTCTGACATGACAGCATTTATTAGCTATCACTGTACTAGGCTTAATAATTACTTGCCGCTTAAGCTTGCAATGGCAAGAAAGAAAGTTGAATCCGCATGAAGTTCCTTAACTCTGAGCCGCATGGCCTCTGGCATTCAAATATTTAATGTATTTTGCTTGCATTAGAAGTGGTGCCGCATAAGGCCTAGTCCTTTAATAATTGATGCATAGCTTAGCTTTGGATCCGCATGGGAATAATTTAATGTATTAAAGCATGGAGCCGCATAAGGCTCGGCAAATTTTGCATGCATCAGCACCATGCTATCCGCCTGTGCACAAGCCTTTATGCAATTTTGCCATCCGCATACGTTTTTCACATAAAAGCCTGTTGCATGCCGCATATGGTAAAGCATTATTATAATGCTTTATATTAGGCGTCAATATATAAAGTCTATATTAAGCATTATTATAATGGTTAGAAGCATCAGTATAATGATTTTACATAGGCATCAGCATAAAGCACTTGTATATGCTTGCTCCATCCGCATATAGCATAGCCTTAATATAAAGCATTATTATAATGCTTTATATTAAGCATTGAATGTTTAGGATCCGCATGTGGAATATTGGATGTAGTATTTAATACATTCATGGAATAATTGAATTGCATGGAACCGCATGGGAGCATTAATATTTTATTACTTGGCTTTGGCCATTATTTATTCGCTTGCATTGTAAGCAACCGCATAGGCTTGGCCCTTTATCTATGCAAGTTGTTTGCAGGCAATTAAGTGTGAACCGCATGGCCCCACTTTATTTCCACTTTGGACCGCATGAGAATTTTCTGTCCGCATGGCCACTTCCACCTTGCATGGCTTATTATAATAATATAATAATTGCTTGGCCACGTGAACCTTTTCCGACTGCATTTATTGATTGGGTCCCACTATTTGTCTTACTTGATTTCACTTTTGAGCCGCATGGACTCCCACGTGGGAATTCCACTTTTGGACCGCATGGGGTCCCACTTTGATTATTTTATATATTTTAATTATCTGACTTGTGGCCCAAATTTCTTCCCGCTCCCAACATGAAAGTTGAATATTTTTCCACTGGCTTCATGAATATAATTTTTAATTATTTTATGCAAGTCCCCTGATGGTGTTTCGGATGACTTCGTACGCCCTTTTATTTAGGCCTAAAATACGAAGACCCCACATTCAATAGTTTAATAATTCTTTAATAAATGAAATTCCTTAGTGGGACTTGATAATATTGCGTCCTATTTTCTATAACATGTTTCTTCCTCATCGGTGGCCCGTTTGGGTGCACTCAGGATATGATTCTTTTCTGTTAGCATGTTTGTTTGCTGCATGAACACGACATGATAACCATGGTAGTGACCTGTCACGGTGCACTCTTAACCTGTAACCTGTAACCAGAAACAAGTAGCATGACATGATAGTGACCCGTAAGGGTGCACTCTTGACTAGTAATCTTGACATGATAGTGGCCCGTGGTGGCGCACTCCTGACAAGAATAATAAATCTAATCTTGACACCGTGGGTGTTTGCTTGATTATGCTTGAATAAGCTACCAGTCCAGTCTTGTCTTGCATCATGTCTAGGACATGAATTCCTGATTTTTCCCACGGTCAGGGATTTATACTGAATCTGGCTAAGGTTAATGACTAGATTGAAACAATTAGTTCATGGAGATTTTCCCTGTTACCTGTTGCCCCTTTGGTCCCGGCCATATATATATATTCATGGGATTTGTTGCTATCCGTCGAGATGAGCGCACTTCCAGCCCGCCGTCGAGTGTGGTACCTTAGGACACATGTATTTACTACAGTGTGTCTGCTATATCCTGCTATCTTTTCCTTTTCTTTGCTGGGATCACTCAGGTAGTAACAAACAGGTAACCGGACTTGGAAATCTCAATGCATCTTGCTAGTAACTAGGTCTGTGATAAACCTAGTTAGTTAAAGTATCAAGCCGTATTTATTGCTTGGCCGTGATTGATTGAATGGAGTCTACTCAGTGCAAGTCTTGTCTTGATCCTGTACCTGAATGTTACATGTCCAGATTTCTTATATTCATCTTGCCGATAAATGGTGGGAGAAACCAAGTTCTTTTCAGACGAAGGGTTACAACCCCGGTCCTTGTTTGGTTTACGGGTTGTAACCTGGTTATCTGAATAGTTCCATGGTTATCTCATCGTATATCACCTTCCCAGTTCTATTTATTTAACATGTTCTCCAGTTTACTTTTCGTCAAATGATGATTTACTTACTGTCTTCCTATGTTCGGGATAAGTGCATTGGTACTGCACGAATCTCGATCCTCCTTTACTTATTTGCTTGTTGATTGCTAATGATTGCTGGTTTTAAGTTCATAGTTCGTCCTCCTTTGTGGTACTTGCTATTTGGGGTCTGACCCCACTGGTTTTGCATGGCCAGGTTCTAATAGAAGAGCCCGAAGGATCTACCGTACCATCTACTCGACGGTGACCAGCCGGAGCACCAGAGTGCCTCAGTGGGTTTCTTTTCATCCTCCCACTGACATGTAAATTCTTCTCTTGTAACGCTTAGCCCCGAGCACGTGTTTAGCTCGTGTTTTGGTATTTTCTTGATATTGTAGCCTACGGGCATAAACATGATATGTGTATTCTAGACTATAGCTAGTCCTTATCATGTGCGACTAATACTCTAGCTAGTCCTCAGTTCTGTGGTACTGGCTTCATGATCAGTCATGTATATATGGTTCGGGACGCCTTACTATTGTATGTATGATGATCGTACTCTTTGCTCCTGTATATTTGCCTGTGATTGAGATACCTAGGATTGTTAAACCATAGGATTGACTGATGGCTTGTAGAGTAACCCCCATGTCTTGACAGCCTATACGTGATTCCAGAGTATTAACGTACTTTGGGATTACGTAGCTGGCTATGTCTGCCCCCGCTCTCCAGTATTCTGGTTCTGGGGCGTGACATGGTTTTAGTGGTGGCCCATGCAGGTCTGAATCTCGATTTTCAGATTTGTGGGGGTTACCATGTTTAGATATCTCAATCACGATTATCCTTATTGATCTCCTTCGGATTATTCTCTACCTCTGATACTTGACTTGATATCTGTTTTGATCATTGATCATTCCTGTTCCCATAATTTGATCTTGTGTCCTTCAACTTTCAAGGGCATTGTTCTTGATCCTTCAGATTATCTTGTTCGTGTTTTGCCGAGGGCAGCTCAGCATTCTTCAGCCATGCCAGTTATGAAGGATCAGTCTCAGCATGCAGGCAGAGATGTCAGTCTATCTCGATCAGCCAATCGCTTCTGTCATCGTAGTTGAAACAGACTCATTGGTACGATGACACGTTCTGGGTAGAGTCATGTCTTGAACTAAGTCATTGGTACCGACTTACCTTGAGGCTTGACTTTATCCATTTTTGGGAGTCAGCTTTGGCCAGCAAGTACGTTGGTTTCTACACAACTGTCCCAGGAGACATATTGATCCATATGCCTCCAACCCTTCTTGATCAGGATTGTAATTGTTCTTGTACATTTATTTACTGCTTACGCATTTATTTATATTACTGATTGTTTTACTTACTTACTTGCCATGCTTGATTTATTGAGATTGTTGAGTTTCCTGGAGCTTTTGTTTTGTTATCTTGCTCGACTAGCCTCAGGAAATTCCGAGGACGGAATTTTTCTAAGGTGTGGAGAGTTGTGAGACCCGTCTCACTGTATCAGTATTTTATACGGATACCTGTTTATTTGAGCCGTATTTCGTATTTATCGATTTGCGTGATATTTTAAATTTTTCCTAAGTGTAGGATTTTCATGACTTGGTTTAACTTGGATTTGGTTTTATTTGGTTCGGTTCCACTTTGACTTGGTTTGGTTTGGCTTGGACTTGGTTTGGTTAGTTGGTTCTTTATGAGAGGAGGTGTATGGCTTAGATTGAGTGGAGAGGAATGAATGGTGGAGATCACTTGAGCTTGTTATATAAGCCACTTTTTCTCTCTCCCTCCTCATTCACCATCATTCATTTTCTTTTTCCACCAAACCCTAGCCATTAGAGAGAGGCAAGTACACCTTGCCGAATGTTGGACGATTTCTATTTCGTTTGTTCCATTCTCTTTGTTGTTATATTCTAAGCATGTTTAGAACTTGGAGTTTTCCAATTTGATGGCTAGATTGTTGTAGATCTAACTTTGAAATAATTTCGGTTTTCATGGGTTTTGATCTGTTAAACTTGCATGTTCTTGTTGTTTGATGGTTCCATGTTGTAGAGAATTTTATTTTACCCAAATTTGACCTATGGAAGTTCGAATTTGGACTCTGGATGATGGAATTATGGAGCTTGGAAGTATGACTCATGGTGTTTTTCTTCTCTGAATTTGAGGAGAAGAACAGTACTTGACCGCATGGATTTTCATGCGGCGAGATTCCCCCAGCCGCATGGCTACCATTGGCACAATTGCCCAGCCGCATGAGCCTTTAATAACTAGTGAGCCGCATAAGGCTCGGCCATTTGCAATTTTTGCATTTGCAATAAACCAAGCAGTGTGTAAGCATTAATTGTTTTCTGACCTGATTTGACAGCACCCTTATTCTCTGACTCGAAGTGACGGCTTCTGACATGACAGCATTTATTAGCTATCACTGTACTAGGCTTAATAATTACTTACCGCTTAAGCTTGCAATGGCAAGAAAGAAAGTTGAATCCGCATGAAGTTCCTTAACTCTGAGCCGCATGGCCTCTGGCATTCAAATATTTAATGTATTTTGCTTGCATTAGAAGTGGTGCCGCATAAGGCCTAGTCCTTTAATAATTGATGCATAGCTTAGCTTTGGATCCGCATGGGAATAATTTAATGTATTAAAGCATGGAGCCGCATAAGGCTCGGCAAATTTTGCATGCATCAGCACCATGCTATCCGCCTGTGCACAAGCCTTTATGCAATTTTGCCATCCGCATACGTTTTTCACATAAAAGCCTGTTGCATGCCGCATATGGTAAAGCATTATTATAATGCTTTATATTAGGCGTCAATATATAAAGTCTATATTAAGCATTATTATAATGCTTATAAGCATCAGTATAATGATTTTACATAGGCATCAGCATAAAGCACTTGTATATGCTTGCTCCATCCGCATATAGCATAGCCTTAATATAAAGCATTATTATAATGCTTTATATTAAGCATTGAATGTTTAGGATCCGCATGTGGAATATTGGATGTAGTATTTAATACATTCATGGAATAATTGAATTGCATGGAACCGCATGGGAGCATTAATATTTTATTACTTGGCTTTGGCCATTATTTATTCGCTTGCATTGTAAGCAACCGCATAGGCTTGGCCCTTTATCTATGCAAGTTGTTTGCAGGCAATTAAGTGTGAACCGCATGGCCCCACTTTATTTTCACTTTGGACCGCATGAGAATTTTCTGTCCGCATGGCCTCTTCCACCTTGTATGGCTTATTATAATAATATAATAATTGCTTGGCCACGTGAACCTTTTCCGACTGCATTTATTGATTGGGTCCCACTATTTGTCTTACTTGATTTCACTTTTGAGCCGCATGGACTCCCACGTGGGAATTCCACTTTTGGACCGCATGGGGTCCCACTTTGATTATTTTATATATTTTAATTATCTGACTTGTGGCCCAAATTTCTTCCCGCTCCCAACATGAAAGTTGAATATTTTTCCACTGGCTTCATGAATATAATTTTTAATTATTTTATGCAAGTCCCCTGATGGTGTTTCGGATGACTTCGTACGCCCTTTTATTCAGGCCTAAAATACGAAGACCCCACATTCAATAGTTTAATAATTCTTTAATAAATGAAATTCCTTAGTGGGACTTGATAATATTGCGCCCTATTTTCTATAACATGTTTCTTCCTCATCGGTGGCCCGTTTGGGTGCACTCAGGATATGATTCTTTTTTGTTAGCATGTTTGTTTGCTGCATGAACACGACATGATAACCATGGTAGTGACCTGTCACGGTGCACTCTTAACCTGTAATCTGTAACCAGAAACAAGTAGCATGACATGATAGTGACCCGTAAGGGTGCACTCTTGACTAGTAATCTTGACATGATAGTGGCCCGTGGTGGCGCATCCTGACAAGAATAATAAATCTAATCTTGACACCGTGGGTGTTTGCTTGATTATGCTTGAATAAGCTACCAGTCCAGTCTTGTCTTGCATCATGTCTAGGACATGAATTCCTGATTTTTCCCACGGTCAGGGATTTATACTGAATCTGGCTAAGGTTAATGACTAGATTGAAACAATTAGTTCATGGAGATTTTCCCTGTTACCTGTTGCCCCTTTGGTCCCGGCCATATATATATATATTCATGGGATTTGTTGCTATCCGTCGAGATGAGCGCACTTCCAGCCCGCCGTCGAGTGTGGTACCTTAGGACACATGTATTTACTACAGTGTGTCTGCTATATCCTGCTATCTTTTCCTTTTCTTTGCTGGGATCACTCAGGTAGTAACAAACAGGTAACCGGACTTGGAAATCTCATTGCATCTTGCTAGTAACTAGGTCTGTGATAACCCTAGTTAGTTAAATTATCAAGCCGTATTTATTGCTTGGCCGTGATTGATTGAATGGAGTCTACTCAGTGCAAGTCTTGTCTTGATCCTGTACCTGAATGTTACATGTCCAGATATCTTATATTCATCTTGCCGATAAATGGTGGGAGAAACCAAATTCTGTTCAGACGAAGGGTTACAACCCCGGTCCTTGTTTGGTTTACGGGTTGTAGCCTGGTTATCTGAATAGTTCCATGGTTATCTCATCGTATATCACCTTCCCAGTTCTATTTATTTAACATGTTCTCCAGTTTACTTTTCGTCAAATGATGATTTACTTACTGTCTTCCTATGTTCGGGATAAGTGCATTGGTACTGCACGAATCTCGATCCTCCTTTACTTATTTGCTTGTTGATTGCTAATGATTGCTGGTTTTAAGTTCATAGTTCGGCCTCCTTTGTGGTACTTGCTATTTGGGGTCTGACCCCACTGGTTTTGCATGGCCAGGTTCTAATAGAAGAGCCCGAAGGATCTACCGTACCATCTACTCGACGGTGACCAGCCGGAGGACCAGAGTGCCTCAGTGGGTTTCTTTTCATCCTCCCACTGACATGTAAATTCTCCTCTTGTAACGCTTAGCCCCGAGCACGTGTTTAGCTCGTGTTTTGGTATTTTCTTGATATTGTAGCCTACGGGCATAAACATGATATGTGTATTCTAGACTATAGCTAGTCCTTATCATGTGCGACTAATACTCTAGCTAGTCCTCAGTTCTGTGGTACTGGCTTCATGATCAGTCATGTATATATGGTTCGGGACGCCTTACTATTGTATGTATGATGATCGTACTCTTTGCTCCTGTATATTTGCCTGTGATTGAGATACCTAGGATTGTTAAACCATAGGATTGACTGATGGCTTGTAGAGTAACCCCCATGTCTTGACAGCTTATACGTGATTCCAGAGTATTAACGTACTTTGGGATTACGTAGCTGGCTATGTCTGCCCCCGCTCTCCAGTATTCTGGTTCTGGGGCGTGACATGTTTGGAAGGTAGATTTCTGCCAATCCACCTAGAATTTAGGAAATCCCTTTCAGGAGAGTTAAGGACAACATAAACAGGATTAAAACCCTGTTATTAGTTTTAATTATAGTTAATTAGATATCAAGATAAATCAGTTTGAAAATCAAGAAAAACTTGGCGATAACAGTTTAAAAATTTAGAAAATTGTTCGATACGACGTGCGTCCCGCCAAACCGGGCGACGTGGTCGTGCACCATAAGCAACGAAAGCTGCGTAACGGCTTCGTGGTCGTGTGGGCTTTGACGAAATTCGAATTGGTCGCGTGTGCGCGACGAATTTGATACGTATCCGTCGAAATTCACCGTATCGACCTCTGTGCAAGTTTCTCAATTACTTCGTGCACGTTCGTCAGATCGAGACGAAACTTGTGCCATCAGGACCGTATCATTTTTCTGGTCATGTATGCCAAGTTTGGTCCGATTCTGAGACAGTTGAATCGTACGTCGTTTTACGGGCCCCACGGTCCCACTCAACGAGCGATTTTGTGCACGGCCCGCCGAAATCCACCTCTGGACATACAGTTGGGTTCGTATCAGAAAACTGGATCCGTAGACATGTAGTTTGACGACTTTAGAGACCGTTGACTCTGGCACGCTTTTCGGTGCAAAGCGGGTCCAACGGCGGACATCATTTTTGCCCAAAATTACCGTTTTGTTCCTGTGTCCAGAATTGGACTTAAGGACAGGCAATCCTAGCTAATTTAACTATTCTGAGAATGTTGGTAACATTTATTTCAGCTTTCGGAGACACTTGAGATGACTTGGACTTTCTGACTTGTTGATTGGCGATACATTGTTGGTTCTCCGTGCAACCCCCAGGCAAGTATACCTTGCCAAACATATACAGTATTTACATGGTTTCTCTTTCCTTATTGTAGTCCTTTTTATATTGTCACATGATTCCATATTGTGATTGATTCGTCCTTGATTGCTTTACTTGTTCTAGATTACGTGCACGTATAGGATGTTTGACATTGCTAGAATATTGGTCTCTTTGTGTTACCCTTTTCTCGTGATTGAGTTGTCAGTTTCTATATCTGTCCTTGACCATTCTCGGCTGGGAGTATCTTGCATTGTACTACAGTAGAGACATACTATAGCTTGGAGTATCTTACATTGTACTACGACTTATAGCATATATTGATTGACTTGACTTGCGACACTATAAATTAGGATTATCTTGCATTGTACTACGATTTATAGGAGTCTACTTGGCTTTGTATCCTTTAGGAGAGGAGATCGATACTAGAATTGGCTAATCTTGACTGGGATTATCTTGCATTGTATTACAGTCAAAATCTACTATAGATTGGGAGTATCTTGTATTGTACTACAAGCTATAGAGGTTAATCGATTGATTGGTAGCCAAGTCTAGTATTACATTTCCTCACGACTCGTCGTCCTTAGATGTTCTTCTTGCAGTGTTCTTATCCTCCACACCTGTTATTTACTGTCATATTAGTAGGCATGTTTTATGTATCTTGCTAGTCCTCTGAGGACCTGATGATCTCTTCAGGTAGCTGATTGCACGGAGTTAGTTAGCTGAGCATGTGGTAGTTGACTTCATCCGCTTGATTCAGGTATTTTGTTAGTGATATTGATTTACTATCTTTCTCGTGCTTTTAAGATATATTCTGCTTATCAGTTTAGCTTTATGGACTCACATTATTCTTGGAGTCTAATCGGACATATATGCTAGTGGGCTGCAGACCACGACCCATACTTGTTCATTCTTGTTTTATATGATTCATGTGGATTGAGATACAGTTTAGAATAGACGTGATACCCATGACCTTGACAGCTTATACGTACTCGAGTCGGGCTGAAGTTCGCTCGATACGTAGCTGGCTTGCTCACGCTCTCGCGTCCCGAAAAGCGGGTGCGGGTTGTGACACTTGTAGGGCTTCATCACCATCCCTTGATTTGAAGCAAACTTCAATAGGACGTCAAAGCGTACGCTTTCTGTTTCCCTTTCTTAATCACAGATGATTTAGGTCTTACCTCAATAGGAACATGAGATGGTTAAGCTGGTAGTGTTTCAACAATATCCTCCGCTTCTTTAGAAGTTCCCTCATAATTTTGTGGTACTCTTTTCCATATCTCGTACCAGCAAAGTTTTCTTCCTCTGACTCAGGAGAATGAAGTACCATATTACAGGTTTTAATCTTCTTTTCCTTTGTCTTCTTCTTGCGAGGATTTTTATAAGGGACCTCAAATCCTAATCCAACAGTGGATCTTTGACCTTGAATTTGTAAAGGAAGTCGCATTCTTTTATCATAGTTCAAGCCTTCCGCCTTTTGAAAGTCATAGCACATCTTTTTTATGAGATGGACTGATTGTTGACTGTACATGTGAGTGGGTAGCGGACTTTCATTAGATGATTTAACAGAGGGAGAAGAAACAGAGACCTCTGTAGTCACAGGAGTAGGGGTATTCGAGACAGGAGGAAAAATTCCTACAGGAGCTTTCTCAAAAGCAGTAAAGACTTATTGTGCCCTGTATAAGGAGACACTATTCATTGCTAACCATTGTCGATGAGTAAGTTTGAGTTTGGTATGAGGAGCCAAACTTGGAGGGCATATATTCAAACCCCTCAGCCTATCCTCCAAAGGAATGTCATCCCAAAGATGATCCAAATCATCATGATCTGGAGTAACAAGATGAAAAATCATATTACAGGTTTTGACTTTTCGACCTTTCTTAGATTTTGAAGTTTTACCTTCATCTTCCATTTCAGGTACTAAGTCAGAATGTACCCACATAATTTTACCATTTTTTAATATGAGAGATAATAATCCTTTATTTTGTTCTCTAGCTGGCGGAAGATTCACAATCTTCATTGTTGCCTTAGGAATTGAGACAATTTCATCTGGAACTTGCTGTGGAGGAAAACCTCTAAATTGAAGAGAAATCGTATTAGTTGTAACTGTATGCTCACCATTGGTTAAAGCGATGGCATTAGCATTTATCAACTCTTGGATTTTCTTCTTTAAAATATAGCAAGCCTTGGTAGGATGATTTATGTATCTATGATAGATACAATACTTAGGATTGTCAGTCAGATTCACCTCATTAGTTCTTTTTGGCTCTGGAATCTGGAGTTTGCCACTCTTCACAAGATATTGGAATATCCCTGGGATATCACTGTCATCAAAAGAGTACTCTTCTTTTGGTTTGGAAGACTCTGAATTATTTGGCATCATTTTGGGTTTTGAAAGATTAACCACTAGGGTTTCCTTCCCTTTCTCATTGCGATTGCCGAAATTATTATCTGAAGAGGCTTTCTTTCCTTTGTCTTCTGAGGCAAAGATCATCCCATGTTCACGAGCCAATCTACCATTGGTCTCGGCTGAAACCGTTGCTATAATGAACGAGGCCCAATCTGTGAATTGAGAGCCTGTAAAGACAGCAATAGTTGGTCGCAGATTCATTTTGCACGTATCAATCAATGCTGAATCTGGCATACCAGGAGGCATCTTCAAAGTAGCCTGTCGAAAATGTTCAATAAACGTCAGAGTATCTTCTTTCTCTTTCTGTTTAATTTCTAATAAGGAGGACATATTCATGTCCATGCCTCCTTCATAGAAACGGGAGAGAAACATTGCTTTAAACTCATCAAAAGACGGTATGCAATTGTCGGGTAGACTGCGATACCAGTCGTATGTTGAACCCGTCAAATACCCAATGAAAACTTGGGTGAGAAGAGCATCATTCTTTTGTAGATGCACAGTCATAATATCAAAATAATTGATATATTGACTGGGAGAAGCCTTTCCATCAAATAACACCATAGATTGTGGCTTAAATTTTGGAGGAAAGGGTACATCATTCCAGTGAGAAGGATAAGGATGCTTGATCCCTAACCTCTGGAGTTGATCCTTGTGCTTAAGAACCTCAAACTGTGCTTTTAGTTCACGTACTGCTTGAATAGCTTCACTAGTTTGGGGAAGCACATTTGATTGGATAGTGGCTGGATGTACCGTAACCCCCACCAGAGGTGGTACATCTTCTGGAATGAGAGGATCTGGAACTGCGGAGTTTTGATTGATGACAGGCTCTTGACTAAGATTATTCAAAGGTGTATCAACCCCTTGACTATCTTTAGTTTGCGCTGCAACCTGCACCGGAGTTACCACTGCCGGTTGAACAGTTTGCTGAGTCATTATTATTTGATGCATATTTTGCATCATGGCAAGCATGTCCTTCAGCGATTGTTTTACTGCAGAGAGACGTTGTTCTGTATTAGAAGTTGACGTCTCCGGTTCATCTCCGATAGCATAGGATTCAACCCCCATTGAACATACAGAGGGATTAGTGTAGAGGTATGAATCAACGCTATCCGTTTCTGACTCCAAAGACTGGGTACCCCTATCTTATGAATCTGAAGATTGCATCAATCTTTGACTTCTTGACCGGGTATGCTGATATACCCCTTCAAAGGTGTCAAGAAGTCAGTTGAACTGTTGTTGGCTTGGAGTCCTGGACGAATTGCGCCTTAGACGTCGTCCTCTATTTATATGAGATGCCATATTAACTGAAGCATAGGACAACTCATGTTCTTGATCATCAATTGGTTGCTGAGGCACATTATAGCTTAATCGGTCAAAAACTGACCGTTTAGAAGCTGAACAGCAACATTTGATTACAATTTGGTGACACTCACAATGATGATTTTCTTTGGGGAGTGTCATAGGAGATTTTCTGTTTTTACGCATTTGTACAAGTAACTCGCGTAAATCAGAAGGAGTGGAAAGAGTCGTCTTCTTTATTACATTTGGAACAGAGGAACGTTTAGTCCCTTGCGTATAAAGATGATTACTAGCTGCATTAGCAGAACCAAACTGTATATTTTTACGCGCCTGGAGTTACGTGCGTAAATCCTGAGATTTTTGTGCACAAAGAACTCCATCAGCATTATGCGTAATCTGAAGGTTTGGTACTTTGCGTAAAGAAGTGTAAGAAGGTTGTTGGTGAAAAATTGATGTTTTACCAACAATAGGATTCTTGTTTTTATGCTGCATGCGTGCAGGCAAATTCACTTTAGATGCAAAGGCATCATTGTGAACTTTATCTACCATGTCACCGACAGAGATTTACCCTTACGCGTAAAGCGCAAAACATGAACATCTACCACGTCACAGACGGGAGATATACCTTTATGCATAGAGTACAAGGCTTGAGTGTCTACTACGTCACAGACGAGAGACTGATTTTTACGCGCAGAGCGTAAAACTAGGGTGTCAACCACGTTGTAAAGCCCCAGTCCCAAAATAGTAGGACTAGAAACGTATCATACCAGCTGTATACATACGAGTAAATATACGGCTCGTACGTATACAGAAGCTGTAAATGTAGAAAGCCAAGACACTAAATCTCATCCACAAAGATAAGTAATGATATAAAAGCAACTTTGAGTTTGTCATGTACACAATAGTTGGGCGGAGACAAATACACTACCAACTAAATTAAATATGGAAAAATATACAAGGAAAGAATTGAGCAAGCGAGAGCAAGTGACGAGTCCAAGAGCAATCATCACGAAGGAATGAATGACCTTAGCTAGAGCACCTGCAAGAATCACGAAAACACACCTGGATAGATCACCAGGTCCTCAGAGGGACGTAACAAGACACATAATATCATGCCAATAAACTGAATAATAAAAGCTCAACAGAAAATTATGCATGAGTAAAGGTTCCTAACCATTCTATGTTGATTTCAATTTAGAGGACAACGTTCTACGTATGGGCTGTCACAAGCAAGTAATAAAGAGTGGCCAACAAGTAGCGCTCATCCGAGACACTATCGGCCGGGTAACACATAGCGCTCATCCGAGACACTATCTCCCAAATGTGTGTAAATTAAAAGTAGCTCCTACTCTAGTAGCTGTCCCCTCCCCCCAATGATACTATACGTGTGTCGTAACCACGGCACACAAACACGTGTCGTTTCCACCACACTATTTTAATATAGATAACTGTCAAGTCTTCTAATCATGCATCTATTGACAGTTATTCCTACGCATGCGCACGGGGGATCAGCCCATATGCAAGTGACCTCTATATGATACTCACAACTCTCACACACAACTCGTGTACAATCGTGACAAGTCAATGTGAGACACTAAATTTGACGGTAGTCCCTTAACTCTAAGTCAATTAAATAAAATATAGTAATTTGCATCTACATATAATTTAGAAAGAAACAACTTGAAAATAAACACAACATGCATGATATTGAGCAGGAAATTTAAACAGTAAAGACAAGGTGTCTTGCCTGGTAGTTCGCCTGGGGTGGTGTGATGTCACGACCCGCATCCTAGAGTTAGGGCGCGAAACATGGGTACGTCCAGCCTACGCCGCAGTGTCAGCGGTAGAACGCTGTCCTAGGTCTCATGCATCTAACAGTATAAGGCTAAGCAGTTTATACTCCCCGAGTGGGGGTGACATAGCAGAATGTAAACTCAATCACATCTAAGGTAGAGTATAATGGAAGATAGATAAAACATGAAATCCAAAAGAGATTACAGCAGATAGAAGTCGAAGTGTCTTAAATACACAACCCAGAAATACATCTCAAGGCTCACATACAGTAAATCCATAAATACAACTCAAAACAACTGAAAATAAACCATAAGCAAAACCTTAGCTATCTATACAGGCTCTACTGTGTCTCCTCTAGGCTAGCTAGCAGGCAACCTCCAAGCTATCTGTAAAATTTTCAACAGGTCCAGTCAGGACGGGAACGAGCACATATCTCTCAAACAGTTCATAGCAGGTTAGGAGTATAAATCATGCAATAGAGTAAAATACAGGAAGTGCTGAAAAGGAAGTACGAGTAAACAGGAGATTTTGTAACTGAAAGTAAATACATGATAGTAGAGACTGTAAGTGGCTACGTGATTTAGAGTACAATATGGTTATGTAAACAGCTTAGGAGCACATGAATACAACTAAGGAGCACATGAATACAACTAAGAAGCACATGAATACCTACTGGGATAGTGTTCACATAACCAATTCTACTCACCCCGCCCCAATCAAGACACAAGGATCCATTCAAGTTATGTTATAGGCACATGAATACAGCTAAAGATACGTGAACTCATGTAATGAGTAGTACATGAGGCATATGATAGCACATGAAGCACATGAGAACATGTAAATACATGAACTAGTACGAGTACAAGGAGTACCTGATGCACATGATAAAGTACATAAACATGAAATAGCCGATGCACACGAAGAGGGATAACATCTCAGGAAAGGATCCATATAGTACTAATCCGTAAAGATACGTGTCAGCATCAAGTAGAGTAATCTAGAGCAAGAATATAATCCAGATAAGTATAAAAAGATCAGAGAATGTACTCGCCTCGATTGGTTGGAGTCGACGTGCACGACACGAACGTATCGACACAAGGTAGGTACACTGCTATGTTCCACAGAGGGTCCCAAACGACGACACGGCCAGTCCCAATGAGTCCAGAATAGTCCAAATAGCCTAGTTTGGTATATAAAAGTCGAAAATCAGGGTTTGGTACGACAATTAAATCAAGAAATAGAAAATGACTATCATAGTCACGATTTATGATTTCAGGAAAATATAATTAAATAAATATAATAAATTTTTGGAAATCCTTATAATGTTAAAAAAAACTATATCTGTATTAATCAACATATTGTAGATAATATTTCAAAACTCAGAAAATCATTTATGTACCAATATTCCTATTTTGTTAAATATGAATTTAGGTCAAAAACAACAACAACAATATATATATATATATATATATATATATATATATATATATAATATTTTAAAAAAAAAAAATATATATATATATATATATAATATTTGTAGCTAGCCCATTACTTGAAATGAATGTTTTTAATATAATAAAACTTTAGGCTAAAACCATATATTAATTTGACAAAAGCTATAATAATATTATAGGCTTCCAAAATATTTTATCCAAACCAATATAATATTTCGTCACCAAATAAGTTTAGGAAATTAACCACTAACCATTACATATAAGCAATCTAATAAATACCTAATATCCAATAAATAATATATTAAAGTCGATAGTACTAATAATGAAAATAATGCAAATACAAATATATATATATATATATATATATATATATATATATATATATATATATATATATATATTAAAATTGATATTATAAGAGAACATAGGACTAGAAGCCCAAAATCAATTAATGGTAATTATAAACTTAAAATCCTAATTATTAACTAGAATAATACCAACAAGAATTTTTAAGTAGTAATAATAAAATAACAATAAATATCCTCATAATTTCCACCATTATATACCATTAGCATATAACTATTATATAAAAAAAAAATTTAAACTATTACATATAAACAATACATAAACTATTATATATAATATATGTAACTATTATATATAATACTGCTCAGTTGGGGGGGCTCTGTTCCCCCCAATCAATACACACAGGCCATCAATGAAGAGGATGAAAAAAAAGGGTGCTCCTAGCGGGCGGATCGGGGCTTTCCTCGGCCAGGGCTCCGACGCGGAGGAGGCGGTCGGGGGACAATGGGTCGACTGAGGCGGCGCCAGGTGGAGCGCGGCCAGGGCGGCGTGGGGTCGTGCCGGCGGAGCGGAGACGGAGGAGGGCTCGCGCGGCGGCGCAAGCTCGACCAGGGCGGCGCAGGGTCGCTCCGGCGGAGCGACGACGGTCAGGTCCTCTCTCTCCCTCTCTCTCCCTCTCTCTCTCTATTGTTGATTTTGGGATAAGGGGGTTCTGGAGTGATGGCGGTGGTGGCTATATATGGGGCAGCCGAAATGGGTGGATCTGGTGGCGGTGGTGTCTATCGGTGGTGACGGTGGTGGCCAACGGTGGTGGTGGGTTTTGATGGCAGTGGTGACGGCGATGGTTGTATTGGCAGGTGGGGATGATGAACGGCGGCGGCGGTGTTCTGGTAGATAATGGTGGTGGTGGTCGGTTTAGTTTGGGACAAGAAAAATGGGGGGGCTGCTAGGAATTCTAGGTTTGGGGATTTGTGTAGAATTTCTAGTGTTTTGGGAATGGGTGTTATTTATAGGGGAGTAGAGAAAACCCTAACAAATGTACATATAATAGAATATAGGAAAATAATGGAAAACTACTAACTGCTAACCCAATGCTAACCACTAACATTATCACTATCTGCCAATTAATTAGTACAAAATAAATATTAGTTATAAATTAATAATTAAAATTACTAGTTAATACTAATTTAACAAATGGCTAATTATAATTTAGCCAATATTTTTAAAAACATAAATAATACTAATTTATTCACTGATTATTTAAATATATATAACAATCATTTATTTACTAAATAATATATTTTGAAATTTTGAAATTCAATAACCGTTTTCCATATAGAAAAATAATTAAAACTTATTGATTCAAGAAAATGACAGGGAAATCCCAATAGAACAAAATTGCTTAAAAATAGTAAACCAAAGCCAACAAGGACCGATAGCAATCACGGTCAAATTTGTTTTCCCAAAAATTAGAAATTACATGCTCTTCGAGATTTAGAAAATTCAAAGTTTTGAAAAAAATACGAAATAAAATAAAAATACAAATTTTTGAAAATATCCAAGAATTCAATTAACGGAGGTTACAAATCTACCCTCCTTAAAGAAATTTTGTCCTCGAAATTAAAGCTTGGGCAGGGAGTTAAAATATGATAGAAATTTTAGGCGGTATGGCAGACACGATCAAAGAACGACGAGTTGGCACGATCAAGATAATCAACTTGAAATTGTTTAGGCACAACTATTGATCTGGCACGATAGAATCATAGTATGATCATTATTATTTAGACACAAATTAGGAATAATTTCAGATTATTTAGTCATGATCTTAATCATGGCTAAGAGAAACGAATGGAGAACGAAATTCGAGTATAGAACGATCGGTAGTTAGATTTGATAAAATCAGACTCTAGGTCGTATAAGCACGTTCAAGATCCAAGCTTAGTTATGAATGGCGATAACATCATGATTTTAGAATCAAGGTTGTAAAGGCACGGTCAATACGAAAAATGGTGCGATTGGTCATCGCTAGGAATAATGAAACGTTCGGCACGATCAATGATTAAGGATCAAACCACTTGATCACGAACCAAATCGAGGCTTAAAACCTTGGAGTCACTTAGGCATGACGTATGCAGAGTGACAAAATTAAAACCTCGTCATGAAATAGGAAGGAAATAGCAGCACGGTGACTAGAGGATCGAATTTTAGGCACGAAGGAAAAATTATTTCGGATATGATCACTAAATTTTATGATAAACAAATCGGGTAGTCGCGATCAAGGACAAAAATTTTAAGCACGATCCAGAGGAAAATTTGGTACGTATAGTCATGATCTTTAGAATCACGACCATGGATTCATAGTCGTCTAATCATGCCAGGTTATCTAGGCATGACTAATCACAAGGAATTCATACATAATCAGAAAATCAATAATGGTCGAAAAGAGTTTAGGCTCTAGTGTTAAAATCCAAACATGATGAAAGTCGAAATTCGACACGATCAAGGATAAGGTCAGTTTAACCTTGGTCAACAGCATTTAGATATGATGAAGAGTATGATAGTAGCCTAGGCATAACCCAATACCAATTTCCGGTTCGAAATAGTATGAAGCTTAATCGCGATTGGAACAGAATTTAGTTATTTCAAGAATAAATCGAAGTTTTATGCACGAGTGATATTGGTATCGAAGTTTGATTACGATTAAAATATTGGCACAATGAAGAACAGGGCTAATCAGTATTTGAATTTACGTTCGAAAGAAAGAAAGCGAGATTTTTGAGCTCGAGCAACAAATGATAGAGATCCAGGTTGCGATGGAATTCAAATAAATTGAGTACGGTCAAGGGTCAAGACTGTTGGTACGATAAAAGGCACTACTCAAGGAAAATTAAAGTCAAAAGTTTAAGGAACGAATGTCAATAGCATTGCAATCCAATCACAATAATATTAAGAAATTTTAGTCACGATACGATCTAAGTTGATCAATTTTGGAAACCAAGATTTGGGCAATATGGAGGACAGGTTCATCGAAGTCTGAGCACGAGCATACAAGAATGGAGATTCAGGTCATAATTAAATTGAATTCAATTGAGTACAACCCAAGATATTAATATGATAAGAAAAGATGATCGAAGTCAATTTGGTCGTGATTAAGGGAGCTAGGATTCAATGGTATTGAAAAACCCTTTTAGAGGAAAATCATGAAAGATTTCATACGAAAGTCAGTTAATCATCTCTCTCTCTCTGACACTATCGGTTTACCATTTGCCAATCATGTTTCTGTCTCACAATCCCCAATATAAAATCAACCCTTATATGACTACCATCAAAATTTTATCCTTCCGTCATAAAGATTTGAACTTGCCATGATCACCATAGGCTAAATTCTAAATTTCTAAAGTATTTCTCATGAAACTTATCCCTCTTATTTAGGAATCAACACTTATTCATTTAATCAAATTTCCAAATTCTTTTACCTCGTTCTAAATTAGATCTGAAACCTCTAAATCCAGTTTATGGAATCCTTGGACTTGTTTAAATCAAGTCTCGTATTTACTCAACTCCAATACCACCATGTCATACAAAGTTTATTTATAAATCAACCTTCGTATTTCTTCAACGTTTACCTTCAATATTATCTTTTTTTGAATTCTATAATAATTTTTTTAATCGTCTAAAATAATTCATGTAGCTTAAAATCTTTGTGTTCTCTCTGTCTCTAGTCACCCCTTTACAATATCTAGTTCAATTTTGTAAGATCATCGAATACCATTAAATTTTCTTTTTTATTTCTAAATTTCTAGATAGCCTCAGAGTAAAAGTTTCCCCAGAATCAATAACCAAGATTTTCTAAGTTCTCAAAACTAGGTTGACCTTGAATATCTTCATTAGTTTTGAAATACATCCCTGAATTATTCATAACCAACTTTCTATGATTGTTTCTAAATTGATAATATTTATCCCTCGATTTTATTTTAAACCTTAACCACATCTCCATTTCAATTTTTTTCATATTTGACATCCAACATTTTGATTCTTACAAAATCATCATATGATAACCAATTACGTCATTTTTGACCTAGATGATTCACGTCACTTCCCTAACATTTCTCAGATAAAAACGATATAAGGATTTAGGGGTTCAAGTACAGCTGACAGAATGTAATACGAGGCAGAATTGATATAATCAGGATAGTTATATAAGACAAGGAATGATGGTAATAAAAATATTGGCAGGAAAAGAATGATAATAGAATCTGTTCTGCTTATCTGTTTAAAAGAGGAATCTATTTTGAAACCAGAATTATAATACCAAATCCAAAATGAGGTCTAGCAAAAATCATTGATTCATTGTATTATGAAGAATTTTATAGCAAAAGTTACACAAAGGTTTATAATAACAGCTAAAGCTACTCCTACTCCTACTCCTACTCCTACTCCTACTCCTAGGTTAAATAATGAGAAGCAAAACAAAACAACCAATAATTCTTTTTCCGAAAGACTGAACAAAAGTAGAGAAAACATGTTCAAAAATTTTTAAGGTACAATCTGATAATCATATGCGTTTATCCAAAATTATGGTACTCTAAATCCTCGTCATACTACTAAGCAAGGCTACGATAATCACAGAGTCCTCGACTAAGGCACATACCTCTAGAATCGTGGTATTTAACATTTTTACGATGCCGCTAGCTTGGCTGCAAAAACCTTAAATTCCTACACCCGAGAAATATATCCAAAATCAGACTATATGTCCTCACCATGCTGGCTAATATGACTATAGAAGACTAGATTCCAAAACTTACATGACCTAGCCCATATAATTTCATCGTGACAAAAATTAAATTAAATCAACAATGGATACTCAAAATCAAATTTACCAACGAACATCAAGATTCAAAAATGAACAAAATCCATCAAATCATATAAATACAAACTCAAATTCAACAATAATCCATCAAAATCAAATTCAACAACAGAAAATAAAGATAAATCAAATCAAGAAAAAGAGTTTTTCAAATCGAAGTTAAAATAAGATTCTCAAGGGTCGTCCCAGGAATCTCTCAAGGGATCCTAACTGTGATTGAGTACCTTCAAGAAAACATCCTAATCCTACTGCAGGCTGTAGTGGTACTCTAGTTCGAATACCACTATACAAACTCGACCTGCATGGGCCACCACTAAAAACGTGTCACGACTCGCACCCTAGAGTTAGGGCGCGAAATGTGGGTACGTCCAGCCTACGCCGCAGTGTCGGCGGTAGAACGCTATCCTAGGTCTCATGCATCTAACAGTATAAGGCTAAGAAGTTTATACTCCCCGAGTGGGGGTGACATAGCAGAATGTAAACTCAATCACATCTAAGGTAGAGTATAATGGAAGATAGATAAAACATGAAATCCAAAAGAGATTACAGCAGATAGAAGTCTAAGTGTCTAAGATACACAACCCATAAATACATCTCAAGGCCCAAATACAGTAAATCCATAAATACAACTCAAAACAACTGAAAATAAACCATAAGCAAAATCCTAGCTATCTATACAGCCTCTACTGTGTATCCTCTAGGCTAGCAGGCAACCTCCAAGCTATCTGTAAAATTTTCAACAGGTCCAGTCAGGATGGGAACGAGCACATATCTCTCAAACAGTTCATAGCAGGTTAGGAGTATAAATCATGCAATAGAGTAAAATATAGGAAGTGCTAAAAAGGAAGTACGAGTAAACAGGAGATATTTTGTAACTGAAAGTAAATACATGATAGTAGAGACTGTAAGTGGCTACGTGATTTAGAGTACAATATGGTTATGTAAACGGCTTAGGAGCACATGAATACAACTAAGGAGCACATGAATACAACTAAGAAGCACATGAATACCTACTGGGGATAATGTTCACATAACCAACTCTACTCATCCCGCCCCAATCAATACACAATGATCCATTCAAGTTATGTTATAGGCACATGAATACAGCTAAAGATACGTGAACTCATATAATAAGTAGTACATGAAGCACATGATAGCACATGAAGCACATGAAGCACATGTAAATACATGAACTAGTACGAGTACAAGGAGTACTTGATGCATATGATAAAGTACAAGAACATGAAATACCCGATGCACCCGTAGAGGGATAACATCTCAGGAAAGGATCCATATAGTACTAATCCGTGAAGATACGTGTCAGCATCAAGTAGAGTAATCTAGAGCAAGAATATAATCCAGATAAGTATGAAAAGATCAGAGAATTTACTCGCCTCGATTGGTTGGAGTCGACGTGCATGACACGAACGTGTCGACACGAGGTAGGTACACTGCTATGTTCTACAGAGGGTCCCAGACGATGACACGGCCAGTCCTAATGAGTCCAGAATAGTCCAAATAGCCTAGTTTGGTATATAAAAGTCTAAAATCAGGATTTGGTATGACAATCAAATCAAGAAATAGAAAATGACTATCATAGTCACGATTTATGATTTCAGAAAAATATAATTAAATAAATATAATAAATTTTTGGAAATCCTTATAATGTTAAAAAAACTATATCTGTATTAATCAACATATTTTAGATAATATTTCAAAACTCAGAAAGTCATTTATGTACCAATATTCATATTTTGTTAAATATGAATTTAGGTCAAAAACAACAACAATATATATATATATATATATATATATATATATATATATATATATATATATATATATATATATATATAAATATATATATATATATATATATATATATAATATTTGTAGCTAGCCCATTACTTGAAATGAATGTTTTTAATATAATAAAACTTTAGGCTAAAACCATATATTAATTTGAAAAAAGCTATAATAATATTATAGGCTTCCAAAATATTTTATCCAAACCAATATAATATTTCGTCACCAAATAAGTTTAGGAAATTAACCACTAACCATTACATATAAGTAATCTAATAAATACCTAATATCCAATAAATAATATATTAAAGTCGATAGTACTAATAATGACAATAATGCAAATACAAATATATATATATATATATATATATAAAATTATATATATATATATATAAAATTATATATATATATATATATATATATATATATATATATATATATATATAAAATATATATATATATATATATATATATATATACATATTTATTAAATTGATATTATTAGAGAACATAGACTAGAAACCCAAAATCAATTAATGGTAATTATGAACTTAAAATCCTAATTATTAACTAGAATAATACCAACAAGAATTTGTAAGTAGTAATAATAAAATAACAATAAATATCCTCATAATTACCACCATTATATACCATTAACATATAACTATTATATAAAAATATATATATAATATTTAAACTATTACATATAAATAATACATAAAATATTATATATAATATATGTAACTATTATATATAATACTGCTCAGTTGGGGGGAGCTCTGTTCCCCCAAATCAATACACACAGGCCATCAATGAAGAGGAGGCAAAAAAGGGTGCTCACAGCGGGCGGATCGGGACTTTCCTCGGCCAGGGCTCCGGTGCGGAGGAGGCGGTTGGGGGACGATGGGTCGAGTGAGGCGGCGCCAGATGGAGCGCGGCCAGGGCGACGTAGGGTCGCGCCGGCGGGGCGGCGACGGAGGAGGGCTCGCGCGGCGGCACGAGCTCGACCAGGGCGGCACGGGGTTGCGCCGGCGGAGCGACGACAGTCCAGTCCTCTCTCTCTCCCTCTCTCTCTATTGTTGATTTGGGGATAAGGGGGTTCTGGAGTGATGGCGGTGGTGGCTCGATATGGGGCAGCCGGAATGGGTGGATCTAGTGGCGGTGGTGTCTATCGGTGGTGACGGTGGTAGCCAACGACGGTGGTGGTAGGTTTTGATGGCAGTGGTGACGACGTTGGTTGTGTTGGCAGGTGGGGATGTTGAACGGTGGCGGCGGTGGTATTCTGGTGGATAATGGTGGTGGTGGTCGGTTTAGTTTGGGACATTAAAAATGGGGGGAGGGTTGCTAGGAATTCTAGGTTTGGGGATTTGTGTAGAATTTCTAGGGTTTTGGGAATGGGTGCTATTTATAGGGGAGTAGAGAAAACCCTAACACGTGTACATGTAATAGAATATAGGAAAATAATGGAAAACTACTAACTGCTAACCCAATGCTAACCACTAACATTATCACTATCTGCCAATTAATTAGTACAAAATAAATATTATTTATAAATTAATAATTAAAATTACTAGTTAATACTAATTTAACAAATGGCTAATTATAATTTAGCCAATATTTTTAAAGACATAAATAATACTAATTTATTCACTGATTATTTAAATATATATAACAATCATTTATTTACTAAATAATATATTTTGAAATTTTGAAATTCAATAACCGTTTTCCATATAGAAAAATAATTAAAACTTATTGATTCAAGAAAATGACAGGAAAATCCCAATAGGACAAAATCGCTTAAAAATAGTAAACTAAAGCCAACAATGACCGATAGCAATCACGGTCAAATTTGTTTTCCCAAAAATTAGAAATTGCACGCTCTTCGAGATTTAGAAAATTTGAAGTTTTGAAAAAAAAATACGAAATAAAATAAAAATACAAATTTTCAAAAATATCCAAGAATTCAATTAACGGAGGTTACATGCGATGCTCCAACAAGTCCTGTTTGTCCAATAGTCAAGGTCGATGAGTATGTCCAAATATGTAGGCAAATAGGAGATATGATCGGTCATGCTCACACTTGACGATAGTTGAAAACTTTACGAAGAAAAAGTATTTGTACTTAAAACATATTTTGGTAGTTTTTAGAAAATAATTTTATCAAATACAATTTATAGATAGGGAACTATTATTTTATTACTAAAAATACATTTCACGATGATAATTGAAGATATATTTGAAATGTACATTTTGTTTATTCAAAGAAAAACTACCAGTCATAAAATAGGATTTAGGTGGAAACTGTATTAAGATATATAAATATTTAAAAATATTTCTTAATCATTTATACCAAGATCTATATCTGGTCAGATAGAAATCCATATGAGTCGAGAAAAATATTTTAGTATAAAAAAAAACTATTTTGAAATTTGATAAAAATATTTGTTAAGTTACTGAAATAATAATAACAACATTAATAGTGCAAATAATAATATTTAACAAAGTAATAATAATAATAATAATAATAAGAATAAGAATAAGAATAGAAATAATAATGATAATAATAATTATATTACTATAACTTCTGTTCTTTTCCTATTCAGTGAGAGAGAGAGAGAAAGATGGGAAGAGGAGAAAGTAAGAGAGAGAAGAGTTTACTTGATATCGTCGGCGCGGGGGCACGCGAGGCGGAGGAGGCTTGGTGCACAGGCGGCACGGATAGGAAGTCGGAGGGGGCGAAACCGAGGTCGGCCTTGGCTGGTGCGCTCGGTCGTCCACGGGTGAAGACGGTGCTCGTGTGCTGCCTGGACGCGGGCGGAGCTGACCGATCGTGGCGAAGGAGAAGGCGGACGATGGTCGTGCTGAGCTGGTGAACTCCGGTACGACGGATGGAAGGAAGGGGCGGCGCGGAGGCTGCGGTCGCATCGAGCGCGGTGAATCTGAAACTCACACGTACGACGGAAGTGCTGCTCCGGCGGGCTGGCGCAAGTCTTCTCGCCGGTGGCTGCCATTGCGGCGGGCAAGTAAGGGTTCTTTTCCCCTTCTACTTTCATCTGCTACGGGGGTATATGAGTTTTCTGGTAGGGGTCATCGGTTAATGGGGTCACCGGCGACGAGAGGTTCGGTGGTGGTGGTGACAATGATGGTGGGGTGCTGGCGCTGTACGGCCCGGCCGAGAGATCGAGGACGGGGCACGGTGAAGGCGGGGCTATAGTGGTGGTGATGAAGGAGACCTGTTGGGTGTTGGCTGGGATGTCTGGTGCTGGTGTTGGTGTTGGCTGCGACGGGGTGTCGGGGAGATGAGGATGATGACGGGGTATCGCGGGATTGGATTGTTGGTGATCGTCGTCATGTCGGGGACTGTCATGACACGACATGGAAGGGTCGGTGGTTGTGTCCTGCGAGACACGGAACAAGGTTGTGATCGACATGTCGGACACGAAAAAGAACGATGTATATGTACTGGAAAGATATAGTGGATGTAGGGAGGCACAGACATGATGCACAATTTTAGGTTATGGTGGAGTATTTTGGAGGAGTAGCTCTCCTTTTATAGGAGGTGGAAATTCCCATTAGGATAAGGACCAGTAGTAGTTTAAAACTTCGATGGATAATTCCATCATTTAATTTAAATAACTTTTAAAATTATTCAACCAATTCTAGATAAAACCTTCACTTAATTTAAAGTCTATTTGAAATAAAATCTCCTCAAATTTAAATTATCGTATTTAATCAAATATCAAATCAAACTAAATTTTAAACATCTTTTTCGTAAATATTAAAAATATAATAATATTAAATTTTGAAAATTATGATAATTACTTTAATATTTGAAATATACTTTTTTAAATAATTAAACTAATTAGAATTAGTTTTCGAAAATCGAGTGGGCATGAAATAAATTTCATCTCTCTCGTGAACAAAAATAGTTTTCGAAATTACTACTTATATTTGCACCATTTAATAAAAATAATCATTTCTAAATAATGCTTGCCAATACGCGACGCAATGTAATATACAATTATTTAAATACTTATTTTTCTATACGAAAAATCTTTTAATAAAATATTTTATATGAATATACATACTAACTCGTAATTTCGCACGCGGCGTACAAATACGAATAACGCAAACTCGTACGCGACGTACAATTACGAATAAAAATCAATACCAAATTTTAAAATCGTAGTAATAAATTTAGGGGTTTTACACACGTCACAGACGGGAGACTGATTTTTACGCGCAAAGCGTAAAACTTGGGAGTCTACCACGTCACAGACGGGAGTGATTTTTACGCCCGGGGCGCATCACTGAAGTAGAGACTGCCTCGTCACAGACGGAAGCCTCCACAACAGGAGTGGGAAGGATTCCCTTGCCTTCGGAGACAGCAGGGAGATCATAGGATGCTTTGGACTTAGGAATCCAAACTTTTTGCACCTTCCGTGATTTTTGAACATCGGAGCAGCGAGTACTACCCCAGTTTGGAGCATTTCTTCGTAAGCTGTCTGGTCGAATTGAACAACCAGAGTCTTCTTTGTCGATCCGACCGACACATCATCATATTGAGCAATTGATTTCTCGTCAGAGGAGAGAGTCGTCCCCAGCAGAGTCGCCATTTTGTTTCACTTAACAAAATTCCTAAAATTGGCTTTTGAAAGAAAATAAGAAAAAGTACAATAGTACAAATTATTTCTAGGAAGTATTGCTATGAAAGTCTGATCTGAGAGCGATCACTTTGTTCCTTGGACCACACGATGATAATGAAGAGAACTGTTTAAAGAAGACGAACAATTAGAAGAACTAAGTCACCAGAAAGGTATCGACACAACAGCACTGATGGCACAGTCGAATGCTTTCCTGCTTTGCTTCACCCTGTTCTTAAGAAAAAGTTGAAGAAATATTTCTGGGAATATCACTCTGAAGGTATGAGTTTTCTCAGAATCTCCTCTTTTGTATATCTCTCTTCATCCTGTCTGTGTTAAAAATAAGTCTATTTATAGACTAGACCCTCTGTGCGTAAAAAACAACAAAGTTGGGTCTCTACGCAAGTAACTGTCACCCACGATTAAAAATCAACTTTTATGCATGATGACACATGTCCCATGTAGAGTTTTGATCTCTACGCATGGTGACACGTGTCCCACTACTTCAACAAAATGGTTCAATAAGTGTGGCATGAAAGCCACGTAAGCAGACCACGTTCTCATGTAGCCAGAAAAGATTAGACATACAGACTGGGCGTAAAATAACCCAAAATTAACTTCTTGCGTAAAGTGGCTGAAAAGTAGCCTTGAGCGTATAATTAGCTCAAATAAACTCTACGCGCACAAAAGCCTTGAGCGTAAAAGCTCGAATAGCTTTCGTGCGTAAAAGAAGCAATCTCTTGGGCGTAAAGTAGCCCATCTGCACACTAAATGACAAGAGTTGGGTTTTATGTAAAAAATCTTCTCGGCTTCTGTGTAATTTGCTGTCAGAAAATCATTCTATCAGAACAGTATCATGCGCATTAAATGCGATGTAGAAAGCATGTCTCCCACGTAAAAGTTTGAGGATAGCTCTCGCATAAAGTAGTTCGCGTAGAGTTTACCCTGTTTGCTCTCTGCGTAAAATTTGAATCAGGTTCAATTTGACTTGCGTAAAGCTCTCAACTGCTTTGACTTGGTCTATTAAATTTATTTATGCTTCTACATCATCAAATCACGACGAAACTTGTGCCATTGGACTCGAAATATTTTTCTGGTCCTGTGAGCCAAGTTTGGTTCAATTCTGAGAAGGTTGATCGGGACACCATTTTAGTAGGCCCATAATCCTACTCAACATGCAATTTTATGCACAGCCCATCGGAATCCAAAATTGGATATACCGTTGGGTTCGTCTCTTCAAAACAATTCCATAGACATGTAGTTTGATGACTTTAAAGACCGTAGATATTGACACGTATTTCGGTGCAAAGCGGATCCAGCGACGGATATCGTTTTGATCCAAATTATGATTTTGCCCCTGTTTTAGAATTTAACTATTGGACAGGCGTTTCATAGGCATATCTTATATTCTAAACTCGTTCGTGATGTTTGTTGCAGCATCCGGATTCATCTGTAGGATTTGGCTTTTCTTGCTTTGTTTATTTGCCGGTTCGAGCTACTGGATTATTCCCTTTTTGCCCATAACCTTAGGCAAGATATCTTGCCATTATATTGTTTACATTTAGTCTACATTTTATTATATATTACTGCTCATTATTTCTAGTTATTACAGTTCTTGCATTACTACATTCTCAGTGATTATTAGTTACTTTGTTACTATCCTTTGATTGCATATGAACCTAGAGTTAGGGGACTACCGTTTGTAGTGTATTGCATATGCTTCAACAAAGTTGTACCACGAGGATGTGTAAGACGAGTAGCATGTAGAGGTCCTTGCGTATGGGCTGATCCTCCATGTGCATGTGTTAGGGATAACTGCTAATAGAGGTATGTTAGGAGACTTAGCAGTTAGTAGAGGTATATGAGACATGGATGTGACTCTGTTAGGCTGGGTGGGAAGAACAGTTCCTTAACGTATGGGTCCTTATGCACTTTCCTATTACTGATACTGTTGGCCTCTGACATTCGAGGAATGTTATGCTTTGAGGTCCCTCGTATCCTGATGGGGCCATACCTGACGTTACTGATACTGCTGGCCTCTGACATTCTAGGAATGTCATGCTTTGGGGTCCCTAGTATCTTGATGGGATCATACCTGAGTTACTGCTACTGAGCCAGATACCCATACGTTGGAGGTTTGTTCTTAACTGCATAAATATCGTAGTACAATTAGATTACCTTATTGTTGTCTTGTCACTTATTTTCTTTGTGGCATATTTTATATTCCATATTTATGGCATGTTCTTCCTGTATCTTATTACGTCCCTCTGAGGACCTGGTTATCTCTCCAGGTGTGTGCTTCTGTGATATTGTAGGTGTTCTAGTCGAGGTCGCGATCTTCTCTATTCATTCGGAGATGACATGCCTTGGGTTTTTCTTTGCTACTCCGCCAAATCCTTTCCGTTTTCATGTATATTTTTCCTTACTTGTTGGTAGTAGATTTGTCTCCGCCCAATGTATTATACAAAGACTTATTACAGTTGATTATATGATATCTTTTATTCTTTATTTGTGGATAAGATTAGATTACTCTTGGTTTACTGCATTTTACAGCTTATGTATTCATATGAGATTTTCATATATTAGAGTATACTTCGTATGTATGCAGCTGGCATGGATACGTACCTAGTCCTAAGTATTTTGGGACTGGGGCGTTACAGCTGCTTTAGTTTCATATCTGTTGTTAGCACTATTCTATTTTGTCCAGATGATACTGACTTTGACACGAGATTCTTCATGCATAGTAGCTTAGTGTTCCTGTACTTGTTATCATTATGATTTCGGTTGTTTCACTTGTCTCATGATTAGATACTTCCGTGGTTATATGGACATTGACTTGGTTTTTCGTAGTTGCATTGGGTGGGGAGGACAGTCACTAGATGTTTAGGCTATGTTTATGTCTGTGTCTGTGTCGTTAGTGTCTCGAAACGGCGCTACCCGTGTACTTGTATTTTGTTAGTAACTCGAGGTGAGCACTACCCGATGAGTCTTTGTTAGTTGCTTGGATGAGCACTACCCGTGTACTTGAGTCGTGTCATCCCTAGCGTTCTAGAGTAGTCTTTGATTGCATGTACATATAGATTGGCTAGTAGTAGCACACATGATATTTCCTGTTCTTATTTCTGCATGATTATACTGTTAGCTAGACATGTATGTATCTTGCTACGTCCCACTAAAAACCTAGTTTCCTTCCAGGTATATGCTGAGATCTGACATAGGATATTGAGGGTTTACTTCTTCGGGATTTTCAGGTACCACTAGATGGTGCCATCTTATCATTCTTCTGCACTATTTTTTATTCTATATTTTCCCAGTACTTAGACAGATTGTGGATGTTTACTAGTAGATATATGAATTATGATAACATATGTACAGCTTATACGTATTCGAGTTGGACTGGAGTCCGCTTGAATGCATAGCTGGCCATTGCCACGTAGCCTGGGCCTCGCATATTTTAGGACCGGGACGTGACATGGTTTTTATGGTGGCCTATGCAGGTCTCGTCTTCGTAAAGAATACGAAGTCGTAGTGATACTTAGGATAGGTGTACTACTATGAGCCTGTGACCAATTGAGAAAAAAGATTTGATGACACATCCACAACTAGGATTATAGGTTCTCTAGGACTATCTAACATGATCGCTCTCATGTCATCTTCTATCTCGATAAGATTGCTTGTGTTCCACCTTTCCTATGATTTGGCTAACCTTTTCACTGTTGACATTTAGAGTAATTTTTCTCATTCATTTTCGATATTTGTTGGAAATGCCTTATGGATGGGCCTAGAAAGAATTCGAGAAAATACTGGCGAGGCGGAAAAATACTGGCGAGGTAGGACTTCAGATAACGATATCATAGTTTGTAACGCCTCTTCCCAAAATTTTGATAATATTTATTATTTTATTTATTTGAATTAAATGGTAATTTTATAATTTTATAAATATTTAATTAAATAGTTATTATGATATGAGGCTTTAGTCATGGTTAAGATTTTGAGTAGAAGATGACTAAAAATCATGGTACGGTTAGTGTGATCGTATGCCTTGACTAGTGTATTAGCCATGCTAGGAAATGTTTGATCATTGCAGTGGCCAAACTAGGAAAACCATTCAAAGTTGCGACTTGACCCCTATAAATAATTTAATTAGTTATTTATTAATATTATGACCTTTTGGAAATCCTGTTGTATTAATTTATCCCGGACTTGACCCGAACCAAACCTAAGCATATGTAGTCATGTAGTATGTCCAAAGAGGTCCGTGTGGATAATTATTGTTGTTACGACCCGTACCCGTATTTCGGATACGAGACGTGTCCAAGTCCAGCCTACGCCGCAGTGTCGGAGGTAGTGCGCTGTCAAGTACATAAACAAGTCACAGAGGCAATCTAGATCTCATCCACAAAATATGATACAATCCACTATTACAAATGAAACTGAATAATGAATGATAATATAAATAGAGTATCCAGTTTATCAAGAATTTCCAGTTATGTCCGATGGACACAAATCCACTACCACTAGACGATAAAACATAGAAAAAAAACATAGAAATGAAATAACAGAGTCCAAACTGTCAAAAGTACCCTCAGCTGTAGTGGCATCGTGGTCCAATGCTAGCTCCAACTGCTCGTGTGCACCTGGCTCAATACTCGGCTAAACCTGAAGAGATCATCAGGTCCTCAGAGGACTAGCAAGATACATAATATACAAGCCAACATGTAACAGTACAAATATACAAGAAGTAAGGAACAATCAAGAATATCCAACGAGACGAAATGAACTAAGACACGAGATCTAAACGCAAGGATCCTAAGACACTGGCATGCCATACTAGAAATGGCTAATAGGTCAAAGCTATAGACTGCAGTCAAGGCAAGTACTCACAATCTATAGTGTCTCAATCGCAGTCAAGGCAAGTACTCACAACCAAGACGGTAGCCAATCCTAGTATAAAATTCTATAGACCATAGTCAAGGTAAGTACTCACAATCTATAGAATATCAAAGTCAAGTCCTACTCAAGTAATGTCAAGTCAAGTTATAGTCAAGTTGAGGGGATCGTGGTGTAGGATTAGACGACTCTATCAAGGAATATATATATATATATGAAACTAACACGGTGTAACAGATAGAAAATATCATAACAGAAAAGGAACAAGAAACTAGAAACATGTAAAGTAAAACCATAACAGGATTAGTGTACAAGACATGGAATAGAGCAATAACGAATGTAAGGAAAAGAACCGCAGCAAGATGATGAAAATGCATATAAATTATACTGTACAAGCTAGCAAGATATACTTGCCTGTGGTCCTGAGCTGCGGACACGGGTCGCAATCCGTATCTCGGTCCAAGTAACCTATTTCATACATACTGATCAATAATTGACAATAAAGGAATTAAAACAATTATAACTATTCGATTTACTTTGGTCTATGGGTGGTCTAACCTATTTAGGCTTATGTTTGTAATCTGGGACTTTTGTATTTATTAAAGGTGGCCCTAACCCATCCTGCAAGGGTGAATTTACTAATAGTTTGGTATTTGCTCTTCTTACTAGTTCCTCTTAATCTCTATTGCTTCATAGTCCTTAAGGGTCTCATGCCCCATGTGACAAATTCATATAGGAGTGTCATCTTGGGTTACCCATTGTTACTTACATCTGTTACACCTAGATAGTCCACATAGTCTCAGTACTTCCTTTCTTGTGTGCACCTGCAGAGTCTTCTACAATATATATAAATATATATACATCCTTGGGTCCTTATCCTTACAAGTGACATAGGATATATGGTATCAGTTCGCTTGTTCGGCCAAGGCAAGACTCCTCATGAATCCTGTCATGACCTTTTCACATATTTTTTAGTTTTGGCTTTCTGTCTATTGTTTAGTCCAACAATTTCTGGTATTAGGCTCAATTACTTAGTTATATCCTACAGAACATAGCAGAAGCACATCTGTGCAATGGATATTTAGTTGTGTCAAATCCCCTTTCTATAGCCTTCAAAAGTATAGGTAGAGTAAGAAGAAACAGCAGTAATATTAACAATACATAATGCCAATTTGGTCTAAGTGCCAGGTATTAGGATTCTGCCGTGGTTTTCCTGCTCTCTTAGGCTCGCATACTAGTAGAACCTGTCTACCCTTAGTGTTTGGTCAGGACACTTGTATTCATATTGCTACAAGGGTCGCTTAAGATATCAATATCCATTGGATATATGGAACACTCATAAAGCAGTATTTAATGGGTTACAAGAAGGTTCATATATCAATATGTAATTGGTAACAAAGAAAAGGTTCCATCAGAGATGAGGACTTGATGTATCTCTTCTTCCTTGGTCCTATGGGTATGCCTACAGGACCCTACTCCTGTACTGTACTTTCTAATACCTATAGATGCAACTGATGTAGGATGCACAATAAGGAGTGAAGACTAAAGTAAGGCAGTTTCCAAACTCGTATAACTTATTTCACTCTTCTTTTATATGATAGTACAACTGACAAAAAGGAGTAACTGAACAAATCCTGGCCTTCCAAATCTACTTCTTGTCACTTGTCAAACTTCCATGATTCAGTTCATTATGTAATTAAGGAAAATTAAGAACTATAGAGAACTTGATATCCATAATGAACTTTAGTTTCCCTTACTTGACATCCATAGATAGCCAAAATAACTATATAGCAGTCGTTATCATGTAAAACAAATTCGTGAATATGAATTTCCTGTCAATTGAACATGAGCAATCCAAAAAAAGGGTTTACCAATCCGCCACCTGAATATAATGTCAATTACTCTTTCTTCCTACTTAAAAGTATAATACGGCAGAGGCAGACCCAAAAAATGCAAGAGGGGGAGGGATGTGCTGCTGGGCCTAGGCTGGGTCCTTATACTAAGTATCAGACGTAGGGCACTAGGTATCTGACCTCTGTGTACCATGTTTCTGAATGTATGAGGCGCTTGATACTCGAAACCATGGGCAATAACCACCCTTAGGTGTGTCTGATACGATAGGGTCCTCACAGGATATCACGTACTCAATTGATACTTAAGCTTACAAGCTTGGTACCAAGGCTCAATCATGCCACCAAGTGTCTACCTGCCACTCTACGTGTTTCCTGGAGAATTTTATATAGGGGCAGCATCAACCTTGTACTATGGTTGACACATTCTCATGTATCGATTGATTCTAAACCCACTCGACTCAACCCACATTCTCGTTCTTCACGAGATCGCTTCTAGGCTACAATTGGTCTCGTTTGAACCTATGGAACTGTCATGACCTGCACCTGCTTTTCCGGATACGAGACGTGTCCAAGCCAGCCTACGCCGCAGAGTCGACGGTAGAACGCTGTCAAGCCTGCAAGAATAAGTGCTCAAGAAATAACATTTGATGCTCATTCACTATTCTATATTTATTATAACATTTATAATTAAAAAAAATACAAGATTTTATAATTAATAAAATCGATACAATTGCTTTCTATTTCTAGGTTGACCTCAGCATACCCAAGCCTTCCCCATGCTAAGAGTGATCGCTGCTAAACCTGAAAAATGTTGGTTTCCAGTCAGGAATAGAACAAGTACACAAACCGACGACAATGCAAAAACATAATAGAATTAACAAGACATGAAAATAATATATAAGATATGAAAACTAGAAAGAACTGATGATATGGCACGGTAGAGAATAAAATAAGGAAAAACTAATAAAAAGACATCTATCTAGGTGATTTAAAATATTATTTTCAACATGTGAACGTCTAGGGGGTAAATACGGCTCACTGTACGTGTCGTGTGCAGCTGCTATCATTCAAGATTAGATATATTGGGATAGTTCTGGGTAGTCCACATGTATACTAAGATATTTTCCCTCCCGACTACTCTGTGTGACGAGCGTGTCAACAAGTAGCAAGATATATGTATAAACATGAAATGAAAAGAATACTATGAATCGGAAAGCAATCAGAAAGTGTAATTGCCTGAGGTCCTTAGCTGGAGAAACCAATAATACTATACCACTCAATGAGCCACAATCAATCAACACATGCAGAAGTCTCCAGATACTGGAATAAACAGTATCAACGTTCTCAGAATAGTCAAATTAGCTAGGATTGCCTGTCCTTAAGTCCAATTCTGGATAAAAGGGCAAAACGGTATTTTCGGGCAAAAACGATGTCCATCGTTGGACCCACTTTGCACCGAAAAGCGTACCAGAGTTAATGGTATCTAAAGTCGTCAAACTACATGTCTAGAGATCCGGTTTTTTGATACGAACCCAACCATATATCCAAAGTTGGATTCCAACGCGCCGTGCACAAAATCGTCCGTTGAGTGGGACCGTGGGGACCGCAAAATGACGTACGATTCAACTGTCTCAGAATTGGACCAAACTTGGCATACAGGACCATAAAAATGATACGATCCTGCTGGCACAAGTTTTGTCTCGATCTGACGAGCGTACACAAAGTTATGACTGAATTTGTATTGCACGGATACGGGGTGATTTCGACGGATACGCATCAAATTCGTCGCGCACACGCGACCAATTTGAATTCTGCCAAAGCCCATACGACCACAAAGCCGTTACGCACCTTTCAATGCCTTCGGTTCGCGACCACGTCACCCGGAATGGCGGGATGCACGTCATATCGAACAAATTTCTAGTTTTTAAAACAGGTTTTTGGAAAACTTTGGGATTCGATTTCTCGACGCGTAGTCGATGATTTTTGAATCCACAAAAGGATTTTGAAGCCCTATATGTTGTCTAAAAGTGTCTTCAAATAGTTTTTCTAATATGGCATTGGATCGATCAGAATCGATCTTCAAACATGGAGGGTTGGACAACGTTTACGTATTCGAGGGGGGCTGGGGTCCGCTCGATACATAGCTGGCTTGCTCACGCTCTCGCGTCCGAAAAACGTATGTGGGTCATGACAAGTTTTTTTGGTGGCCCGTACAGGTCAGAGCATATCGTATCAGTTACATAACTGTACTGATACGAGCCTGCGACTATGACTAAACCTTAGAAATTTCAATCCACACTGCCTTAAAAATTCTCTTAGAAATTTCTCTACCGTCTTTGAAACTTTGTATTCGTTCTCGATTATTCTCCCTTGCCTTCTTGTACTCTAGATTCTTGTCCCTTCCTATTTCGGGATGACGAACGATTGTGCTATCTAGAATTCATCAAAAATTCTTAAGATATAGTATAATATTGTTTGATTAATGAATTTTTGGTTTTTTATAGTTATAAGGGATTATAGGTGCTATATGTCCTAGATATTTGTTGGTAGAATTGTTAGCAACTAGTTAGAAGATTATAAGATTTTAGTGACCGTATTTTGAGGAGTAGTGTGACCAAAGGTGAGTAGAAGTCCTCGAGGTTTCGTAGTTACAAAATGATTAGGAGGAGGATATAAACTATTTTTGATAAATTAAATTTCAGGAGATTAAGGTAATAGTGGACTTTTATTTTTAAGGAATAGTTATGAATTAGAATTTCGAGGACGAAATTATTTTTAAGGTGGAAAGATTTGTAACTCCTCTTCCTGTAAAATTTTGAAACATTTTTTTATTTGATTTAAATGGTGACTTGTAGATTTTTATAAATGATTATTTAGTTAATTATTACGGTAGATGACTTTAGCCATGATGGAGTTTTGAAGTACAAGACGACTAGGAATCATGGCACAGATAGTGAAATCGCATACCTTGACTAGTGTATTAGTCATGCTAAGGGAGACCTGTCCATAAGTATGTCCTAATTAGAAAAACCAGGCCATGTTGTGACATGACCATTATAAATAGTTTAATTATTTATTATTAATATTATTTGACGGTTAAGTGACCCGATTGTACCAAATTGGCCCAGACTGGACCCAAACCAAACCCAAGCCCAGGTAGTCATGTAGCGCATCCCAAGACGTCCTTGTAGACATACATTGGATAGTAGTATTTTAATTTAGTAACCTAGTAGACGATTTTCACAAAATGTGGTTATATATATATTATGAGTTCTTGATATTAAATGATGTTTTATTGATAATTTAGTAAATATTTTCTTTAACAAAAATGTTGGATTTTGGGATTTATCTAGATTATATATATATATATATATATATATATATATATATATATATATATATATATATAGTATAAGAATATTAGGCTTATTGTAGATATAACTATATAATTTATTTTATTTGTATAAATTTAGTATATAAAACTAAGAATTCTATAATGAAAATTTTGATTACACTTAGAATATTTTATTGCTTGTATTTGTATCTATGGTATATGTGTATATATCATTAATATATATATATATATATATATATATATATATATATATATATATATATATATATATATATATATATATATAATGACTCCCCTGGACAAAAGCACTTTGCTCCGGACAACATCATTATTGCTCAGGATATGGTGGCATCTATGAGGGAACCCAACCATGGTAGAAATGTTGCTATTAAGCTGGTCATGCAGAAGGCCTATGACAGAGTCAATTGGCATTTCCTCCTGAGGGTTCTTCGAAGATTTGGTTTTAATGAGGTCTTCTGTGATCTTATTTATCGTCTCCTGGCTGATACCCGGTATGCCGTGTTTCTTAATGGCGCTCCTACTGCTTTTTTCTCGGCATCTAGAGGGATCCGGCAGGGGGACCCTCTATCCCCGGCTCTCTTTATTATTGCTGCGGAGGTACTCTCTCGGAACCTCAAGCTTCTTCAAGGATCAAATAGGAGATCTTCATTTCACACTCCGATTGGGGGTCCGCGTATCTCGCACTTGGCCTATGCGGATGATGTTCTTATTTTCACTTCGGGGGATATTGCTGGATTGCGTGCTCTCCAGCAAGTTCTGCATAGCTATGAGGCTGCTTCTGGACAGAAGATCAATTATTCCAAATCTGTCTTTTATACTGCGATACCATTGGGTGAGGATCGCGCTCGGACTATCTCTACTCTATTCGGATTTAGTCCCGATACTTTGCCGTTTACTTATTTGGGGTGCCCGTTAACTTGCGGGAGAAGGAATGCGGGGATGTTTAGCTATTTGCTGGATAAAATCCGGTCGAAGCTGACGGGTTGGCAGAACAAGATTCTATCTCCTGGGGGTAAGTTGGTACTTATTAGGAATGTACTTTCATCTATCCCTATGTACACATTGGCTGCATGTTGTCCCCCCCCCCCCGGGCCGTTCTTAGGACGATTGAGAGGATGTTTGCGGCTTTCTTCTGGGGGAGTAAGGATGGGGTGGCTAAGAGGAGTTGGATGGCGTGGCGGTTCGTTACTCGGACTAAGTCCGAAGGAGGCCTTGGGATCAAGTGCCTGAATGATATTATGGATGCATTTTCTATGAAGCTCTGGTGGAGGCTGAGGCATGGGAAGGGCCTTTGGGTGGAGTTTCTTAAATCGAAATATTTTCGTAAGCGTCATCCTTGTGAGGCGTTTATGACTTCCAAGTGCTCCCATATTTGGCGACGGATTTTGAGGGAAAGGAAATTGGCGGAACCGCTTATTTCGTTCAAACTTGGGCGTGGTGAGGGTTCGGCGAGGTGTGAGTCCTGGATTCCGGGGGGGCTCGGTTGGATAGTGTTGTTATACCATCGGCTGAGGGAAAGACTTCAGGGACCAGGCATGGCATGGGGAGACAGACTCGGGGGCGGAGTCGAACACAGGCGAGAGAGTCTGCTGATGTCGGCCGGACGGGCACTGGTGAGCTTCGGAGTTCGGCTAGATTGGCCAGAAGAAGGCTGGTTCTTCCCCAACGTACGGTGATTGTTCGGCCTCTTTCGGATAGGGGAAGAAAGATCAGAGATTCTAGGACGAGGAACTCTGATAATGGGGGTCCGGTTATTCGTTCTTTCTGGACAGACACTGGTTGGGATCTGCCTTTATTTTCGGCACAGTTTGGAGTAGAGGCAGCGGGAAGGCTCAGAGAGGCGAATTTGACATATACTTCGGCTCCTGATTCTCTGGTATGGGGTGAGCGGAAAGGCTCTTTCACGTTGGATGCGGCTTGGAGATGTTGTCGGATCTCTCACCCTACTTCATCACTCTTCTCTAATATTTGGGGCAAGTGTATTCCGGCAAAGTGGAGCATTCTGATGTGGCGGGTCTGTCACAACCGGCTTCCTACTGATGACATTCTTCAGAAGATTGGCTTCCATCTGGCTTCCAGGTGTCATTGCTGTCAGGTCGGGCAAGGGGAGGACCTTCAGCATTTATTTTTCCATGGGGATCTTGCTATGACGGTTTGGTCTGCTTTCCGGGGTTTCTTTAAGGCACGGATGCACAGTGACATTCTGGTATTTCTTCAAAGGTGGTGGCGGGGTCAGGGGAGTCATCATCGGAGATCCCTGGCTGGTACGATCATTTGGGTGCTTTGGAAGAACAGGAACAAGCATAGATATGAAGGGCATGGTGCTGGGCCAGAATTCTTGGTTCGGGAGGTGAAGAGACAGTTTCGGAAGTCTCTTTCGAGTTGTCGTCATCTTCCGTCTATTCCGCACTGGGCTTTAGAGTAGTGTTTTTATTCCTTTTTCTTTCTTCTTGTTACCATGAGGTCGGATGTACTCATTACCCTCCTTTTCAATAAATGTAACAGTTTTATTATATATATATATATATATATATATATATATATATATATATATATATATATATATATATATGTTTATGTGTTTGTGTGTATATATATATATATATATTTTTTTATGTGTTTGTGTGTATATATATATATATATATATATATATATATGTTTATGTGTTTATATATATATATATATATATATATATATATATATATATATATATATATATATTTGTACACATAAACACATAAACATATATATATATATATATATATATATATATATATATATATATATATATATATATATATATATATATATATATATATTTATTATATACATACATATATTTAATCATATAAAACCATTTGATAACCACATTTACAGTATTTATATTTAATATCTTATTATTATCCATTTATATATATATATATATATATATATATATATATATATATATATATATATATATATATATATATATATATATATATATATATATATATATATATATTTATAATATCATCTACTACTATGGTATGGCCCATTTATAGAACATGCACCCACACATATATATACCTACATTCATTTGACACTAGAATAAACATAACCACCAAATAATAATAAATACTTTTATTTAATAACAATAACCCTAATATTAATAACAATAATAATCCTAATAACATTTAAAATAGCCCAATAGTAGTTTTTGGTGAACATCACCTACGCACTCCTTATTTGGCTCAAGAAGTTCGTACAATATTCTAAAATGCTATTTAATACTATTAATATCTATATCTTCCATATAAATAATAATATTTAGAAATAATTCGCCCATTCCTAAAATAAACAAGAATATTTGTACACACATAAAATATGATTACATGGCCGTCTTTGGTCTCACTGCATACCTACATAGACTGATACACTAGTCAAGGCACGCCACTGCACTGTCCGTGCCGCGATTTCTAATCACTTGTACTCAAATTCCTAACAATGACTAAAATCATCTACCATAATAATAAACTAAATAATTATTTATAAAATCTAAAAATAACCATTCAAATAAAATAAATAATTATAAAAATATTTCTAAATTTTCGGGAAGGGGAGCTACAAGAACCATCAGCCTCTCCTCCACATTCCTCTCAGGAATTAAGTCAAATACTTCTAACCCAATTAATCGTGGTAACTGAATAAGCCTTAAAGGATTACAAGAGTTGATAGAAGAAGGAAGGGGTTACCTGCTGATGGTTCGACTGCTTCGATCCTATAGAAAGTTGTCTTGGCTTCGAGAGGGAGAGTTTGGGAAGAGCTCGGCCAGGAAGTTTTAAGGTTCATAGAGGGATCGGTTGCCTCCATCTCATTTATATAACCAGCCTAGATAGGTTTGAGAATAAGTGAAGGATTTCTCTAAATCAAATTTGAATTGATTTGGCTACTGCTATATGGATTCGGAAGGAAGAGGAAAGGATTTGAGTCGGGTTTAAGCAGAATTCAAATAAAGGTAGATTTGCATTTACCCCCCTTGCTATGATGGAATTTATAACTTGGTCCCTCCTCATTACATTTGAGAAGGACCCCTTCTTTCCTTTATTATTTATCAATAAGTGCTATTATATATATATATTACATATATAACTGATTATTTAATTACAAATATAGATATAAAAAATTAATTGGGGATTTTGGGTCAAGGGCTCACAATTGTGTAAGTGTAATTACTATATTTATTTTAGTGGTTAATTAAGTATTTTATATATAAATGAGTGATATATATATATATATATATATATATATATATATATATATATATATATATATATATATATATATATATATATATATATATATATTGCTATAAAAAGAAAAAGATATTTTGTTGAGAATATGATAACATTTTTCTTAAAAATGTTCTTTTGATTTTTGGGATATATATATATATATATATATATATATATATATATATATATATATATATATATATATATATATATATTTTTATATATATATATATATATATATATATATATATATATATATATATATATATATATATATATACTTGTGTATCCAAAAAAGCACCATGGTCACTGACTTCTGGAAGTAAAAAGCTAGAATCAAGTGGGATAGCGACGGGGACAAACTCTAGCTTCTTCCACAGCTGCATGAGAAGTAAACATAACAACCTTCATATCCATCATATCAGAGACGACAAAGGCGACATTAAGCACTCTAACGCTGATATCGCAGAAGAAGCTAAATCCTACTTTTCCAAATTATTCACAAAGACCAGAATTCACAAAGATGAGAATTTCCTCTAACATATTCCCTCGATCGTATCAGAGACTGACAACAACAATCTTCTTCTCCCCATTTCTGAAGTGGAAGTTAAAGAGGCGGTTTGGGCCTTAAATGATGCTAGTGCAGCAGGTCCCGATGGCTTCTCAGGATGCTTCTTTAAAGCCTGCTGGCCGATCATCAAACAAGACTTAACAGAGGCCGCTAATGCTTTCCTAGAAGGAGCCCACTACCCCAAAGCAGTGTCGAGCACTTACCTTGTCCTCATTCCCAAGTCTAATAATACGGATCATATGTCAGACTTTTGCCCGATCAGCCTGTGCTCATTCACTAACAAGGTAATCTCGAAGATTCTCGTATCCCGCATGACGAATATTCTCCCTTACCTCATCTCCCCAGAATAATACGGCTTTGTCAAAGCTAGAGACATCGTAGAAAATATTCTTCTGGCTCAAGAACTTGTCTTCGGGTTAGGATCCTCCAACCGGGACGGCAACGTTGTTACGAAGCTGGATATGACTAAAGCATATGATCGGTTAGATTGGCAATTCCTAATATGGGCTCTTACTAGAATGGGCTTCTTGTCTCGTTGGATCGACGTACTATGGAGGTCAATTAGTGACGTATGGTTCTCAATCTTTATCAACGGAGTCGCTTCGGAATTCTTCCGCTCATCCAGAGGCATAAGGTAGGGAGACCCCCTCTCCTCCTATCTATTCATCCTGGCGGCGGAGAGTCTTAGTAAAAATCTGATACAACTAGGCCTTAACCCGAGATTCGACCGGTATCGTGCAACGAGTGGATGTTCGCTTGTGACGCATCTGGCCTTTGCGGACGATATCATTATCTTCTCATCGGGGGACAAGACAATGGTGAAATTATTAGAGAAGGTCCTGACCAAGTATGAGAGCACATCGGGTCAGTTGGTGAACAAGATCAAGAGTGCAATTTACATCCACAGCTCCTACGAAGCCTCTCGACCGCACCTTCATGAGATTACTGGCTACAAGGTCCAGACCCCTCCACTTGTCTATTTGGGATGTCCGCTGACTTGCGGGAAAAGAAACCTCTTTAATCCCCTCATCGACAAGATCAAGCACCGACTTACTAAATGGCAAAATACCACTCTCTCCCCAGGAGGTAAACTCATCCTGATTCGTCATGTCCTTTGTTCGATTCCGATATATACTCTAACCGCATGTAGCCCTCATAAGAAGGTTATCCAAACCATAGAAAACCTATTCGACAGCTTTTTCTGGGGATCGAAACATAGAGTTTTCAAACATAGGTGGGCGAGCTGGCGGACTATTGCTCGTCCCTCGCTAGAAGGCGGGCTTGGCATCCGTATTCTCTCCGAGATGATCCTTGTTTTTTCAGCCAAATTATGGTGGAAGTTTCGTTCGAAGACATCTCTTTGGTCGACTTACACTAGAGCGTGCTACCTAAAAAACAAGCACCCGATCGCTGGGAGTGCGAATTGTAACGCTTCACCGATTTGGAGACGGCTCCTCAAGGGTCGTGACCTGGCAAAACAACACATCATGATCAAAATGGGCCGTGGCGACAGAGATGCCAAATGTGATAATTGGACGGGCTATGGGGCATTCATAAGGGTGCTACACAGTAGGGACAACCGCCTAGTTAAGGACTTGTGGGTTAGAGAAAGAGGCTGGGATTTCTTCCTGATTCGTTGCCTTTACGGATCCATCCCTGTCGATCAGGTTAGACTGGCCAATCCCTCCATCTCTTTTGCTGATGACTCATTCACGTGGCTACCGGGCATAGGTGGTCGCTTCTCGACTAGGTTCGCACGGGAGTCAGTTATAGAGCATAGATTGGAACACGCTATTGTCAGCAAGCTTTGGTCGTCACCACGCCCCATTATATGGTCGATTCTGACCTGGCGAGTCCTCAAATTCAAACTCCCTACTGACGATATCCTTCAAAATTGGGGATTCCATCTTCCATCGAGATGTCACTGCTGCCGCGACCACAGTACGGAATCCATCGATCACATCTTCGCACAGGAAGAGCATGCCTCGGATCTGTGGAAGCATATGTGCAACATCTACAACTTGAGAGAGGCTTCGGGAGGCATCATCGACATATATCATATTTGGGAGGTTGGTCCTCTAGCCCCACTTCAAATTATCGTCTTTAAAGCCGTCTTATGGGTTCAGTGGAAGAACCGTAACAAAAGTCGATATGAAGGGAAGGTCTTTGATTCCAACCAACTCATTCAAGAGACTCTGCGACAAATATCGAGAGTCATCAAGGGTAGCAAATTAGAGCGAGATTCTTTTACGGTTTTGGCTAATAGGTTGATTAGATCGCCGTGATATAGCAATCGTAGAGGGAGAGTTTTGGGCGGCTTTGTTGGTCCCCGGCCATTTCTGGCTCCCTTTTTTTTCTCACCTTTTTATTTGTCCATTCAGTTACTTACTTGTACACATTTTGAGCTTTAGGTGGCTTCTTTAGTCCCTGAGCTGCCAAAGTCGGGTTTCCCCCCTCTTGGAATATATAAAAATCTTTCTATTAATATATATATATATATATATATATATATATATATATATATATATATATACTATTTGTAAATTTTGGCTTTATATATGCATAATGTCACGACCCGCACACGCTTTTCGGATGCGAGAGCGTGAGCAAGCCAGCTACATATCGAGCGGACTCCAGCCCCCCTCGAATACGTAAACGCTGTCAAGGCTATGGTATACTGCCAGATCATAGCAAAACAAATCTATATCTCAAATTCACAATAAGTGTACGAAACATGAATGAATACTATGTATCGTGGTCTACAGCCCACTAGCATATATATCCGATAAGACTCCAAAGAATATAACAAGAGTCTCTAAACTGAATCAACAAGCCGGATATCTCATGATAGGGAATGTAAACCATGAAAGAATAATAAACGTAATAACGATACCTAAATCCCGCAAGCGTATCATCACATCCGCCATCCAGAACTTTTAGCTAACTCCATGCAATCACTAAACCTGAAGAGATCATAAGGTCCTTAGGGGACATAGCAAGATACATAAAAATATGCCTATCTAGCAGTTTAATCATGCATGATAATATAAACCTGATATAACAAGGAACGACACTTAACATGGCAAGAGACTACGACCAGAACTGCTAACAAGTGACTAACGACAAATGGCTACTGATAGGTGACTATGAACTGGAATACAAGAGCAACTACACGTAGCTGAACTGCTGGATAAACAAGTGAACACGAGATCAATAGAATACCAAACCCTCGCCCCGAGTGTACTCGCAGGTTTGAACTAATCACTAACCCTCGTCCCGAGTGTGGACTCTCTGGTTAGTTCTACTCACTAACCCTCGTCTCTAGTGTGGACTCTCTGGTTAGTTCACGGCAAGGCACCCTCGTCCCGAGTGTGGACTCTCTGGTGCAAGTATAACATTCTCGTCCCGAATGTGGACTCACGGATGTAAACAGATCAAGACAAACATTCTCGTCCCGAGTGGACTCTCTAGTGCCAAGGAAACAAACACCCTCATCCCGAGTGTGGACTCTCTGGTGCAACTGATCAACCCTCGTCCCGAGTGTGGACTCTCTGGTTAAAAAAAACGATACAGGAAAATAGCATTTCAATCACACGTACTCGTTCCAAGACACGACTCAGTCAGGGTACAGGTGTGACCAGGTACGACTCATGTCAAGACACGGTCAAGTCCATTATAACTACACTGTCAAGTCAAGCAAGACCATAAACTGGTGAACACGGTACATAGAAACTAGATAAAGCAAGTCGACAAGGAAGCTAATGAATCATATAAAATCTATAACAAATAGAGTATCCATGATAATACAATAATAACAAGAAAACTAGAAACATAAAATTAAACTGTAGAGGGAGGCAAGGTATCTTCCCTTGTGGTTGCACATAGATCCACAAAATGTCATCAACTGATAAGCCATAAAATCCACATCATCACAACTGTCCCCGAAAGCTTTATTTACTGTTGTTGCTGCAGCAATAAAGAACATCTCAACTTCTTTACAGGACGATGACAGAAGCATTTGGAAGTAGGGCATCTCTTCCGAGAACTGTCATCGACTGTCCGGTGTCCGCTCTCGCGCGCCTGCGAGGCAGTGCCAAATACAACATTCTCATATATCGATTGATTCTAAACCCAGTCGAATCAACCCACATTCTCGTTCTTCATGAGATCGCTTCTAGGCTACAATTGGTCTCGTTTGAACCTATAGAACTGTCACGACCTGCACCCGCTTTTTCAGATACGAGACGTGTCCAAGCCAGCCTACGCCGCAGAGTCGGCGGTAGAACGCTGTCAAGCCTGCAAGAATAAATGCTCAAGAAATAACATTTGATGCTCATTCACCATCCTATATTTATTACAATATTTATAATTAAAGAAAATACAAGATTTTATAATTAATAAAATTGATACACTTGCTTTCTATTTCTAGGTTGACCTCAGCATACCCAAGCCTTCCCCATGCTAAGAGTGATGTAGGAGCGTAAAAAGTGTTTCATAAAAATGAGTCAAAGAGATGGATCATTCCATTCAAATTGATCCACTTTACGCCAAAGAGAGGCTAATCACTTTACGCCTGAAGCAGGCTAATCATTTTACGCCCGGGTCAAAGCTAATGGTTTTACGCTCAGGATAAGCTAGCCACTTTTACGCTGGACAAAGCTGTCAAGTCTTGCATTTAATGCAAAGTCTGACATGAAGATTTAATGATGGCATATATCACAGAAATCAAAGGGATTTGTTTTACACAGAGACCAATTTGTCTTTTAGTATGTGGACTGAGCTATCTTACGCTCATAATATGGCTTCTTTACGCACGGAGACTATAGGAGTTTTTACTCTCAAAGGTTGACGTGTGCGTAAGGTTTATTTGGGCTACTTTTACTCTCAAGGTTATTTAACAACCACTTTACGCGGGAAGTCCATATCAGGGCTATTGTACGCCTAGTCTACTACTTTACGCTCAGGGTATATTTGGATTGTTTTTACGTCCTATTCTAATTCAGAACGTGGTTTGCCTACATGGCTTTCATGCCACACATCTCGAAGAACGTGTGTATGTGCATCTTATTCTTACTGAAATAATGGGACACGTGTCAACGTATGCAGAGGATGACTCCAATCATGGGTGGCAGTTGTTAGCGTAAAGACGGAACTTTTGCTGAGATTTTACGCACAAGAAGCCAAGTCTATAAATAGACTGATTTTTCTCAATATAACAGACACACAGAGAGAGAGAGGAGAGAATACATAGAGATCAGAGCCCAGAGACTTTGATTTTTCGGAGCATTCTTCTTCAACTTTTCTTCCAGAACAGAGTGAAGCAAAGCAGGAAAGCATTCGGCATCGCCATCAGTACCCAAGTACGTCGATACCTTTTTGGTGACTTAGTTCTTCCAATTGTTCATCTTCTAGCAGTGATCTTCATCATCATCATATGGTCCAAGGAACAAAATGATCATTTAAAGATCAGACTTCCATAGCAATACTTTCCAGAATCAAATTTGTACTTTTTGTACTTTTTCTCGTTTTATTTTCAAAATCTGATTTCCAGGCATTTTGTTAAGTGAAACAAAAATGGCGACTCTACTGGGGACGACCTTCTCCTCTGACGAGGAGGCAATTGCTCAATATGATGATGTGTCGATTGGATCGACAAAGAAGACTCTAGTTGTACACTTCGACCAGACTGCTTATGAAGAGATGCTCCGAACTGGGGGTGGTTCTCGCTGCTCCAATGTTTAAAAATCTTGCAAAGCACGAAAAGTTTGGATTCCCAAATCAAAAATAGCTTCTGATCTCTCTGTTGCTTCTGAAGGCAAGGGAATTCTTCCCACTCCTGTCGTAGGGGCTCCGGTTCGTAACGAGGCAGTCCTTACTTCAGCGTTGCACTCTAAGTGTGGCAAGTTATCTCCCGTCTGTGATGGTGAAGATAATCAGGTTTTACGCCCAGTGGGTAAAAACCAAATTTTACGTTCAGTGCATAAGAGCGAGTCTCCCATTTGTAATGAGGCAGACTCTAATGCGTGTGCTTCTAAGTGTAAAAATAAGTCTCCCGTCTGTGACGTGGTAGACACACAAAAATTACGCTCTTCGCGTAAAGAAAATCTTCCGTCTGTGATGTGGTAGATAATCAATTTTTACGCTCTACGTGTAAAGGTAAGTCTCCTGTCTGTGACAGTGTAGATAAAATTCGCAACGATGTTTTTACATCTAATGTGAATGTACCTAAATACATACAGCATAAAAATGTTGTTGGTAAAGCTTCAGTTCTACACCAACAGCCTTCTTATACTGCTCTACGCAAAGTACCAAACCTATAAATCATACGCAATAAAAATGGAGTCCTTCGTGCTCAAAAATCTCAAGATTTGCACAAACAACTCCAAACACGTAGAAATGTATAGTTTGGTTCTGCGAATGCAACCAGTAATCTTCTTTATACACAAGGGACTAAACGTTTTGCTACCCCAAATGTAATAAAGAAGACTACTCCTTCTAGTCCTTCTGATTTACGTGAATTGCTAATACAAAAGCGTAAAAATAGACAATCTCCCGTGACACTCCTCCAAGAAAATTATCACCGTGGGTATCACCAGATTGTGATCAAATGTTGTTGCTCGACTTCCAGACGGTCAGTTTTTGATCGATTGAATTTTAATGCGCCCAAACAACAAGCTGATGAGGTGTCATATGCATCAGTCAACATGACATCTCATACCAACAGAGGACGACGTCCTAGACGGAACACGTCCCAAACCCCAGGTCAACAAAAATTCAATAGACTTCTTGATTCTTTTGAAGGAGTATATCAGAATACTCGTTCAAGAAGACAAAGACAATTACAGACTTCTAATTCTGAAGCTGGGGGTACTCAATCTCTTGAGTCCGAAACTGATAGTGTTGATTCATACTTCTATACTAATCCTTTTGTATCTTCA